>JAOPUL010004099.1:81463143-81473143 GCA_027564515.1 Octopus rubescens
GCAGGTACCATCCCAGAGCATTGATGTGGCTTTCCCCCAGCAAGAGACTTTGCCGATGCTGCCGCCTCAAGCAGCAGGACACTGCCGATGCTGGACTCGACCTCATCTCTACCACAGGGCTCAGTGCGGCCTTCGAACCTTCCGACGCAGCAGGTCTCGACCTGCCCATGACTCAGTGCGGTCTTCGAACCTTCCGACGCAGCAGGTCTCGACCTGCCCAGGACTCAGTATGGCCTTCATATATATGTGTGTGTGTGTATATATATATATATATATAAGTGTGTATATATGATACATTTAGGAACAGTGGTTCTCGAAGCACGCATAAAGCTATAAATAAAAGCCTGTAAAATATTGGGTTGAAATACCCCTTTGGATAGAAAAAGTCAAAGCAAGTCTTTATGCATTTTATGATATAAATATACTGAAATACTGCCTACATATAAGCACACACAACCATATAGTATAGCCATATTTATAGTTATATAACAATACTTAAATCCATCAGTATAGTGGAACTTTTCTGAAGATCGATTTTGTTTGTATGAAGATATATATCTGGAAGATTTTAGAATGTTTGGACACTAAAATCTTCCTGTTTGGATTTGAAAGCAGTAACATTTTCATTTAGGCATTGTTTTATGTTTATTTGTTGCCTTTGCCTTATTGGAATATATGATGATTATTCCTGATGATAAAAGATGTATTTAAGAGTGACAGATGTCACTTGTGAATAGAATACTGGATTTAAAATAAACAGAAATTAATGGTTGTGTTATAGTTATAGATCAGAGTATATTGAATTAGTTGGAATTAAAAGTAGTTCTTTAATTAAAAAGAAACAGAGATTTGGATGATAAATCTTTGTGGACACAGCATAGACTGAAGGTTGCATAGGTAACTTCGGGCAAAACAACAGTGTCTGACACAGATTATTTTGGTGTGTAATTCATTAAAAGAGATATTGGCCATACGTAGCAAAGTATTTTCTTAATATTAAGTGTAACCGGTGTAGTCATATATATGCACACTAACATATGAATTCATATGCACACACACACACACACACACTTTTCTATAGAAAGCATTATGGACAGAGAAACATATATGTCTGTATGCATAAACTGTTTACTCAAAGTAACAGATGTTTGTCTTGAAATATTGAATCAAATAAAACACTTATTAATGAAATAATAGATTTAACAGAAGTTTATTTTAACAATAATATTCATGATGAAAATAAATGATTTCTGACTAATAAAAATTTGGTTTTAGCAAAAAGCTTTCGTATTTGTCATAATAGATGAAGAGTCAAAATATCACGTAAAGAAAGTAAAGTGATAGAGTAAAATCAATATAACACAAAGGAAGTAACATTAGATTGACTGATATAGTATTACAGAAGAACAATTTTTTTTTATTTGAAAAAAAATTTAGTTCATTATATGCTAGAGATATAAATAAACTTTTTTTTAATAAAAGGATGCACAGATCCATTTTAGATATTTTTTCATGTAAATAAAATAAAAATAGGTGTAAAATCAAGTGAGTGTTTTCGTAATCTTTTAATATAATGACAATACTATGAAAACTTTAAAAAGTCAAAAGGTGTATAATTTAGAATTTAAAATATAATAAAATAAAAGCTGAAGGAAAATGCAAGATGTCACTAATTGACAGCTTGTTATATTTGATGGACAGTAAAAATAATCCTCTATAAAAAAAAAAGAAGGAAAATAGAAACAATAAAAGGAAAAAGTCTCAATTAAAAACTACTATTTGAAAAGGAAAACAAAACTCCTGGAAAACTTCAATTTTTGTGCTTCATTAATTTCGTTTATTTTCTTGATCTAAAAAATATAACAACATTACAAACAAAATATTAAATAATAAAGAAAAATATAAAACAATTGGAACATATATCTAAAATGATCTATTTCACTGCAAGGCTTCTAAGCTTTTTCCAAGGTAATTTTAATGTTAGATATGGAACTCTTTGTTGAATGAAGAATTTCTCTTGATGATTGCAATACTGATTAGGAAGATCTTTTTGGTTGAAATTATTTACTTCTTAATGAGTTCATACATTTAATTAATTTAACATCAGAACATCCCTTGATATTGAAATAATTAGAACTATTTCTTTAAAAATATATCTTCTAGAATCTTGGCCTATTCAAATTAAATTTCAATATATAATCCAATATCATATCAATGTATGCAATATTACTTAATTGTCATTTTGATTGAATCCAAGAAGACTTCAGTCGATAAAAATGTGAGTTACTTACTTGAATGAAGGAAATCTCTTTAATATCGTATATAATATTGATGGATGTAGAGAACTTTTAAATAAGGAACTGTAGAACAGTGATTGGATTTGCCATCTATTTCTTATAAGAAAAAAAAAATCTAGCAAAAATGAGACCCTTTATATCTTAAATTTTATTTTCAGTTTCTCGTTCTAGAAATTAAGTTAAATTAATACAGATAGATAGATTCCCAAATCATCTGTCTCAGATGTAAATGACACATGGTAACTCATTTTTTCTTCTTTCTTTTTCTTTTGTACATTGATTAGAAAATCTTTTCTTTTACACTTTAATTTATAATTTCTTATATTTATGTTTTCTTCCTAACCACTGAATATATATTGCAATCATTTTGGTTCTTTACCCTTTAGCATTCAAATTATTCTGTCAAATGTAATGATTATTTATTCTCTTTGTTTTGAATTAATTATGCATTATCTCATAGCTTCATGATTTCGATGATATGATTGTTTATTTTTAGAATGATATTGCTGGGTAGGTGAGAGGGGCCAAATCTACCTGGCTTGAACATAACATATGTGGGATATTTTGGCCAGTTTAAATGCTAAAGGGTTAAGGATATTTATGATTTTTCAAATCAGTATGCTGTTTTTTTTTAGTTTCTCATTTCCATTTCAAAATTTATAATTGGTAAATTTTCAGTCTATGAAATATTTGCAAAATATTCTTTAACTTGAAATATTTCCCCTGGGACTTTTCTATTTGATGGACTTTCCCATCAAAGACAACGTATGAGTATTCAGCTTTTGTCGAATTACCTGCATAAATGATTTGTTTTTTAGTGATCAAATGTACATTAGTTCACTCCCTCCATCAAATCAATGTTGCTTGAACAGGTGCATAGTGTACCACATGTCAGGTGTTGAAGTGATCGCAGAGCAATGTGAGATGAAGTGTTTTGCTCAAGAACACAATGCACCACCCGGTCTAGGAATTGAAACCACATTCTCGCAATCATGAGTGCAACACCCTAACCACTAGGCCATGTGTCCTCACTGTCATTGAGCATTCTAAAAAATCTGACTACATACACAATTATGTTATACCATTTGCCACACACAATAGCCTATTAAATATTTTACTTCTGGTTTCTTTACTTTCCATAATATCACCATTTAAAACTATACAAATATAAGTACAATTAACTTGAAGAAAACTGACTTAAGCGTAAAAAAGTTTATATAAAATGCATATAAAAAATGGAAAATAATGGTTTCTATATAATAGTTGTCTTAATTATCTTTCATTGTTAAATTGAAAGATGGATTGAAGAGATGGATATTTGCATTTTGTATTCACATTTAACAAATGGACTAGAATAGCACATTGAAGACTTCCTTGATGTGAATAATTGTTTCAAATATCTAGTCTTTGGCAAAGGTAATACCTTGGAAGAGTAAAGAACATTATAGCAATATTTGTAGAAGAGGAGTGACAATAGGCCAAAGAGGGTGAACAATGGTGAATTTTAAGATAAGCTACTAAAGATTGCAAGATAAGAGCAAGTTTAATGTATAGTCATTCTTGCATTTTATAAAATGTCAACTACTGCTTAGAATTAAAATACTTCCTACTCGAGCTTCACTTTAATTTTGTGTTTAAGTTTGACACTGTTTTAGTGTCTTTAGCCCTGATCCCAAAGGATCAAGTGGAAACTAAAAGTGCAAAATAAAACTTAAAAATTTTAATAAGATTCCTTGCTGGAACATTCATGCTGAGTTAAAGATTTGGCAGCTTGTATCTTTTTAATGGTATTGCTGTCTGCTATATATAGATGAAGCCAAATCTATCCAGATATAAATTGGTGCTATAGGATAGAAAGATATCAGCAATTTAAGTAATAGCAACACTGTATTTTCTTTCCTTTTTTTTCTAGAGAGGGTTATAGAACTCTCTACCAACAACTTTATGTTTATCTTGAAAATGGCATCAGTCCAGATGGTTTTTTTATTCCTTTACAACTGAAAATTACTATGGTCAGTTTTAATGCTCTAACCAACCTTTTGATTGATCTACCTCTACTGTTGATACTATCTACTAACAATTCATGGTACTGCTTCCAGCTGTTACTTTCAAAACATAAATTTTATCTTTGCTATGCAAGACATGTCTGCATATTGATAAGATATGGAATACTTGAAGTACTGTTGAGATAAATAGCTAAAGCGAATAATTCCTACTGAAATAATTTACATAAAATTAGTTGGCTATATCTCACAAACATATTTTTATGTCATGAATGAATATTTTAAGCCTTTTTTTTCTTTTTTATCAGACATTCAAGATTGTAATTTCATTGTGCAAAAAGTTATTCAGTTTCACTTGTGTTTTCAGTCTCAATATTTGACATTTTAAGCACTAACATATATATATAGTCATCATTTCATATCTCTATTAGTATGTCTTATTTAAGGGACAGAACTACCAAGCAAAACACTTCAGAAGAACTTACTGGTCTAGCACTAAGTATATGTTGTGCTTCTGATCTAAAACCACATTTGTCATGTAGTAGTTTATTGGTCAAAGGCTCTAGAGTAGCTGTAGTGGACATAGCAAGGTGGTTGAGTGTGTAACAAAGTAACTTCTTTCTTTCTAAGAAGAGGCTGACACTAAGTCTAGATGTATGAAGGCTACTGATATTGCAGTTATTTGTGTGCCTTTTGTTTTGAATTTGTCTCAGAAGAGAGTGTAACTACCATCTAGGAATCTGTTCTTGGAGTGTTTTAGAAGACTCCTGGTATGTTCAGGCATTTGTTGGTGATTTAAAATGTTATTTAATTTGGAAATAATTCAGTCATGAACTGTATAATGGTTTGAATATGTGCATGTATATTTACCTTTAAAACAGATACAATATACATCAAGCCTAAAACAACTGTTTTGCAATTGTTGTTACTGTTGTTACTGTTATGATTGATGGAATCATTTACTCTCATTAACACAACTACACTATATAGATCTAGTCAGTGACAAAAACCTAACAATGTTTGTAATAACATGCATAATAAATCAGCTGATATATATGAATCTTATCTATAACTTTCAGCAAATACCTGTGAGTCTGGATAATTTAACATGCTTCTGGCCATAAAAAGAAAATTATAACTAGGACATATTTGCCATTGAAGATAAAGTAGCAGCAACGATTGATTTCATTAGGAAATCTAAATCCACACACACAGTTGTAAAGTTAAAATTATCTCAGAAAAAATCAGCACAACTCATTAAAAATCACCACTAAACAATCTAGAAAATTATAACAGAGAATTATCAGAAAATGTAATGAAAAAATTGGAACTACTATCAATATTGTTTAGAAAATGACTCATCCCCTAATTACCAAGTATCTGCAGTCTTCTACAAAAGCAGCTCCAATCAAGTAGACCACGAAGGCACATTCAGCACATTAAACAATTAACTTAATATACTACAACTAAATTCACAAGAAGCTTCCTTAAATCAAGCATTTACCAACAACTAGTTTTGATAAATGAAATCTACACTAAAACCTATTTGTTGACTACTTTTCTCTGTTAGGTCTAGGTTGTAAGAATGTGAGATGAGTGGACTACTAGATACACTTACTCCATATATGCAGCTATTAAAACTATGAATTAACAATATTTTCAGTGATAAGTTTGATATACAGTGTGGTTTAAACTGTGTTCTTAACCTTCTGATAATCAAATTTCTTGAAGCTTTAGTGTCTGAAATTTATCTCAAAATCCTTGTATTTTTTAATGATTTAAGTTGCATTAGAGAATCAGTTGAACTGTGCAAGTTTTTAATTCTATAAAGTTTTGAAGTAATGGTTTATGTATGTAAATACCAGAAAAATAATCTTTTTTTAAAGCATGAGTTTCATAACATAATAACTTTACAGCAAATTAGTGCTAAACTATATTGGATAATTTAGTTTCTCTGAGTCCATATCTGACCAAATTTGTATCTGCCTTTTATTTGTTTAGGTTCAATATATGAATAAACTTGTAGAAATGATTCAAATTTTAGTATAATACAGGTACTGAATTTTCTTTATGGCTTAGACATAAGAGAAAGGGTAGCACCCACAACTCTTTTCAGGCTCTCTGAGACTAGTGAGAAGTTATCCTCAGACCAAAACCCTGGCCCAACTGTTTCCAACAAAACATATTCTATGAAAGGTACCCAAAGACCAAATGGTTGTATATAGTTAGGTAAAGGATTAAGCACTCACAACATATTGACACACTATGTGTGTATATTCTCTCAGTTTTACTTTGCAAGAATATACAACCACAACAAACTACCTATTGTGTAGGATATGTTCAAGTAAAATACAATAAATTAAAATCTAAAGCAAATAGGATTACAGGCAACTTAATGTTAAAGTAACATATTCAACAAAAGTTAATTTTCAAAAAAGATATATCTGATGTGATTAATCAGTGTTATCTACTCGAATGTTTTCGCTGGGCCTTTTTGCTTGTAATGTTGTAGATCAGTGAAGCATCACTGAAGATCTTCCATTTTATGTGACAACAAAAAAAAAAAAAAAAAAAGGGAAAGGTTAGTATTCACTCAGAATGAGGAAACCCTCCCTGGACTCTAATCGAGTCCTGGGGATTTGGCTTCACTGGTACTTACTTTATCGACCCCGAAAGGATAAGTTCACCTCGGTGGGATTTGAACCTAGCACGTAGAACATAACCGGGAGAAATACTGTTAAGCTTCTCTGCCGACATGCTAATGACTCTGCCAAATCGCCACGTGACAAAGCCATGCTTAATTTACTCCTTTTTTTCTTGAAAATATTCACCATTGCTAAATTTTAGACAGAATATTTGTAACTTTTAGGAGACTAAAAATTTGAAATTGTTGAGTCCATATTTTTCTACTAATGTAAAGCAAAAATATTTTGGCTTACTGGAAGCTTTCTAATTTCCTCTGCCAATTTGTAGCACAAAGAAAATTCTTGCTATTAATATTATTTTTTCCCATACATAAGTATTTAAATAATATATATTTTAAACATTTGTACTGTTCCCTGGAGATTAGTGTGATTAGTTTGTACAATAACTATGTGATGAAAAGAATGTGTTCAGTAAGCTAAGAGGATTGGTTGGGAATTGAAATAGTCAGGGTATTGTTCACATCAGAGAAGACTGAAGTTGAATGAAGCGATGAAAATTAATGCAACTTCCTTGTTGATTATAATATAAAGTAGTTATCACTGAGGTAGGAATGGTAATGGAAAAATAGAAGTATATATTTGTGTGTACACTGAACAAACACAGGTGTGGATGAAAAGGAAGATATACAAATCTGACTAGCAGGAATTGAACTATTCATTTGAAGATTTAAATTTGATCTTTGAAATTTCCTGCCTAAGCTAAAATTCCAAGAGTTTGAACATGAACCTTTAATTTCCAAGTTCATTTGCTAAATTTTGAAGAAGCAATCTTATTAGACCCCATAAGGAAATCAAAATATCTTCATAAATTTTATAATGCTGTTATTTATGTTCATTAGTACATGGTATAAGGTACAAAAGCAGAGGTGCATGGCTTAGTAATTAGGGTATTGGACTCATGATCGTAAGATTGTGGTTTCGATTCCAGGACCGGGCAGTGCGTTGTGTTCTTGAGCAAAATACTTCATTTCATGTTGCTCCCATCTATGCGGCTGGTAAAAATGAGTAATCCTGCAACATCCCGTCCAGGGAGAAATATGTACACCAGAGAAACCGGAGAACCAGCCCTATGCTCCTTACACAGTAATGTGGACTAGCCCCCCCCTCCGAGAGGTACAAAACTCCTCTATATTCCACTTAAGTAACAATTATTTTTTAACCCTAGGTTAGTTCTGATTGAGCAAACATATGATGAAAGATGTTCCTGTCTTGTCCATCCATCTTTTTCTTTTTCGTTTCAGATCTAATATATCTAGGACTACATTATTCAATTCGTCCTTCTTTTATAAATGTATGGTGAGATTTGAAAGAGATTTGGTCATTATTTCTAGTAGGTCAACTTTCCCAATAGGAGTTCCTTATTTACTTGTTTAGAAATAGCAGTTATTCAACCTGAGCAAGCAGACATGATTAAAAAAGCATTCTTGTGACAATCTCATCTTTTTTAAGGGTATGTAGGACTACATTATCTAATGAGTGCTTTACTTATTCAAAATGATAGGATGTGATTTAAGAGAGATTTGTTTACTACTTCTAAGTGATTGAGTGACCATGTTGAAGCTCCCTTTTGGTGACAACTGAAGAGATTGAATGAATGATAAACTTAGAAGCTATAAATAATTTTGAGTTGACTAGTGGTTGTTTGGTTAAAATACTGAGTCTGATATACCTCACATAATAATAGAATTTGAGGGTTTTTTTTTAACATCAAAAGTAAATTTGGAAGATTTTAAATTTGAAAAAGACTCTTAAGTATTACATACGCATGCTTATTCTTTCACATACATTAACACAAAAATTGACATTTGAAACTGACCAGTGTTTGTATTTTCAGAAATTATACGTCAGACCTGATTGTGTTACATTCTTAATACTTCTATTATTCCTAAATGAATATTGATCAAATTATATATTTTTTCAGTCTCAATTAGGCTCCAAATACCTATATAACATGTTCTCTATTTCGTTGCAAAAACATGGGAATTTAATTCCATCCAAACAACAGGTCTTTTCCTGTAATATTCAATTTCTTATAAGTTCTTCCTGTTGACTTTTCATTTATGTATATTGTTGTTCTATTCTAAATTGACAGCCAGCCAAAATAATGTATAAATATGATATAATAACTGTAACAAATTCTCTGAGAATCCAGGAAGTGTATTGTATTCAGCTTATCTAAATTTATAGCAGAGCAGTAAACACCTTAGTGCTTGTAGATTTAAGGAAGATATACTCCTATTACAGTATATATCTTAGCAAACATGTTAAACAGTAGCATACAATACATTTTTCCTAATATTCAGCGACCAAAAAGTTATCTAAATTAACTTTGTACCTATTTATTTATTACAAAAATTAAAAAAATTCCATTATTTTGTTCATTTAAATCTTAGTATCTTTCAATTTAGTAACAAATTAATGCTTAGGTTAGGTGGTAAGAAGTAATAGCAAATATATCTACTTCACACATATATCTATTTTTAATTTCACACCAGCTTTGTATACATTTCTGTATCTTAAATTTGCTTTATTCTTTTTTGATATTATTTTGGATAATAACTGTTTCTACTAAAATTTTCTTAAATAAAGTAGCCAAATTTTGAAAAATAAAAAGTAAGAAAAAATTTAATTAATTTTAGTGGTGAATATCAATTACTGTATTTCACTGCTGGAAAAAATATCAAGGTTATGATTAGTACAGTCATATAAGTAACTTTATTTGCCACATATTTCATAATTTATTTGCTAATCTATCCAAACGAAAGAGTAAGAACTGTTTATTACATTATATATAAAATATATTTTTTTCTTAAAGTAAAGATGTTGGGTGGCTTTAGATGAAGTAGAAATATTTTAGAGAAAATTTAATTAAATAGGCTATTGTTCTGATTTCTATTAATTCTTTTGAAAATAACACTGTTATAAATATATTTTTTTTTAAGTAGTAGAATAATTTTCACCAATATGTCTAGTTAGTTTCTAATGCAGTAACAAA
>JAOPUL010004099.1:81576138-81597562 GCA_027564515.1 Octopus rubescens
TACTCACTTTATCGATCCCGGAAGGATGAAAGGCAAAGTCGACCCCGGCGGCATTTGAACTCAGAATGTAAAGTCGGGAAAAGGAAATGTTTATAATGGAAATAAAGTTATAAAGATTTCGGCCATTATGATTTGCCTAAATATTATACTTTACAATGTGATAATTAGTATTATTTAAATATTTACAAATATTTTAGTCTCAAAATTTTAAAACAAATTTCAGTTCTTAGTTATTCTCATCATCATCTTTTTCAGTGTTTCTCATTATTTACTGACATATTATCCTATTCCAATGAAAGCATCATTTCAATCACTTTAAATTGATATTCTGGAAGATTACTGTTTCTGATGGAAATTAAATGATTGATTTTTTGTGGTTATAGTAGAACATAGTTGTAAAACCTTTTCACTGCTTCTGATGTGTCAGCTAAGAGACCCCTAAACATTTACGTGTAGGTAGCTTCCATGAAATTCATTAACTATTAATAATACATAACTTCATATTGATGCATAATATGACTAACGCTCTGTAAAAAAACAATATAGTTCTGAATATTTATTTATACTTCTTTTATTTATTTTTATATATACTTCTTTTATTTCTCAAACACTTATTGTTAAAATAGCTTAAACAGGGATGCAAAATACGATTCCCATTTTAAGATAAGTCTATGTTTTGTTCGTCTAAGCTTGTCTTATTTCGTCTCTGCTATAGTGTTATGCTAGAAATGTGAAAATATGTCCTTAGATGCAAGTTCCCATTCTACCTTGCTGTATGAAAATTTTCACCACTGATAAGAAGGGGGTTTGAGCACGTGTGCATGGGCCACTGCTACATGAAGGTGGTCCGGGTGCCTGCACATAGGCCACTGAGCTATGCATGTATATCTGTATATGTCCGTCTGTCCCTGCTCCTTATGTCTGTCTGTCTCTGGTCCTTATGTCCATCTATCCCCGGTCTATATGCCCATCTGTCCCGGTTTATATGTCTCATCTGTCTGACTACCAATCGCCTGTGTGGTGCCATGTAAAAAGCACTCGTGACAGTGCTATGTAAAAGCACTAGTGCCAAGAGTCCAGTGTCAGTGGAACGTTAAAAGCACCCATTAAATATCAAAAACCTTACTAATTTTTAATGTTCCTTTGTTAACCTTGATTTTGGGGCTTACTATTAAAAGAATAAATATAAAAAAAAAAGATGCCAATGAAAGCAAGCATGAAAATCCTATAGTCCCTGCAGCAGTTTTTCATAATTTGCCTCCAACAATTACCTGTCACTGCTACATTTGGAAACCAACTTAATATAATTTATTCCTCACTTCAAGAAGAGGAAATATATATATATATATTTTTATATAATTTGTGAAATTACTTTCTATACAATAGAATTACTTAGAAGGTGGTTTTTAGAAGTTTTTTTACTTCTGAAAACACTGATGAGTTGCAGAAGAGCAGCATTTTATATAATAAAATGCTATGCTTCACAATTCTAGTAGTTTTTATTATGCCTTTTTTAATCATTATTTTGTCTTGTTTATTTGTCATTTCTTATCACAATAGTTAGTAAAAATTCAAAAGAATATATATTTTAATATTTATTTATATTTACTGGGTATTTTCTTTTTTTCCTTCCTTGGCATAAAGATTATGTAATTTTCATTATGAACTACATATAACATTTAAAACAATATGCAGGAGGAAAAAAAATATTGAATAATGTTTGAAAATATATTAATGCTCTTGGAGTATATATTTGTTTCACTTCTTATATAACTTTAACTGGTCAGTATATGAAAATGGAAAAATTTACTACATAATTTCAATGTTCTTGTACATCACTGTTACATTTGACTACTTTGAACACTTTTGCTACTACTCTGATTTTCATATAATCAAATGCACATATATGTATGTGTGTGCATGTGTATATACATATGCATGCATATATGTAGGGTGTTCAGGCTAAAGTTGACTGTTTACACAACAGGAAAAGAAAACACAACATCCCATCCCAAAATAAAAGTATTTTGAAAAATCAAAAAATATTAGCTACATTAGGGCTGGGAGATAACAGTTTGCCCAAGTAGCCACCCTCAGCTTCCACCATGGGCTCAAGATAGCTCCAAGACTTAGTGCATGCATTCCTCACTGTGTCCCTGGAAAGAGCATCAAACACCTGTTTGGTCTTGGCCACCAGCTCAGTTTTGGTGTAGCTGGCAGAGGGTTGGTGTCTTTCTCAACCATACCCCACAAATAATAATCCATGGAATTACAAATGGGGGAATTAGGAGGCCATAAATTTGGGCTCATGAAGTTGTAGAAATTCTGTTGCCACACATATGGCCTTCCAGCAGCAACCCTCTCCAACCAGGGTTTGACCACAATCTCTAGCAGCTTCATATAGCCATTTGAATTGAGCCTAAGGCCCTGTTCAAAGATATGGGCATGAATTCCGGTGTGTAGGTGCAGTCAGAATGCCTGCTGCATCCTTTCCTGTTGGTCACATCTTTGTAGTCTCCATTGCAGCTGTCCACGTCACATCTTACAGTTTTTACAGTGTTCACAGAGCATTGAATAGCAGCCATAGTATCAGCATTTTAATATCTGGCATGAATCATCATCATACAGGTAATTGCTGTTCCTGAAATAAGGAGACAAAAAGAATCATCAAATTTAGCTTGATTACCTAGTGTATATATATGTTATGTATGTATGTGTCTGTGTGTGTCATATCTTCATTCAATAATCAATTGCATTGTAAAAATTGATTAAATATCATTTCAGTGGGGATAGGAAACTTTTACTTGTTGCATCATTAATTTTGTGACTTTATGATGAAATATTTTTAAAACAATTGATGTAGCTGATCATTTCTCATTCCTAGAAACCAAAATTTAAACAAAATCTAGAAATTCTTGCATACAGTTACTAACTTCTCTCAGACTTAAGATTAAGTGTAGAAGGATTAAAACTGGCTTACAAGGTTGATAGTGTTATTGCTATTGTGAACTGCTACAAAGTCAATTAAGATTAGTGGTCTTAATATAATTCTAGTAATACATTATAAAGGTTGTATTCTCTTTATATCATTCCACAGGTTCTTTTATTTTCACTGGCATGCTAACATGAATAGACTTGTTAATAAGTGATACTGCTATATATTACAGCATATCTTGAAAACAGTATAAAATTATAAGTAGCATATGTTGGGCTTATATGTTAAACTCATAGAAGAGATTTACTGAATAGATTAGAAAAAAATCAGTGGAAAACTGTCATTAATTATTATTTTTGGTTTTATTTTATACATATGTGTGTGGTTATCAGTCTATCATATTTTTATGCATGTCAATCCAGTATCTATGCTAGTCTATGAAATCTAACTAGTTTTAACTAGTAAACTGTAATTCCTCTAGAAAATATCTTCAATTCATATCAACTTTTTTCTTTCCCTTATTTAAAATCATCTCATCTCTAAATTTTCTGTTGCTGGTGACATGCCAAAGGCACCCAGTACACTCTCTGGAGTGGTTGATGTTAGGAAGGGCATCCGGACATAGAAACCAAGCCAAAATGGACTGGAGTCAGGTGCAACTCTCCGACTTTCCAGTTTCCAGTCAAATCATCTAACCATGCTTTATTGAGATATGAATTTGTAACTTAACAAAACCATAGCACTTCTTAGAATAAAGAACAATATAAATTAGTTGTTTAGTGGGAATAAAATCTGTAATTATATGAGCCAACCTGATTGATGTAGAGGGAAATTACCTATAGATTAAGTATGCTTTCTTGAGTCAGGACAAAAAGTAATAATTGAAATTGATGTGGTTAATGTAGAGTTGAAGTTTGAAAAGTTAGTAGTATGTTTGGCATGTGAGAGAAAATAGGATTTTCAAAGACTAGTGGGTTTTGCTGGGAAAATATTTTGAAGTTTATGCATAATTTTGTTTGTTATAGAGTATAATACAGAAATATTGATTTTAAATTTTGGCATAAGGCCAGCAATTTAAGGGGAGGGGAGTCAGTTACATTGACCCTAGTAATCAACTGGTACTTATTTTATCAACCCCGAAAGGGTGACAGGCAAAGTTGACCTCAGCAGAATTTGAACTCACAATGTAAAGAAGGATGAAATACTGCTCAGCATTTTGCCTAGCATGCTAACAATTCTGCCAGCTCACCACAGAAATATTAAAAAATAGCATTTACAACTATGATAGGTAAACTATAGAAATGAAATCAGTGAATGAGATATATCTTAAAATGATGTGGTTTATATTCTGCAGAGAATGTTGCTTCTTTTTATAGTACAGTTGTCCAAATCATTCTGGCAGAAAAAAACAAACAAAAGACATTAAACTGTGAGTGATGATGCTTCCACAGCAGCAATGTTCGATTTTTTGTTAAAGAAAGAATATAGTAGCCAACATTCTGATCATGTCTGTACAGTATGATAGACTGTATTCTACATAAAGAATAAACAGTACTGTTCATACAGTTTTTGCTACTAGAAAAATAACATAATAATTCAAGTTTAACTAGCACAAAGTAAAATAATTTGGCAATAAACCAGATATTATCATTCAACATTCCGTGGCATAGAAAAATTACAATATTTTAGGGACATTTTAAAATACATATGTTTTGTAAATTCTTCGAAAATAGTGTTGAAATTTACATAAATTTGTCCTAAAGTTTTAAGTTAACTAAATCCCCTTGTTTTATATTTTTTAGTTTTTTTAAATGTTTCATTTTATGTAGTTATATGTATAAGTATCTTTGCTAGTGTATTTTACTGTTCTTGTTTGTAGTTTATGGGTATTTGAGGAGATAAATTACTTTCTTCATTCACCTAAGAATACATTATACTGACGAAACATATCTCACTACTTTCTAATTCCTGTATTGTATTGAAGATCAACACTTTATCTTATTAAATGGATTGCCTAATTTTAATTTGTATTCCTTTTTCACTTTTTTTTAGGTAAGTTATGGTTCTTTCTGCTGACAAAAGGTGAGAAGTATTAAAAGTATAAACCTATATTGATTCGTCTCAAAGGTATTTTTGTTAAAATTTATACTTGCTCTTTGAAGCATTTCTTAACTTTATACAAAAGACTTATCTGTGTTTATTCTTCCTTTTCATTTTCTTATTACTGAGAGCTTATTTATTTCTAAGAGACAAATCAGTACTTGTGATCGTTTTCTACTTCCTTTCTGTTGTTTTTCTCTATAAGCATCTTAATGAAATATAATAAATCAACTTGTTAAGCTGCCTACCATCAGACTGCTCAAGTACTTTCATCCAACTCTTGTGCTTGTATCATGACATCGAGTCTTAGTCAGATATGTTATCTTTGATTTAGAGTCAAATATAGTCAAATTAGATGTGAACAATCTTATTTTTCATTCTTAGGTACCTGGTTAATATACTGGATATTGCAAAAACAAAACAAAAAGAACCCCATTATTTTCAGTTCTGGTTTATATATTCTAAACTGCCCAGTATTTAATTCTAGTTTAGGTATAACTTTATTTTTTTATCATCTGAGAACTAAGATTCTTTATAGAAACTAATAAATACTAAAAAATAAAACTGCTGAATTTAATTTCAACATAGCATGTACTATGGCAAATGTGCATATAAACTTGGTTATGTAGGTGTATGTGTTTGATTACGTTTCTCTCTTTTCTAGACATGTATATACATCAAACCAGAGCATGGATAAGAATAAGCCTAATGTATTTGTTGTGGAGACAATAGTAGGCAGTAGTTCAGTATTCCTGGTGTTGTGTGTTAGGTTCAATCTTATTTAAACCTTAGTAAGATTTCAGATAGATTGGTGGAGATAAACTTTCTGTTTGCACTCCATACATTATTGTAACTAAGAGAAGACAATAATTAAAAATCTAATTGGCTCAGCTAGATCACTGAAAATGGTTGATGTGTGATTTATGTGACTTAATTTAGCTTTTGAGGTTGCCTAATGGACAGAATGGACAGAAGGAGGTAGAGGTAAACTGTTGTTTGGGTTGTTAGATGTATTGATTCTTCATATAATTAATAGATTATACAATATTTATACCAGAAATATGATGCTGTGTAGGAAAAATATGAAAAATAAAATCAAGAGTTGCAGTGATTAAAGAGGAAGAAGTTGAGTGTAATCGGATGTCTGTGCAATATGAACCAAGTAAATGTAAGCTGAGAAAACAAGATGTCTGTTCTGTGATTGTATAATGTGAACGATTGAAACATAATAGTATTAAACCGATGAAGATAATGATATGGACAATGACAGTGTTTGTGTTAATTTTCACATTCATATTAATTTTGCCACTTTCTCTATTTTTAGTATTTAGATGCTCATGCAATTTTACCATTTAAACTGAAACAACGGTTATAATAGAGAAATAGTCCTTTAACATCATAATTTAACCTCATTTTGTTATTTTATACCACAACAATCTACCACCCTGACATTATTTTATAATGTCAGGGTGGTAACTTGTTGTGGTATTTTGTTACATCCCTTTGTGTTCTGAGTTTAATTCCCCCTGAGATTAGTTTGTCTTTCATCCTTTTAGAGTCAAAGAACAGGATAGATTAAATTGCCTACCTCTTCCCCTAAATGTATGGCTTTGTACCATTGTCATAAAGTTTTTTTTATAATGTCAAAAATATAATCTTACTTTGTTATTGATATTGTAAGTTTTCTGAAAGCAAAAGTCTCCAAATTAATTATAAACTCTTCTTTTTCATTCTCTTGTTTATATTTGTTTATAAATTTGTCTACACTGGATTACATTTTGATTTAATTTGAAATATACTCTTGTTCACTCATTGTTTACTTAGCTAAAAATTCTGGCAGTCTTTTTTTCACAAACCATCTTGTACCTATTTAATTAATGTAATTAATTTCTAAGTATTTTACTCTTATGTTTATAACATTTTCAAGAAACCAAAACATTTCAAATATACTTTAAGTATCTATTGTCAAATGCATGCTTATGTTACTAATACGTGTATCTATACAACATTGGCTTTTACAAAGACTGCCAATAATGAACAAGATGGGCTTTTTGCCAAGGTAGTTATAACTACTTGTTTCCTTTTAACCATTACTGCCAAACCTTTTAAAGAAGATAATTTGCTTGGTACACAATGCTTGATGCTGACATCAATCAACAAATTTCCTAAACATACACCCTGGCTTCCATTAGTTTCCTCTCTTCTGCTCATAATTGGGAGCAATGTCTTCATCAATTGCATTCACTTCTTTAACAATTGCTCTTCCTTCTTTAGCTTCCAGCTATTTATCAGTTTTATTATGACTATATTATCTACTTTTGAAGTGGCAAGTTTGTATCAGTATTAAGGCAAATTGTTTAATAGTAAAATTCTTCAAGTTTTCTGTGAGAATATAATCTATCATGGCTATGAATTTTTGAGAGGGTTTTCTATATTTTGACTCTGCACACATTTTTATCACCCAGACTGTGAATTTATAGTTAAACAACTGCATAGTAAATGAAAACACCAATCTATACTGTGTGTCAAGCTTCTAATGTAGTTTCTATTGATTTTTCAGACTTTGTTAATTCCTTTATTGTTGATTGACTTTTGTTTCAGTTCTTTTTTCCAATATTATTTGTTATAGTTTTCTATGTCATTTTATAGAATATTCCAGATTAATTTTTTTTTAAAAAGAAATTGTAAAAAAAAAAAATAGAAATGTGCAGTGATTTCCTATTGATGAAAATATTTTTATCCTTTAACATTTTGTTTTGGAATCGAATCTATGATCTGAAAGTAATCTCAGGAGCTTATCAAAGAGAAAATCTTTTGTTATATTAAAGTAATCTAAACATTGTTTCTTTATGTAGCTCAGTTTTGGCTAAAAAGAGATATCGTGTTTTCTTTCTTTTTTTTGTATGTGCATGTGTTTACTAATATTCATCTTCCTATAGTTGTTTCTCTTTTACATAGTTGTTTTGGTGAACAAACTAAATCAGTTTCAGTATTTATACTTTGTCTGGAATACAGTTTGAATTAGAAGTGTGTCTTCTACAGTTTCTTCTTGCATTATTTTGCTACATAATTTACTTAAATGGCTTTGACATGTTACTTAAGTTTTCTTTATACATTTGTATTTTCTGAAACACTTCACTTCATTTCAAATGGTCTTTTTATTCATTCAAGGCTATATCATATGAAACTATCAAACAGCATGTTAATCATTATCAGATATTTATTAATCATATTCTTTTTTTAAATTAATTATAACTTTTCTTAAAGTAAGTAATCTATACTTTGTAGTAACAATTACGACAGTATATAAATAAATGAATTAAACTTATGAGAGTCATTTTTGAGACAAGCTATAAAAAATATATACTATTCTTACACAACTGATAAAAAATTTTAACTGTAATACTTTGACTTACTAACTTTATTCCTATAATATTTCTTCTGGCTGTGCTAACTGTTATTATATTTCTGATTGTTTTAGATGTTATGATGTCTATAGTTCTGTTAATTATTTTGATAGTAATTTGACTATTATGATATATATTTAATACTACTAGTAATTATGATTATTGTACTAACTTTACTCTCATTACTACCATAGATTATATCTAAAATGGTTATTTCAAGTAACATAAAAAAATGTTAAGTCTTACTTTATTGTATTGTAAAATATATAATATTTCTTGACTTACATGAAGTATAACTTCAGAAATTAGTATTTATTTCTCAAGTACTATACAATAATTAGTCTTCAGACCTGTTAACCTCTTTTTTACCACATTTCCAATGAAATACACTGCCTATATGGTTCAGTTAATTTTGAAAATAATCATGAATTTGGAGGTATTTAGTAAAATAACCAATGTTTTCATATATCGGTATATTCAATTGATATTTGGAACATAACAAAGGATGTTGTGTAAAATTATATGAAATTGTTTTTTCATTTACATAGGAGCACTTTAAAATGGGGTGACTTTGTATTGTCAGTGGTCTCAGGTGCGTTTGTTGATATTTTGGTTATATTGGTTTTGGAATGAATGGCAAGTCAGAAAGTTAATGACAATTTGCTTAAGAGTTAGTGCTGGATAAGCAAATTGTAAATAAGAAATGTTAGTTTGTTTCATTAGCAGGTGGTACCCTTTAGCATTCAGATTTCTTTGTCAAATGTAATGCTTATTTATTCACATTGTTTTGAATTAATCATGCATTATCTTGTAGATTCAAGATGTTAAGGGTGTGTTTGTATATTTTTAGAATGATATTGTAAGGTAGGGTTGAAAGGTTGGATCAGTTCAATTTTAACGTAAAACAGGTAGAATTTCTGGGCTGGATATGGCCGGATTAAATGCTCAAAGTTAAAGAGATGTGCTTCTTAAATGTAGAGGCTCTCTGAAATATGTACATTTTGTTCATTCTGGTGTGGAAGAACATCTGGCAGTAGGGGACTAGCAACTGGTTACAACTAGCTGTTCAAGGATGTTCAGATGCCCATAATAAGGTGAAACTGAAGAAAAGGTTTATATGTAAGAACTTGTATTACAATATTCTTATATTCTATGATAATAGAATGCATATATAGGTTTTAAACATTAGTTTTAACATCCTTATCCACTAATTCACTGGTAACCTATGACATTATTGCTCTTTGTTTAAAAATAAAAGTTTTGAGTTTTTAAAAAAAAAACATCCTCATGCATGAACTGATGAAAGACGACTTAAGAAGTCCAGAAAACATTAATCAAAATAAAGAAATATTTATTCTTTGGCAACTGACAAGATAGAAATACATGCTAATTAGAATCCAAAGACTTGCAACCATACACTGAATTATCAACAGGTCTTATAAAGGCCACTGACAGCCCCTCCTTCTAGACCTGCCTCACACCATGAACAAAACTACATTGATAAGTTAACATAAGACTCTTGAAGTGACAATGTAACATTTTAAATCTAAATGAAAACAAATATAAAAAATGTTTCAACAACTTCTATACATGGTTATTCTTAAGAAATTATTGTATAAGATAAAGAAAATCATTATCTTATATTTAATTGCTGACATTAATGAAGTATCTCCAATACCATTACTGCTCTATTGGTAAGGTGAGGTTTCTATTAGCTCAGATTTATTCTAACAAAACTAAGTGTTTTTTTTTTTTGTCAATTACCTTTGATTTTACTGTTGTACATTGTCAGTCAAAAACTGGGCCTTAACTCATATAATACTTCTTAAATCACTGTAACATAATATCTTAGCTGTCAGGTCTTTGGTTTCTAGCATTTTAAATAAATAGGTATTCCCATTCAAAGACAATCAGCCTTAATTTTATTTGGTTACACAATTCTAGTTTACGCAGTAAAAGCCCAAGTTATGACAATGCTACTTTCTGTTTGATTCTTTCATAAATCATAATTTTATTTCAAAATTAATAGGAAATTGTTAATAATTTTCAATGATCTTTTATTACATTACTTTTGCAAATGTGTATAATGCTAGGTATATATATATGTGTGTGTGTGTGCTTATAGATCAGCTTTTATTTCATACAGTATTCATTAGATAAACAATTACATTTTCTGTTTATAATTTCAATTTTTCTTATGTAGTTTTTGTCATGTATTTGTATACAAAATAAGTGTAAAATTCACTTTCTTTTGGTCCAAATAAACTAGATTAATTAGAATACGATTTTAATCAAATTAAACTAAAATATTCTTAAACCTTCATACTAATTTTAAAAAGTGTTGTGAGAAATAATTTTAAAAATTGCAAAAATGTGTGTGAAAACAATCTTTCCAATTTAAATTTTCTTACTCATTTGAGCAGAGAAAATAAATGTAAAACTGTAAAAAAGTATTCTGATATTAAGTGTATTATGTGTAAAAATCAAGAAGTATCTTAAAATTAACAAAGCAAAGAAAACTATAGAAATCTATAAATTTATCACATTTTCTCTCACTCCAACTTAAGTATCATTATCATCATCATCATATGTCCATTTTTTTCCTGCTGGCATGGGTTCAAAGAGGCTATTTCAGCACAATGTCTTGCCAACTGTTGTAGTCACTTGTCTCCTTGTCAATAGAACAAGTGAAAAAAATATCTTGAGTGGGATTCAAAGATGATTAGTTTATATAAAGGTTTGGTTGAAGAGGGAATGTTTGCCTCAAACCTATTTGAAAATAGTATGTATGTTTTATCATAGAACATAAGCTGAATATTTTTCTGACCCAGTAATTTAATCCAGTGGCTGGTACTGACTGCTAATATATTAGAGCAAATGGATTTTATTACTTTCATGTTCTTTGGATTCAGCAGGTAGCATAGAAAATTTAATTGAATTACTAATTAATTAATTGAATGACTTAGCAACTAATTGAAGTCCATTTTAGAAATTAAAACATCTCTAAATTGGCAATAATGTAATAATAAATCTGTTAAATGTTTACTTGGCACATCTCATAGAATATGTTATTTCGAGACATAATTTTTTTATATTTTATTTGTTTATTTTTGTTTTGCATGAAATTAGTAACTATTTTACACTTACTCTAAATTGGCTGCTGTATCTAATGAGACAAAATTAACCCTTTCGATAATTATAATTTTTTCAATTTTTTTTTTTATTATTTTGGTTAAACATTTTAAATGAAGTTTTCAAAAAAACAAATTTAATATACAACAGAAAAAGGAAGAAAATAAGCAATCAAATATTTGGAAAAGTGTGGCAAAGTCTCTGAGTAAAAGAAAAAAGTTCAAGAAAATTTTTAAATGTTGAAAGCAGTTCATCATCATCATCACATCTACAATACTAACAACATAAAATATAAAATAAAAAGAGTAAATTTTATTTTACTAAAATATCTAAATAAAAATAAAATATATAAAGTCATGTAGAATATCAAAAGCAGTCAACTTTCCTGACAAATTAAATATTTTTCGTTTCAACTATAAACTATATGAAAAAATCTTCATGTTTCTTACAGAAATTAGAAGCTGGAAAAGTGAAGAATATACTAGCTATAGTTAATATGTTATATACTCCCATATACATGTGTGTGTTGCTTTCATTCCTAATTATATTTTTCACACTTTTTCTATTAATTTACTCATTTGATAAGATGATTTTATAAAATTTAAGCATTTTTCATATCCATTTCTTATATCAATTTCTTGAATTGATATATTTCAGTCTGCCTAATTGAGATATTTTTGCCTTTTCTGTGCATATTTCAGCTTTCTGGTAATTTCTTACCTTATCTCTTCTCTTTTATTAGTCAGTTTCATTTCTTTTCTTTTAAAATTTTCTTACTGCAATATCAAATGCACTTTACATTAATTTTATTTTCAGCTCATTTCAATCTAGTTATTCTCAAGGATTTTCTAATGTAGGTTTTCATTCACCTCATGTTCAGTGCTCTTCAAAATACATATGCTGTTCAAAAACTTTTTTGTTTTTACTAATGTCATTTACCTGTGATGAGATTTTGTTTGTATAGTTCTTTAGAATTTACTATTCAATACTTAGAACTACCCCCACTGCAGACCTAATGAATAATTGATATTTTGATATTTTGTCGTTTTAAATTTTCTTCTGGTATTGTTATAGTAAATAGCTGCATTCTTTCACTTTCTGATGTTAACATACTGGGCAAAATGCTTAGCAGTATTTCGTCCTTCTTTACGTCTGAGTTCAAATTCCGCTGAGGCCAACTTTGCCTTTCATCCTTTTAGAGTCAATAAAATAAGTACCAGTTAGGCACTGGGGTTGATGTAATCAATTTACTCCCTCCCTCCAAATCGCTGGCCTTGTGCCAAAATTTGAAAGCAACATTATTAAGTATTATTTTTAACATATTTATAGTTTAACCACACTAAATTCAGAACAGTATGCAGTAATGTTGCCTCTGTTGTAAATTCAAATTCCACTAGGGATTTTTTTTTAAACCTTCTTTCATTTTCTAGTGTCGATAAAATATAACTCTATTCAAGTACTGAGATTAATTAAATCAATTACACCATCACACAAAATGTGTGTGGCCTTGCGCCAAAGTAAGAATTGAAGATATTGTTTTTTTTAATAAAAACCCATAAAGAGTTTTTTCACAACATATATACTGGTTCTCCTTAGTTGTGAATAATTTTTTTTTAATACTGGAATGTAGCTAATCTACTGCTTCTTGCTGATCTTTGCTTTGTTCCTGTAATCTTTTATTTAATCTCTTTGTTTTATTAGCTTTGTTGGCCGCTTTGAAGCTGGTTTAATGGTTGAATTTCTGACAACAGTAGGATGTCTACAAAGTGTGTACTGGGCCTAAGTAAATACACTGATGAAACCCTGTGTGTCAATCATTATTATCTGTGTTTTCATTTAAACTAATACTGCTGTTGCTACTACTACTACTAAAACTATAAACTCTACATATAATAATAACAACAACAACAATAATAATTATTATTTCTTATGTAGGCACAAGGCCAGCAGTTTTAAAGGAAAGTGTTAGTTGATACCATCAACTCTAGTTTTTGGTTGCTTCTTTATCAACCCCAAAAAGAACGAAAGCAAAGCTGACTTTAGTGGAATTTGAACTTAGGATGTAAAGAAACTGAACAAATATCAGAAAACATTAATAATAATAATGATGGTTTCAGATTTAGGCATGGGGTTTAGTCGATTATATCGACCCAGTGTTAAACTGGTACTTATTTTATTGACCCCAGGAGGATGAAAGTCAAAGTAGAATTTGAACTTAGAATGGTAAAGCCAGATAAAATGGTGCTAAGCATTTTGTCCAAAGGGCTTAACAATTCTGCCAGCTCGCTGCCCTGGTGGTTTGACATTTTGGCACAAGGTTAGTAATTTTAGGGGATCGGACAAGCTGATTACATCAATCCAAATACTTGGCTTATACTTCAAAGTTTAAAGAGTCAGAATTAATACCCTCAAGGCATTGTGTCCAATGGTCTAAAGATTCTGCCAGTTTGCTGCCTTATAATAATAATAATAATAATAATTTGTCTTTATTTGCCAGAGGGTCCATACCTTCATACAAATCATGTTTTGTATAAAGACATGTTTCTATTTATAAGATTTTCAAAAGGTTCTTCAAACTATTTAAGAATGTATCTGCTGTTACCCTGTTTGTGGTTTTCAGCTTCTTCAGAGTAAGCTATCTATATTAAATTTTGAGTAAACATGTTTTGAAAAATATATTAAATATCTAATACCACCCTTATTTTCCCACCCCTAATGTTATTGTAGTAGTAGAAGTAGTAAAAGTAGTAAAAGCATTTAATTTTTCATGCCGGTGGCATATTAAAAGTGCCAAGCACAAGGTAAAGTGTGCTTGGCACAGACTGGAACCTGGTGCAGCTCTCCGGCTTGCCAGCTCTGGTCAAACTGTCCAACCCATGCCAGCATAGAAAACAGACGTTAAAGGATGATGATGATGATCATCATCATGTACTAAGCTGAATTAAGAGTGATCTTTAAGGATTTATAAAGACATGTTATTTCAGGCCATCTTTCATAAGGGCTTAAATTATTCAAATAGTCTTGGAGATAGTCAGTACTAAGATAGTTACAAAAGATCCACTATTAGAGACATTTGAAGTTAATCAATTGAATTAGAGTATACATTTGCATGTAAGTAATAGGTGAGAAAAATGTTTGGATATAAGCTAGCTTTACACAGGTTTCTATCTACTATGTAAACATATGAAGTGTATGTGTATAGACTGGTACATGTGTATTAATGATTTATTTGCATAGCACATGTGTAAGCTGTGCCTGTTAGAGATTTTTGAGAGCCAGCATTCAAGAAAAAAATGTCACAATTCTATTACATAATTATCTCAGTGGTATCTTTTAACTACCATAACATACAAATTTTACACTATTTTCAAAGACAAATTGTCCAGGAATAATTGTACAATATTTTGAACACTTCCAATCTTATATGATAAATATTCATCTTAAAAATTATTTCTGAAAACCGCGCAGTCCATTCTTTGAAGTTTGATATTACTTTGCCACATTAGCACTGTCAATTTTTCACAGAATATTGATAGCCTTACTAGCTTTAGGAAAATCTCTTATTCAATTTTTCTCATGACTCTGATTCCAAATCCGATAGAGAGATTGTTTTATTCTTCCAGATTTGATAAAATATGAGTATTTAACTCTATAATCATTAAGCTGGTCAAACAAAACAAACAAAAAGGATTCTGCATCCAAGAAAAAAAATCAATATTGCTACATTATTCCTCTTAATTCATTATAAAGTACAATGGCCTAATAAACATAATAACATAAATATTTATAAAACATGCAGCCGACTTGTGTATCTCTTGCAGTAATATAAGGTTTTATAACTAAGACATCTTAATCATTTATATTCATCTCACTGACGTAGGTCTGTGGTATATTGTTAATTTTGTTTTTATTAAAGCAGATGACAGAGTTGTTTTCTGTGTAAATACTAGCAGGACCGAACACAGACAATTCAAAGGGTAATTTTATACAATGAAAATTAGAGATAATTGTGGATCTGTTGTTATTGCTGATAATAATACACTTGCTTTGGTTAAAATTTCTCTTGCATAAATATATCATTAGATGTATTTCTATCAACAAAATCATAATTTTATTTATTTATTTTGTTCAAGCTTTAAGTGAAATAAACTTCTTTGACTTGTATGAAACTAACAATTTTATCTTGTCAACACTGATCTCAACATTTGACATAAATTAAAATAAAATATTGTGTGTATTTATTCTTGCTAAAACATATACAGATTATAGTTTAAAAAAACAAATCAGAACGAGCAAGACAACATAATAAGTATAGTTTTTGTAAAATAGCTGAATTCTTGGGTGTGTATGGAAAGCGTAAAGATTATGGTGTTAATATTCCTTAGAATAATGTGATAAACCTACTGAGAACAAAAGGCTTAGTGAAAGCCATTTCTGTCAACCATACTGCTGTTGTGCATATATTAACTTAGTCTATATCAATGGTTTCGTTGGTATATATAAGCTCTGAATTGTGATTATCTTTGATATTGTTCAACCTGGGGCAGACTACAGAATATTAAACTGATCTCAAAGTGGCATACCGCTGAAAAGGGTAGAATGATACTGTCCCAGATGATGAGAAACTGGCTCCATTACAGCTTTGTTTTATTGTTTTGTTTTTGCTTCCTATATACCATTGACCATTTTATTAAATGCAATGGGGTTTTTTGTGTTGTTTTTTTCTTCTTTTGTTTATTTCATTTGTTGCTTTCATTGCCAGCATCCTTTGTTTATCATTCTATTATTCAGTCTCATGCATTACTTTATTACTTTATTGATAATATCTATCTTGCTCCATTCATCCAGTATTCACATTACTTTACAAACTCTTCTAACTTGTAACCTGTCAAGAGTCGCTTGGTGTAGACTTGTTTTGCTGTTACAAGTATTGTAGACTTTAATATCGATGATGATCATACTATCAGAAATATTGAAATATTGTTTTTCTTTGTTAGGCATCAGTTGACATTTTGTTTTAAACAGCTCTCATTTATTACAAAAGAACCTGTGCTGTTATTATTATTATTATTAGCATACTAAAATAAGCTGGTACGGTTATGTGTGAACAATTTCTTTTGAATTTACCATTTATTGAAGCTGTGTGAAAGATAGACATTGTATCATTTATCATTGTAATAGTGATAGTAATATCTAGTCTTTTGCCTGCACCATTTATAGGAACTGGTTACAGACTAGTTAGAACAATATTGTCATGCAAGAAGAAAAGAGAAATTAAATTAATCTATTATGATGTCAGTTGTGAAAGTTCATCTTACAAAAACAGTCAATGAAAAACTCTGATTGTATCTTTTGATGTAGTGAACCTTTATACAAACATCTCTCATAACTTTAGAACTGAAACCACAAAATTCTGGTTGAATAATAAAACCAGCTGAACCCTCAGAATGCATAGAAAAGAGCTAAAATAGGACTAAAATCCCTTCTAGAGAATAACTATTTTACATTTAATGACAACTTTTATTGACAAAAATCTGGAACAGTGATGGGGACTAAAACAGACACCGCCTTTGCAAATTTAGTTATGGGTTATCTAGAGATTACAATGCACCAAATATCACTACAAATATATCTCGTCTTTTTTATGATAATTTGTATATTTTGTCCAATGAAAGTTTCTGGTTTGTTGAAAATCTATATATCTTGTCTTTCTCATAGCTTCATATATTCCTGTCTCATTAAAGTCGTGTGGCTTGCTCACTCATCCACATATGACCACCCATTCCTTCCCTCACTCTCCTTGCCTATATCAACATTCTATCAATGACGGTATTACACTATAAAAGACATAGCTAACACTCTGCATCTGAAATGTAAGTAAATTAAGGATACTTACCAATTAATTAATTAATTAATCAGTTATTATTTATCTTTATATAAACAGTGGTTTATACCACACCCATTTCTGGTAGATGCAATAAATGTGAAATGAATTAATGATGGTAAATTAAATGTGGAGACGAACTGATATGATATGCCTACTAGCAAATGTCCATACAAACCTACTTTTCAGATGCTGAATGTTGTCCCCCATGTCCCTGTTTACCCCTTTCGCATCCTAAAAATTGGCAGTCATTGTAGGCACATTGAAAGGTAGATTTCGTGGGCTTGTTGAGATGCTTGAACAGAAGTGTGTAGATGTGTGCTGTGTTAAAAAAATAAGGCGGAGGGAAGCCTCAGCTAAGGTATAAAACCTTCTGGACAACAGTTGTGGTGGGGTAGGTGGTGTGGGCATAATTATAGCTGATAAATGGGTGGATAAGGTGATCCAGGTGGTCAGAGTGTGCGATAGGATAGGCTTAGACTAGTTGTGCAAAGTAGTACAGTAACTTTATTTCTGCCTTTGCTCCTCAATCACGACTGCCAGATGAACAAAAGGATTGATTTTTATTATATGCTTTGCAGACAATGACAAATGACACTAACCTTATTTTCATTGCTGGTGACTTCAGTGGGCATATTGGGTAACATCTGGGTGGCTTCCATCGTGTGCATGGAAACAATGTAGTTGTTTCCCAAAATGAAGAGGGAACAAAGCTACTGGAGTTTTGTGATGCAAATGATCTCATGATCTGCAACACTAACTCAGGAAACCAGCCAGTCACCTGATCATCTATCAATCTGGTGACTACACAAGCCAGATTGACTACATTTTCACCAGAAAGAGGGGTAGATAGTTGCACATAAATGCAAAGATTTCCTAGGTGAAGAATATACTCCTCAACATAGGCTAGTGACATCAGACTTTGGATTCCAAGAAACAAACTAACAAACTAGTCTGGGAAAGGAACATTTTGGAAGCTTAAGGATCATTTGAATAGTTAGAGATTTAGAGATGTCCTCATTGAAGTATTTGATGATGAGGAGATCGAAACATATAACATAGAGGATAGCTGGAAGTTCCTACAGGACAACTCACTGAGGGCCACAGACCAGATTTGAGGCTAGTGCAAAGTCCCAACCAGACCTTGGTGGAACATTGAAATAGACAGGACCATAAGAGCAAAGAATCAAGCTTGGAAGGTCTGAAAGAGTGTGGGGAGCAGTGAATTGTACCAGGGAGCTAGAAAAGCTAAGCAGCAGTTATATTTAGTTAAAAGAGGAGCAGAAATGAAGAAGTTTACCAATGTTCCACAGGGTAAGGACCAGAGACATGGGGTATTCCAGATTGCAAGACAGTGTGACAGAGATCATCGTGATGTTGTTGGAGAGAAGTATATTTGAATGGATGATGGTACACTTGTATTTTGTGATTCTGCAAAAAAAGAGGCATGGAAGAGCCACCATGAAAGGCCACTAAATGTGGAGAATACATGGGAGAAGGAGAGTTTTTTTAATGTGGACATAACAGAGGGACCAGCTCTCCGAATTGCCAGCAGCATGATAGATAAAGCAATTAAGTATAAGACTAGTTTTATATAAACCAATATGATATTATTATTGCCTTTTGGGCTTTTCTTTTTAAAAGCTTACATCTTTTCTGTAATACATTAGGGTATTTTGATTTTAAATCAGTTCTTTACTAAAAAGTAAACATTAGAGTTTATTGATATATTATTTTAATCTTTAAAACTAGATTTCAGTCCTGAGATTACATGTATCACAGCAAGATGGCTGGAAGTTGGCTAATATGTAGCTGGATGATGAATCCTTTAGTTTTTTGAAATCATAATAAAGCCTGTATTAAGAAATATCTAAAATGCATTTTTCTTGATCTTTTACTTTTCATTCTTGTATCAAGTAATGTATTAGTTCAATATATTCTGTTATACATTAATGAAAATTAGTTCATAAAAATCAATTTTTGCAGTAGAATACTGAATGGGACTTAAAAATATTATAATTAATAATCAGAAACCAGTTGTTTTGTTGTTTTTGTGGTGGAGGGGATTAAACAAAACCAACTATTCATTTTTTTTTTTTTTGCAAGTACTTTTGTTCTGTTAAAACTGATGCCAGAAATAATATATTGTACAGCAAAATTTCCGTTTTTGATGTAGATAATCTATAAAATATATTTCAAACCCTTTGTTTTACCATTTACTAGACTATATTTCACTTAAAATCCATTTACATAGAATATATCATCATTAATTATTGTATCTTTTTAATTTGTATCTAATTTTTTGCAGCCTCTGTAAGCCTGATTAAATTATCTTAGATAGAAAAAGTATTAATCCTTAAATCATTCACTTTGTACTTTAAACTGCTTTACTAGGCAGTTTAAAGTTCAGAAGAATTGAATGCCTGCAAACTAATAGAATATATTGAAGATAAAAAAATATATATTTATTGATAATCAAATGTTGCTTGGCTAAATTTATTTTTTAAAGTACTGGTCCGTAAGCAGAAATATAGCAGTACACTATATACAAGTTAAAATCTGATAATTCTTTTTTATACGAGACATATGTGGGTCTATTTTTTAAGTTTGGTCAATTACTAGATGTATTTGGAATTATGTCATGTATGTAGAATCATTTTGATTTGTTGTTCTATATTGTTACTTATAATTATTATTTAGTATGAATCATAATTATATATTTGTCATCAATAATATAATGATAAAATGTCAGCATATTAATGACAAATATGTGTTTAAATGATGTTAACTGCACTGAAAGTCATAATTTGGACTTGTTCAGTGCAATAATTTTTTTAAACATTCTGACATTGTCTGAAAAGATTCATACATCTTTTTCAATCATGTCAGCATCATTGTTCAGGCTCTTATAATCAAAAGCATTCCAACTGTGACAATTCCATTCTACCATATATATATATATATATATATATATATATATCAGAGATTAAGTTATCCAATGCAGCATTCTTTTAAAACAGTAAGATGTGATTTGAAGAAGAGTTGGCTTCTATTTCTAGCAGATTGACCAACCATACATATATTCCCTGGTATCTTAATTGGTTACCTATTTTACTTGCAGCATTCATGGGTTTTTTTTCACCTCCTCACATACATCTTGATATTGATTGTTTCAGCTCTAATTATATGAGACACCTACCCCGTTTTCCTCTCCCGCATAAGGAACTACACCCATAAATCTTGATGCAATGACAAAGGAAATCTTGAACAAAAGGCCAAACCCTGAAAAAGGTCATGGATAGCTAATGTACACACATACAGGCAGCCATGTGTGTGTACACACATGCACACACACACACACACACACACACACACACACACACATAAACTCTTTGTTTACTCTCACTCTTACCTTCTCTTAGAAACAAACACACATCCACATACACATATACAAGCATACATACACACAGACATAAAACTAATTCTTGGACAGACTCAGGGCAGACCTTGAAGAGAGAGAGAGCATGTCATTGAAGAGGTCGCTAATAGTGACGAAAGGACTTTGACTAACAAACAACCAATCGATTATCGAACCAGCTCATTAAACAAATGATTGATTAGTTAGATGATTAGATATTTAACCAATTAACTAACAATAAAGAAGTGATATTGAACTAGTGCTTGAGTTATTATTATTAGGCATAATGACCCTCCCAGGTAAAGAAAAACGAAGAACCTAATGCAGATAAATACTCAACAATAAATCAAATACAATATTTTTTCCTCTCTGCCCAACAAAAAAAAAGCTACTGTAATACAAACTTTCACAATGAAAGACTGCCATCTTGTATTGTTCTTCTGATAAAAAAGTACATTTACTGTTCTCAGTTCTCTGTGCCTTATCCTAACATGTCTTACAATTACAATAACAATCCCTACACATACATTCATATATATGAATTGTCC
>JAOPUL010004099.1:81631710-81645238 GCA_027564515.1 Octopus rubescens
AGTGGGATTGAACCCAGAACCATGTGGTTGGGAAGCAAGCTTCTTACCACACAGCCACGCCGCACCTATATATATATATAAAGAACACAAGTGGGGTTCAAAATTCAAAATACCTAGATTCTAATAGAGCCTGCAACTGATCTATATATACATAAATATATATGTACACACACAAACATAAATGTATATCAATAATTTCATTGGGGTATCTAACCTTGGTGTTTACCATATATCCATGGATATTGAAGTAGTAAAATGACTCCATTCTTATATGTCATTATACACACATGTAAACATACACCAGATAAGCCACCTATACCCGGATACATCTCAGTCAACAACCACTCCCTGCTTGAATGGGCCATGATACCACAAACCTTGACTTAAAAATGACAACAGATCCGATCAGGTGGTGCCATTAAGTGAGACATGGCTTGGGCCAATCGTTGGCCGAAACATATCTTGTGTTATATATATGATATATTTGGTAATGCATTCTGCTTTTATGAGTCATCACAGCAGAATAATACAGTAGATAGAAGAATATAGGGATGATTGATTAGAGGACAAGGTGGGGTGGTGATGCAGGAGTAATTTTGGTAGCTACATATTGGACAAGGGATGTGTGCATACACATTATGTTTCCAGCTTCCATAACCACTGCTGCCATTTTAACACCAATTTTGCCTTGTTTGCATAGGTAGGCAGGTCTTTTCGTGCAGTGCTTGTTTTCAGCCATCTTGGTCCTTTGTTGTTTCTTCCATAGGACTTAACATTTTTGGACCACTTCATCCCACATCCTCCTGGGTTTCTGTCATCCACAGGTTCCAACCACTGTAAGCGATAGCATTTCTTTATACAACTGTCTTCATCCATACCATTTACAATGCCCATACCAGTGCAATCTTCTCTTTTTGCACACACCAGGTGGTGCTATTAAGTTAGACATGGCCTGGACCAATATTGGCCGAAACATATCAAAGTTATCAAAGTTATATCTAAATGTGATTAGATATACCTTAGAAGACCTTTTTTAAACCAAGCCTTTTTATATACTTCAAAATGAGCAGAAAGTTAGACCAATTCAAAGGTTATGTATATTATGAATATTATATAATAAATATTATGAATCAGAGTGAACAACAAAACTTAATAAAAGTATTGTACAAATGGGTGAATGTCTAAAATGTGGTAATTTTTATTGAAATGTATAAATGTGTGAAATGATGCCAAATACAGAAATTCTTACATAATACCGGAAGGTAGAACAAGCCTGATATCTAGGTGATGGTGCTTTAGAGAAGGTGTCATCTATATATGTTGCAATTTGCTAAAACTTATTTTGTATTGATACATAGATCTCAGTTGTTGTTTCCACTTCACTATAATTTCTTGTGGTTTCCATCCCAAATTCTGTCTTATATTCTCATTGTAATATGATTATAGCAACTTCATTTCTTCCCTTTCACCAGTTTCAAATGTTCTGTAAAGGAGTATAATCACTGCCCATCCCCCTGACTAACTGACAAAACAAGTCTCATTTTTATAAAGAATGACTACCTGAAAGATCAGAACTCACTTTTCCTCAATCATGTCTGTTTTTTTTTAAATATATTTTATTCTTTATTTTTTGCTGGCATAGACTAGTATTAGTTTCTTTGGTCTCTAATTGTTGAAATTTTAAAAAATTTCTTTAGTCATTCTACAGTTAAATGGCCTTTTCTTCCTTAAGCTTTCATTCAACTAAAGGACAATCTATTTTTATAGTGTTAATTACTACATTAGTATTTCATAATAAAGAACAAAATTATTATTTATGTCAGTCTATTTCATCTTCAAATTATCAAATGACTATTCTCTGACTCATTAACACCATATTTGCTAAAATTAGTTCAAATATTTTAGGACTATTATTATCACCAGACAGTTATGACTATTTTAATCATGAGGTACTAATTTCTCCAGCACCACTAAACCTTTAATTAGCAAAATATATATCTAACTATCAACCTTTTAAATTGATCTAAATATCAACTCCAGAATATGTCATTATTATCATCTCAAGTTTTCCACGCTGTTTTGTTTGTGTGTGCATGTGTAAATGTACATATATATGTGTGTGTGTGTGTGTTTATATATATATATATATGTACTTGAGTGTGTGTGTTTATATGCACGAGTTTGTGTGGTGTATATATAGACATATACATTGGGAAAGACACTGTGATATAAAAACAGCATACTAAAAATTTCTTTTAACACTAAAAAGGTGGCATGAATTGATAAAAAGAAACTACTTTAACAAAAGCGGTTTTCAGTTATAATATTAGTGCTGTATTCAATCTATAACTGAGAAATGAATTAATGTAAGGAAAGCTATAGATTTTAGGCAAATATTGCATATTTTAATAATAAATTAAATCTAATGGTAACTATCAGTTTATTATTACATAATTGATTAGTTTTTAAATGAGAAACTCTGCCACTATTTATCACCCAGAGTAGTTAGTACAGCAGAATGGTCAGCACCAAATTTTAAGTTAATGATACCATAGATCCTATCTAAAAGAAATATATAGGCACATACTTGTAAAGATCTATTTCACTTCTCTGAATAGTGCATACATTTTACATCTTTGCACTAGCCCCCCCCCCCTCTCTTTCTCATATATGAACAGTGTATGTAATGTGAAATGTAATCTGGAACAAAATCCTGAGTCCAAATACAAGAATCTGCTCTGAAAATAAGCCTATTTGACTGCTTCAACTCAAGGTAGACAACGAAATCCTTATGGTTGATTCTTTTTGTTAAATTAATCAATGACTTCAATGCACTGTTTAGGTAGTTCTACTGCTGCATTGAAACCAGTTAGTACTTATATTGGCTAGGGTATATTCTTATGTTTCACAGGGCACTGCCACATTATTTTGCATTTGTAGTTCTATGCTAATCAAATGTGACTTGTAAGTGTCAAAGGTTTGAATCACTTCAGTTGAAAACAATGTTATAACATTCAAGTGAAGTGATTCAAATCCGTGTAACTTGCAGGTCGTGTTTGTTGTTGTCAGGCCAATGAGAGTACCTTGACATGGTTACTTATTCTAGTAGAAAGAGCAACAATATCTTCTTACATCAAATCCTACTGTGTATGCAAAAAAGAAACACTGTCCTCCAAAACACATTGTTTTGATGGCAGAGAGATGGCTACAGGTTGAATGCTTGTCATCATAAATCAGCTAAATCAGAGCTGACTTTGAGGCTACACAGCAACTATGTTCTTAGTGGTTTTAATGTGCCTTGTAAAAATCTCAGTTCAGGAGCTGTTCATGATTGAGAAGGGTATCAAAATGATTTAGTCTACACTTGATTGGTTATCTGGTTTTGTTCATCAGAGACAACAAATAAAAAAAAAATTAAAACTGTTGTTTTTGAGAGACAACAACAAAACAAAATGTTGGATGGATTATAATAAATAACAGAATCTCATATAATGTCACACAAATTTTGATGTATATTCAGAAATTCCCCTGAGTCCCTGAACATAATTCTTTCTACAAGCAGCAAAGAGTATAAAATTTGTTTTAAATGCATGTTTTTGTATGATTTACAAAGCAGGAAGGATTTGTTTCCTATCATTCTTTATTAATATTTCATATTAAAATAGAAAATACAAAATGGCAGGATAATTAAATGGCAGTATTTTTATTAACCACTCTCTTTATATTATCCAAGATTCTATTTATAAATAGAATCAATCACTTGATTTTTGTATCCAATCATAGCTTGCATGGTTGTTTAGCCCTATTGATTTATATTTGGGTAAGATGAAAAGCTGTGACATTCATATCTTTCTCAAAGGCAAAATGAAGTAGCAATAGATGCGAATCGAACCTGGTAGACCTCCTACTATATAATGCACACTTAATTTTTTTTAATGATTTATAATATAAAATTGCAAAAATGTATAAAGAAATTTTTAAAAAATCTTGTAGTATTATTGTTCCTTTAATGCATACTTTCAGTGATTAAAAAGTATACAGCAATTATAATACGCAATCAAATATCCTATAATGTTCCCTTGCTGTATGTTTGATCAAATCATCCATCCTCTTATTAAATGATTGTATCTTTTACACAAAAGCATCTTTCTCTCATGCTTCATAAAATATTGCTCCTTTTCTCCCCTATATCATAAAGCCTGCTACTGACTCATTTTTCTGTTGTTATCAGTATCTCTAAGGTCAATGAAAAGATAAAAGGAACCTGTTATCTTTGAACTTATACCTCCTATTTTGAAATTGCCAGTGACTTCTGCTCAAGAGGATTATTATTGGTGTTTTCTACTCAATGCCTTTCAAAGCAGTTAATTTCTACTGAATCACACTTCATAATAATCTTTTAATGTCTAAAAGAACATAATCTATTCAAAACATTCTAAATGTGATCTCTCTTTATCCATTTTAGTGGTTGCATTTTCTTTTCTCATGCGTAAGTACATGTACACACAGGCACATACATGTACATCCACAGATGAAAGGCACTTGAAATATTGTACATTGTGCAATAATTAATTTCCAGTGTTATCATTATAACTGAATATTAATCATTAATTTTGACCTTTTAAAATATTCTTTGAGCAGAAAGTTAGTTCCAATGAGTTGAATTGAAAAATTGATTCATGGTCATAGTGAATTTCACTTGCACTTTGGAAGAGCAAGGACGTTACAAATGTTCCAACATTAATAGAACTAAATACTCATTGACTGATACAATTGCTTGAATGAGATACACAAAATATGTATTAGTGATTGACTGAAGATGAATAGGCTGCCAGACCAGACATCATGCATTTGTATTTGCAGTAATTGTTTTCTTGTGTCTATGATCAAGACATTTATTTCTCATTTCACTTATTCATGGGTAGTAGGATTTTTATAGAGATATACCTGTGATATACTGGAACTTTATCCAGTGGAAGATTTATATCTCATCTATTAAACATGGTTGAATCAAGAATAAAGGCAGCAAAAGTGCTGCCTTTGTGATCTCCTGTGGCTTGTGAGAGACATTTATCATTAATATGCATTTAATTTGGAAAATGTGCAAATCAGTCTCAGCATAACATCTAAAGTTATCCTAATTTGAATAATTTTCTGCTCTATTGCTATTTAAGCATGACAAATATGAAATTTATCGTCATTAATAAAACCAGTATCATATTATCCATAATCCTTTTGCACTCTACTATCATTTAAAAGCTTTATTGCACCATTTCAGTAATCTCTTTTGACAATCCTAAAATCTCAAGTCGATGACCTTACCATGCACAAGATTTACTTTCTTCAGAAGAATTTACAGATATCACAACTTGATTCGAGATCATTGATGATGTTCAATCACTAATGTTTGCTTCTTAACACAAACATTGCTTTCTATATAACACTATCATCTTCTATTGCTGGGCAATCACTTTTCCCTCCTGCATTTCCACTCAGACATTTTCTATCATCTCTCAACATCTAATTGACTTATACTATCTTCTTCTCTGCTTTTGCATTATCTATAAATTTATATTTTTTTTAACTTTTAAATAAATACAATGAATATCTATTTTAGATACTTTAGCAGATATATAATTTTTAAAGTAGATATTTGAAAGTATATTCTTTAACATATTTTTTCAATAACAAAAGAAAAACATCAACATTTATAAATCATATAGAAACTTTGATGTATTCTTTTCTACTGGTGATATTTTTCAGAATATCCTACTCTGAGTTATTAAATTCATTATCCTATAAGAACACATCGTTAAGAAGGGGATGTGACATTAGCTGCTACTGCTCCTCCCCCTCCTCCTCTTTGTAGTTATAACTGTTGTTCCAAAGTCTTTCAAATCTTCAATGTTAATTAATAAATTAGATTCTACATTTAATTTTTCCTACCTAAACCCTTGCTTACCTAATCTCCAATGAACAATGTATTGACATTTAAGGTAAAGTTGTAAATACAACTTATCTCTGCCAATTGTTGGCTTAAAATGTCATAGGAGGTTGTTAACCTATTGTTTACCAATGAAAATGTTTGTCTTTCCTTTGCTTCATTAGTAATGTATAGATTTTTACTAATTATAAGTTTTGAAATAACTATATGAGATATTCTTGAAGATCATTGCATTAATAGAGCAGATTTATTTTCTAATATATGCTGCAGTTAATATATTTAATATTAATACTTAATATTTTATAAGTACAAAACTCAAGAATTATAAATAACTGATTCTTCAATAATCTGTTTTGCTTTAGAATTAATTTTGTAGCAAAATACTTGTATAAAATGAATTTGAAGTTTTATTTACCAATACTTGGAAAACAATAATGATGACTATCTGAAAATGATAATTTTAAACAACATTTATTCATCTACATCATATTCTCTTCATCTCTAATGCTGTATTACTTGGTGATAATTATCTTCTTCTTTTTTTTAATTCTCTTATATTGAAATATATTTCAAGAAATATACTTCATTTTAAGGCTTCACAGGAAATATAACCAGGCTCCTAGGTAATAGAAAAAGAAAATTAATGTTTATTACGATATCATTTATTGGTTTCACAGATGCATCTTTGAAAAGATAAAGTCTTTTTGATCTGATAGAAATTCTGATAATAAGAAATAATGAATTTAGCATGAAGTAAAAGAACGTATGTAGATAAATGAATATATAAGATCTTAAAGATTGCATTTGAATAGACCTTATTAAAAATATATTCAGTTTGTTGATGGAACGGATATGCATTTCAGCTAACCATATTGCCATCTTTTATTCAATTATACACTACTACAGAAATTTTCAGCTTTTCATATTACTTTTTTATTTTCAATAAATTTGATTAGACTTATCTTGCCGGACTTAGCCTAGCATAACCAATCTTTTCATATTGCTGGTGCTGTATCTGAAAACCTCATTTGCTTTTCCAGATCAAAAAGCTGTTTTAGTGCCAGTAGTTTCCAATGATTAAGGTGATATCATCGTTTACCATTGAAAATTCCTACCCAAATGTATTACTAGCTGTACTCTAAAGAATACAACAGTACACTTTCTTTACTATCAGACATTTACATTTCTGTCTTGTTTTAATGGCTTCTTTTCATATACTAATGACTTACATAGATTTTCCATCTTTTGTCATATTATTTGGTTATGTTAGATTTCACAGACCAACCTTATTTGAAGTCTCACTCATCTTGTTTGACTAACAAACCAATATGCTCTGCAGCATTTATGCACACACACACACACACACACACACACACATCACTTATTATTATTATTATTACAAAAAGCAATTTTTTACAAACAACATGCCTTGCTTGTTATTTGTAATAAACAATTAGGAGCTCATCCAAACACTTAGAAACTCACCTTTTATCAGTATCTCTCAAACATAACTTTGAATCGTACCTTTATTTTGTTTTCTAAATAGAAGTGTGTGTGGGTGGTAGGGATGCACTCAATGTGGAAGTGCATTGGCCAATACTTTACTTTTAAGAAAAATGAAAGTGTTAAGATGTGTGCAGTCAATAAAAAGTGTGAAACGCCATAGCTGTAAATGTGACAGGATAAATATACCTTGAAAATGTGTTTAAGATTAAAAGAAATAGGTGAAACTGACGACGATAAATACATTCTTAAATGTTATTATTTTTATTATTATTTTTCTATTACTATTTATTTATGTATGTTCTCACTTAGCATATAAATGAAATTATTAACTTTTAAATGTTTTCCTAATTAAATTCCTGGTAGCTCACTGTGCCCTTCTCTTTTCTCTTTGATATTCATAGATGATCAATACATCAATTGGACATTAAAGAACATCTGAGTTTGTTTTTATTGATACTTTAATAGGAATTAAATATATCTATCTATCTATCTATCTATCTATCTATCTATCTATCTATCTATCTATCTATCTATCTGTCTGTCTGTCTGTCTGTCTGTCTGTCTGTCTGTCTGTCTGTCTGTCAGTCTATGTATGTATGTATGTATGTATGTATGTATGTATGTATGTATGTATGTATGTATGTATGTATAGCTGCCTAAAACATTAACCAAGGAAAATCTCATTACATAGAGTTAAGTATATATTTTTTTCTCAATGGTGACAGTAACTTCAAAGTTTCACCAAAATCAGCTCCTCAAACTGTATTGAAATAAACAAGATTGATCATTTTAAAATCTAAGGTAGGTACCAGTGTAGTGGGTTAGTTAAAAGGCTGTAGCAAAGTAAAGGCTAGAGATAGAAAAACAATTATTGAATAGTGGAGACTAGACTGAGACTACTATCAATAAAGAATGGAACTGAAGAAATATAATCAGATGGAAGAAATGTAGAAAATGGTGTGAGTTGGGGGATAACAAGGATATTCCAAGGGTCTGTAATTATACAAGTTATTTTGAAAGTTAAAATGGAAAATAAAGTAAATAAAAGTCAAGACCCAGAATATTTAAGTTCCTAAAAATTTCAGCAGTAGAGGATTGTAAACTTTCAGTAGTGTAAAATCAGCTGTTTTTGTATCGAATTTACAGAAAGTTTATATGTATATTTAAAATAATGCAATGTTAGTGATGTAAGAAGTTTGCTTCTTGACCACATAGTTTCTGGTTCAGTCCTACTGAACAAGTCTTCTACTATAGCCTTGGACCTACCAAAGCCTTGTGAAAGGAAACTGAAAGAAGCCCATCATATATATATATATATATAATCTTGTATTATATATATATCATTAGACTGCGGCCATGCTGGGGCACTACCATGAAGAATTTTTAGTCAAACATATTGACCCCAGTACTCATTTTTAAAGCCTGGTACTTATTCTATTGGTCTCTATTGCCGAACCACTAGGTTACTGGGACATAACAAGCCATCACCGGTTTTCAAAGCGGTAGTGGGAGACAAACAAAGACACACACATACACAAGACTTTGGTCGGCCTGAGGCTAAAGTAGAAGACACTTGCCTAAGATGCCACGCAGTGGGACCAAACCTGGAACCATGTGGTTGGGAAGGAAGCTTCTTACCACACAGCCACGTCTACGATATATATATATCATATTTGTATTTGTATCCACCCTCAATTGACAATCTTTGTTGGTTTGTTTACATCCTTGTAACTTAGTGGTTTGGAAAAAGAAACGGATAGAATAAGTACCAGACTTTAAAAAAATAAGACCTGGAGTCAATTTATTTGACTAACCCCTTCAAGGTGATGCTCCAGCCTGGCTGTATTCCAATTACTGAAACAAATAAAGATAAAAGATTATTACTATTATTATTATAAAGGTGGTGAGCTGACAGAATCATTAGTACACCAGACAAAATGCTTAGTGACATTTCTTCTGGCTTTATGTTTTGAGTTCAAATTCTACTGAGGTCAGCTTTGCCTTTCATTCTTTCAGGGTTGGTGAAATAAATACCAGCTGAGTATTCAGGTCAATGTAACCAACTATTCTCCTCTCCCAAATTTCAGGCCTTGTGCCTATAGTAGAAAGGATTATATTATTATTAAAGCTATTACATGCTATTTTAGTTAAAAGGGATGAGATTTGGTGACAACAAGTCTCCTCCCTCAAATCACAAGTATCTTCCTTAGGATTCTTGCAAAATATAGCATTGCACTTTTCTGCTAGTCAACAATGCAATTCTCAATTCCAATATCCTTCAGCATTTAGGTAGCAGATTGGATGTTGTGCCAAGGCACCAATTACCACAGGAACAATTGTCACCTTCATCTTCCACAAGCCTTTCCTCTCTCTAGATGCATCTTGATATTTCTCAATATTTCAGTTCCTTTGGTATCCACTCTATTATTATATCGAACGTAGTAAAGTCAGGATGTTTAACCAGCAATGTTTGTGACTTTAGAAGAGTGTGCTTTGTAACCTAGAATAGTAGCCCTGTTGTCCATTTTACTGTTTACCATTCATTTTTGTATACTAGCATATCTGAATTTGAATTTTCATGGAATCATATCTTAAAATCACAATTGCACCGTAACAACCAGCATTCAATTTTGCTGAAAATATTTAGGTGAAATGTTAACTTGAAGTAGGAACCATACAAGTGGAACACTAACACTTTCAGTTTTATAAAAGATGGAATTGAAATAATATAAACTTTTTGTTGTATGTTGATTTTTTTTTAGTTTAAACAGCTGAAGTGGGTTGCCTTCAAATGGTTTGTGAGGTCAGCTCACCACATTATTCTTGCCTCTTGTTTTAGGTGTTTGTCACTTTTTATGAACTAATTTCAAAGTTCAGAATATTGTCACTTGCAAAAATAAATAAAATAAAAGCTTCCTTTAAATTAAATTTGTGTAAATTAAAATCATCTTTTTTCAAAATCATGAGTGAATAAGCAGTCTAACAGTTATTTCAGAAAATCTTCTCTGAATGTTTTGTGGCTAAATATATATTATCTCTTGTATTACTTTAAAAAAAATAAAAATAATCAATATCAATATTTGGATTCATCCACTAAAGATTGCAGGCTTTCTTCTAGAGCAGTTAACTACTGTGTTGACCTTTAGTTGATACTGCATGATCTTCTCCAGTTTACTTCCAAGATAACTTCACCATTTATCAGTTTTCTTTTCATTTTATGCTATCCAGAATTACTGCACATGTTTAAGCTGACTAGATTCTAAATTCTATAGGAAAGACAAGTACTTCCTGATATTTTCTTTTTTGTGTTCGACGTTATTGCACTGATTAATCTACAGCATACTCCTAAACGTGATTCTTTTTTCCACTGTAAGGGCTCCCATAAATAGGAATTTTTGTTTTGTTTTTATTTATATGCTCCATCACATCAAAATAGATAAGTGCATAATATTTACTAAAGATTGGTTTTATTGATCTTGCAGTAGCAGTAATGTTATAGTTCATATAATGTAAAAACAGTACAGCAGGCAAGAATTTGAATTGGTTGAAAAAGGGACTGGCTCAGCAAAGCACAATGATCAGCTATTTTCAATGAATAAAAATGGTAGTAATCCAATTATAGATATATTATTGCATCAGAATTCTGATCATAGTTTTGCAGTGAGAACCCAGAATGTAACTGTAAAAAAAAGAAAAAAGTGAAGAAGAACTGAAATTTTATTAGGTATTATTTATTTTTGTTGTTACTTAAGCTTTGAAACCTAGCACTTTCATTTGTTGTTATCATCAGCACCAGCATCAACATCATATTTCATGTTCATTTTTCAACATTGGCCTGGGTTGTGTATATTTGCAAAATATGCTTGCAAAATTGCAGCCTTTCACAAGGATCAATCTCAAATACTTGCAACCCTTTTATGTTCTCATGCTGACTTTTTCAATATATTTTTGTAGTTTTAGCTGATATTTTTCAAAATACAAACTATAATCAGCCATTAAAACCATTATAGACACAAATTTAGTTACCCAAAATGTACTTCACCAAAGAATTTGACATTGCTATGGGAATAGATATTTACACAAGAATTTTCAAAGATAAATTATGTCCAGGCATGGTTGTGTGGTTAAAAGGTTTGCTTGCTAATCATGTGGTTTTAGATTCAATCCCAATGCATGGCACCTTGGGCAAGTATCTTCTACTGTAATCAACCAATGCATAAATGTATATATTTGTATGTGTTTGTATATGTATGTGTGTGTTAGTGTCACTATTTGACATCACACCATAGTTGTAAATGAGTGCCATCATCATACATGTGGCGTCATTTGTTTCTAATCATCCATGAAAACATGTCCTACCATGGGAAAATATTACTTTACTTGGAAACAGGTGAGGGTTGGCGATAGGAAGAGCATTCAATCATTAGAATGTTGCCTCAACAAATTCCATCTGACCCATTCAAGCATGGAAAAGTGGACATTAAAACAGTGATGATGGTGGTGGTGAAAACAACAATGAAAATACTCTTATTCAGTGGTTTATGAAACTTTCCTAGCTGTGTATTGTAATCTTATACCAAACATATTTCTAACTCAAGCCACATATTCTTTATTCTGCAAAGGCCCATAAGAGTATCACTGGTAATAACTAAGACTTGCCCTTCTCCATTCACCTTCAAATTTCAAACACACAGTGCTACATAGTACAATCTCAAACTACCAATCTGGCTCCAGCATCTAAATTCTTTAGCCACCAACACCATAAGATGTCCAAGCACTGCAACATCAGTGAATAAAGTATTTCATCTTCAAATACTGCACCTCAGAATCATCTTATCTGATTTCATATCTTAACCAATCATTTAAATGTTCCTAGTCTCTGTTTGGGGAGACAACAGTTGAAACTAATTATTATTTATAAGGTATTACATATACATTGTAATTTCCCAAGAGTTGCATTGCTGTTATACATTTCTTCGTGTGAAGCAAGCATTCAGGATACAGTGACAGAACAAATAATGCACACAGTTAAATGGAATAGCCTATAGTTGAAGCTGAGTTGAATCAGTAGATAATTCTTGATATTTATAAATAGATTCCCTTTTGATACCAACCCACCTGAGACTGCCTGGATCTGTAATACGAAAAAAAAAAAAAACTTTTTTTAAGAAATCTAAATCAAAAGTGTTCATCTAAATGTTCCCAACTTCAGCTTAATAATGACAAAATAATTCTGTTAAATTCTTCAAGATTTTCAAAAGTAACTGAAACGAATGCAGTGTGTTTCAACAGAAATATGGTAAAACAGTTAAATTTTCTGCAACTTTTGTTGAAGAGTTCAGCCTATAAAGAACTGAAAAATAGAATCAATGAAATGTTACCACAGTAGTAGTGATAGGTTCAACTGTCTATATCTAGAGTGTTACAATGCTACATTGAGTGTTACATTTAATGAGTGTTACAATGAATGTTACAAGCAATAGTTTAAGTGGAATGTTAAGGTATCAATATTACTGTGATGACTAAGCAAATAATTAATAAAGAAGAAGAATCCTTTTTAGTTTCCTGATATTTTTTCTTTCTTTTTCTTTTTTTTCTTTCTTTCAATCATTGGACTACAACTATGTTCCCACTACACATATATATACACACATATATATACACACACATATACATATATGCATACATGCCTGTAGATATGTATGTACATGTGTGCATAAAACAGCTATTTTTCAGAGTATGTGCAGGAGTTGACCATATTGAATAACTGTTTGTTGAAACCATGTACTGAAGTGTAATCACAACATTTTGTTGATATGTTTTTGCATTAATTTGGTCTTCTAAAGACTTCACTATTGTATTTATATATATTTACAAAGGCACTCACACACACACACACACACACATGCACACAGACATGTTCTTGTGTGTGAATGTGAGTATATGTATGCATATGTATATGTATATTTATGTGTACGTATGTGTATATATATATAGAGAGAGATGGGTAGATAGATAGATAGATAGATAGATAGATAGATAGATAGATAGATAGATAGATAGATAGATAGATAGATA
>JAOPUL010004099.1:81694295-81713471 GCA_027564515.1 Octopus rubescens
GTGAAATAAAGTGTCTTGCTCAAGAATACAACACACAGCCCGGTCCGGGAATCGAACTCACAACCTCACGATTGTAAGACTGATGTTCTAACCACTGAACCATGCACCTTTGAATCTTTTAGAATATTTTAATGAAATATTCATTCTTTGTTAAATATGTATATTCAATTATTTTTTTGCCTTGGTATTTCAGATGTCACTTTCCCTACACATCAAATTAGATATGATGGTAAAACCTGTTCAAAAGTTGCAGGTATGTTTTATGTCATTTTTTAATATGATTTATTTTAAATTTCCAACATTTCAATTTTGCTTGATTAAAAAAGAAAATGTCATATGATAGTTAACCTGTTTCTATGAAGAAACAAAAGTATCACATTGGTAAATTGAAATAGGATAACATTTATTGACCACACTTTGACACCGATCATTCTTAGAAAAATGTGCAACGGAAAACACCAAATTATTAGTAAAATTGAACAACTTAACCTATGATGCCAAACTATTCATCTTCATTGCTCCACAGACTGGAAAGCAAGAATTTGTTACAGGCCTATTATAATTTAGCAACTACTGTATTAAGTTAACTTCTACAAACAGTAGAATCATTAGAGAATAGAAAAAGCCTTGCAGTATTTGTTCCAGTTCTTTACATTCTGAGTTCAAATCTTGCTGAGGTCAAGTTTGCCTTTCATCTTTTCAAGGTCAATAAAATAAAGTACCAATCAAAAATTTGGTGTCAATTTAATCATCTTACCCCTCCCACTAAAATTACTGGCCTTCTACCTAAACAGTTATTCCATCAGTCATCTATGAGATACAATTCTTTCAAGTTGCTTAAGAAGTTCCCCAAACTGGGATTGATATCCTACAGAGTCAACATTACATTTATATTGTTTTCTAATAAACAAAAGTATATTATTAAAAGATAGTATTTATAGGTTTCATATCTTCTGTAAAATACTCTAAAGAATCATATGTTATTTTCATCTGGTTTATAAAGTCAGCAGTTTCAGAAAATCCTGTCTTATCACCCATCTCCTTAACTTTTACATGTCTGATGAGCGACATACTGTCATTGCCACACAGTATACATATATATTCTTACACTGATACTGTCTCAATCATGTCTCCCCATTTCCATCTAACCAAGTCGACCATACAGTTACATAAAAGTAGACAAAGTTGCACTCAACAAATCCATCAGGAACATCTAGTCACCAATGTAATTAACCATAAGACGTAAAAAAGTTAAATTATAGATATATTATGCAATGTTTCAATATCATTAACACAGAATACAGAATAAACAAAATAAACATTAGATTAAACAACAGCATATTTCCACTGGCATATCATTTAGCCCATCATTAATTTTAGTAGTTTTGCCTGAGTTCCAAATATGTTTGTCACAACTACAAACTACAAGAACTTCTGACCACCACCATAGATTAGTGCAGAAGAACAGCAAATATAATATTGTTGCCAAGATCCATCTTACCTTTGCTGTGGTCACTTCCAGAACCTGTAGATACACAAGAGTAAATTGAAGAATACAACATATCTATATGTGCAATAGACCAATGCCTGTCTTAGTATACATTGTGGTCCTCAGCTAAGCAGAGGCATGGTGTTTATTAGATCTATCATTTCACTGATTAGGTCTGCTCTAACTAGGACAAAGCTTAATATGGCTAAACACCAACAAATTATTTGTTGACATGTTTTCCATATTTCCAAAATTAAAGTACCTAAATATCAAAGAACCTTAAATAGGAAAGGAGTATTTTAGAATTCAATCTATACAACAATTTCTACTACTTATAATTCTTGCAAACACCTAGGCAGGACAGCCATTCATGAATTACTACTGCAACACCAAGACAAACACAATATCCCCAAAGTAGCTGAAACTTTAGTAGTTTAACTCTCAGTTCTGAAGAATTAGTTAACATCCATGAAGCACAATTTGCTTGCTCCACCGAAATCACTGAAACACACACACACACACACACAGCTGGACTGACAACAAACAGTAATGATTACACTGCACATTCATAACATCAAACTCTGCATGATTGAGTGTGCAATGTAGTTTGAATGTTAACGGTCCAGACTATGTTAACAAGTCCAGCATGTTGAATATGTGGATTGCTTATGAATGTCTGATTGATTACATCTTTGCTGTTGGTCTATCCAGGCAGAACTAACTAGAGATACTAACCTGGAACTAAAACTATGTTCATTTAATATTTATGTAGGGTGATGTCAAATTACTTGTATCTTCAAAATTTAAGACCCCATTCTTTGCTTGTCCTTCAGAGAGTGTTTTAAAAAGTTGTTTTCTATCAGTAAAATTATACACAAACTAAATCAATGTCAACTGAATAAAATATATCAAGCCATATGTTTTATCAACCATTAAATTATTCATGACTTTAACCAATTAAAGTGTTTTAACAGCTAGTTATTTTTAGATTTGAATTCTTTTATAAGAATTGCTTTCTTTTTATTTCTTCTTTACAGATAATAACAGCTTACAGCTGATGCCATCAGGAAATGTATTTGTGGAGCGTTTAAACAGTATCAAGGAACTAGAGACCACAATGTATGTGACAAATAATCAGCAAGCCATGGATTTCATTTGGAAAAGAGAATCAGGGCTTCAAGTGAAAGCTAGTATTACTGATGTGTTTTTAGTCCCAGAATATGTAGATATTGACCATCCTGATGACAATCAATATTTTTTGCGGAGTGCGTATATACACAGTGAAGTGAAACAGACATTTCAAAATATCTTAAAGAGTTACTGCAGGTAGGTTACTGTTATTATTTACTTTCTTATTTTTTGTGCTACTCAAATTAGCTAAAGTAAATTCAAGTTGTTAGATAAGTGTTTCTGAATACTTTTCATATTGTTAACAGTTCAAAACTAAGTATGGCATGTATTGAAATATTTCAGTTTCTATAACATTTTATAATTGGTTAAAACATAAAAATTGATTCTAAATTCAATTCCTTATGTGGGAAAAATTATCTGCTATAGCTTAGCGTTCTATCCAAGAAAATCTTTGTTTCTCATTCACTTAACAGGGATACAGCACTATTCCAGCAATCTCTGGATGTCCATAAAATGATCAACTCATATTTCTGTTGACTTCTGCCTCCAAATGATTAATCCTTTTCTTTCATATTAAATTCATATTGGAGATTAGGGAGGGATATTATTATCTTCCTTATCATTTTCCTTTTTATAAATTTACTTTAATTTTGAAATTTAATCAATTTTATTATATTTAACAGTTTGTGATTTTCTTAAACAATGTAAATTTTTCTCAATAATTTGCATTAAGTAATATTATTTTCCTATAAAAGAAATTTCCATATTTCATACTTGTTTTATTTAAAGATTGCTTTTCAACATAACAATTCGGAAGTTATAAAACTGAGAATTTTGATACTTTAAGGAGAAATTTTGTTATTGAAAACTACAAGCAAAATATTTGGTGTTAAAAAGGATTTTAAACTTCTTAAATACTAAATGTGCCATACATATTATTATTATATTTTATTTCTTTATTTTGTAAATATTCAGTCTAGGAAAAAATGTAAAACTACTCAATTGTTTTACCAAATTTGTTAGTTCTAGCATGAAAAGTAAAAGCATTGAAGAAAAGCAAATCTATTTAACTATAAAAAAAAAATTCCGATATAAAAAAAATAACTGCTTCTTAGATTATTTAATACACACATTTTGAGAAATCAATTATAATTGTATGCTTCTGTGCTACTGCTTTCTGCACTATTGGTTCCCTTGGCATTCAAACCACCATCCTGAAATGATGTGCTGCAATTTGGCTTTTATCTTTATCAGATTATATAATCTTTTTTCCTCCCCCAAAAAAACATTACCCCAGATCTGTAAAGATAGGTTAGTCCCCTCAGGATTTGACTTTTCCTTAATATTTTCTCTCCTCTATTTTCTGATTCTATTCTCCTATGCTACATAATTTGCTTGCTCCTTGCTCTGAAGAATTTTAACCAAAATAGAATTATCAATCTGACAGCACCAAAATGTTCAGTTAAGTCTAACATGAAAATATTGTAGCTAAACATTCGGCCTATAGAGTATACTTTAACTTAATCATATGATTAACATCTTTCTCAATACAGTGTACATTTAAGCAAAGCTCTCACCAACCTCTCGCTAATATTCTCCTTTTACTCGAATGACCATTTTTTTTAATCATACCAACCATTCAGCCACTTCAGCTGATGCTAGCCACCACCCTATCTCTTTCCACTAATAATCAATACCTATATGCAACCTTCAGATATCTTAAATATTATTGTTCAAGACTTGCAACACATTCCCAAATTAGTTTCAAACAACATTTAAAGATACAAAAGCATAAATTATTTTGTGCCATCAGCTCCCCATCACTCTTTCCCCTGCCTCCCATTTCTGTATTCACTCTGTAAATACCATGCTTAGCCTTTCTCTTCCCAAGTACTTGATCTCTGCAGAATATCCTTTTAGATGAAATTGCACTCTTAAATATTGCCTTTTTGCAGCTAAGAAAATAATGAAAGATTTAAGATAGTCTCTAAAAATATGCTGAATTTTGTTTTTCATTGAGCCTGGATGAATCCAACCATGGGTGCAGATCTCAGTGGAAGTTGAAAATACTTTGTAGATTGATAGACTGACAGACAGATATCTTTCTTTTTAATTAGGTTTATGCCGTCTGTCTTCTACACATAATCTGTGCTCACCCATACCACTTGTGAACAAAGTGTTTTACTCACAAACTTTCTTCATAAACTACCTACTGTATATAGTCAATGGCCATACAAGGTCAACTGTGGCAAACATGGCTCTAGATTAACATTTTTGCTTACAATACATATATAAAGAGATATATTCCAACTCTATATGTTTTTGCTACAGATGTACAGTGAGCACTCTTACATATTTATACTTCTACTGAAACCATCTCTCACTTGTATTGTTTGTAAAGAATATGTAATATTATTGAAAACAAAGCAAAGCTTGCTTTAAGATTTTAAGAACTAATAAATGCTATATCTATTTATTTATACATGGGTATACATTTGTTGTTTAAAAGTCAGATATGTCTTTAATCTTTATTTAGTCATTCTTTTGTTGTGTTCTCATAAAGAGTTACATCAAAAGTGTTTTCAGTTTTCAACTCTTTGTTTGTTTTACAGAATCATTTCATTTACAATAGACATTTAACCTCATATTTATGATGTTCCAATTAATCATTTAATAATTAAAGATTTTGTTAAGTTTGTGAATTCTTTTTTCCCCCAAATTAGCTGACTTACAACCATATCTATATTATTTCCTCTTAGAAATAATGTTTTTGAAAAAAATTAAAAACTTGCCTTAACGCTTATGTTTATTACCTTTCATTTATAACCCCAGAAAAGCAACCTGTTAAATTTGAAATAATTAATATTTGTTTAAATAAATATATTCAGAATTGCATGGTTTTCAAATTTTAATTTAACTTTTTTATGTGTTCAGTAAACAACCTCTGCTAGTTTTTAAGCTCACTTAACATTTATCAGAAGACATCTATTAATTTCTATGTATTATTTGAATCATTTAATGTCATTTAGAAGACTGATTCTTATTAAAAAGGGTTAAGTCAAAATTAAAAATCATTTATCAAAAAGATTTATTCTCATTCATAAAATGTTTCTAGAAAGTTACACTTCTTTATTGATTGTTGGTGAAATTATTTCAAACAATTTGTCACTTCAAAATAATAATTTGAAGACCAATAACTGCATATCCATATTTCTATTTATTATTTATCAGTAGATAAAAACCAGATCTTAAAATAGTTAAATTACAAATGATTTTTAATAACAAAACAATGACATTAAACTGAAAATAGATTTTCTGTCTTAATCAACTGATGAGTACAGATGTTTTAGTTTTATCCCTTTTAACTGAATATATTTTCTTTCTTTTTTAAGGCATCCACTGCCAGATTATTACAATATGATTCTGGAAGTTCACCCCAATCGAAGTACTAATGCTACAGTAGTTATATGTGACTCAAAAAATCCTGCAGTACCACAATGTCCTGAGTCTTATAGTGATGGTCAAAAATATATCAAGCGATCTACGAATAATGTTTGCCCAAAATTAAAGGTAAGAATTACTAGTTAATCTTCCATATTTTGTTACTATTTCTTTGCTGTAATTAAATTTCCTGTGTCATTCACTAAAACAAATGTGTTTTTAAGGGCTGCAGTAATCAATACATTTACATTACTTTGCAACAATAAATCTAAAATAGTTACCAACAACAATACATTTTGAATATAGTTGGAAGGGTTTTATTTATTATTTACATATTTGATGGAGGCCATAAAATTGATTCCCACCATATTCAATTTTGGTTCTGATGAGACACTGAGAGAGCTTCTACAATGTCACTTAACATGTTAGAAATAGCAGCCAAGTTCATTTAAATCACACACTACCATCTTAAAAAAGAAAGATACATTGGATAAAACAATCTTAGATATGCGAAAAATGAATAGTCACAAGTGAAATACTTTCATCATAGGTCTGCTTAATTAGGGCTAACCTAGGGCTAAACAACAATAACATTGTACTTTTGACACAACCATTTTTGTTATCATTGTTTAATGTCCACTTTTTTATGCTTGCATGGGTCAAACGAAATTTGTTGAGGCAGATTTTTTACTGTCAAATGCCCTTTCCATCACCAATCGTCACCTGTTTCCAAGAAATGGCGAAGGAAATTTGTTAATATTGGATAATATTTTCAAAACTTTCTGAAAAGAAGTATTTTAATGGTGAGGCCTGTGAAAAGTTTTTGACTTGAGAATTTTTACTAAGTAAAAATAATGCTTTAGCTTTGCTTTTACAGTTGCATATCTGACATGATATCATCTCAATTCTCACTAAGTCAAAACTACAATTATTCTAATGGGTAATTACAAACAGTTAAATTCCATTCAATATAATGGCAACTTTAAACTAAAATTAATTCTTTATCTGCTTTTATGCAGATATGGATTAGAGTCCAGGGAGGGGTTCCTCATTCTGAGCGAATACTAACCCTTCCTTTTCATATCCACATAAAGTCATCTATTTACTTAAGATCTCTTCATATTGCCTTCTCAGTACCTACATTTTCCTCAACTTTTGTTTCTACATATACTTCTATATTAAATTTGGTTATATATTTCTACTGAAGAATTTGTGTCCACATTAGTTTTTCAGTTTGGTTATCTTTTATATTCATATTGCAATTCTAATTCTCTTCCTTTCATTTAACCTGTGTTTGTTTTGTTTTGTTTTGTTTTCTGCATCTCTCTTCATCCTAATCATCACTAATTGTTTGATGACTGCTGGCATGTACACTCAGTAACATCAACACTTCATAAATTACCCAGTTTCATTATATATATATATATATATATATATATCCACATGGTATCGACTTAGGTGTGATATCCAGGTATGGGTTAAATACCCTCACCAACTCGCAGGCCTAGCGTGGCAAGTACGGCAAATCCCCAGGACTCGATTAGAATCCAGGGAGGGGTTCCTCATTCTGAGCAAATACTAACCCTTCCTTTTCCTTTTCATAGCCACATAACGTCATCTATTTACTTAAGTTGACTAAGATACTTTCTTAACTCACATTGTACTATTCTGGATTATATTATTCATCCAATATGATTTTAAGCAATTCATCGCTCATCATTTGTTTCATGTACTCACATTTCATAGTTGTAAACCTTTTGACAGATTACATATGTTTACAAATATTTAGGCGTAGGTATGGTTTTGTAGTAAGAAGTTTGCTTCCCAACCACATGGTTCCTGGTTCAGTTCCATTGCATGACACCTTGGGCAAGTGTCTTCTACTATAGCCCTGGTCTGACCTAAGCCTTGTGAATGGATTTGGTAGACAGAAACTGAAAGTACACACACGTACTCACATGTATGTGTGTGTGTGTGTGTGCGTGTGTTAGTGTCCCCTTGACATCGTGTGATAGTTGTAAATGATTGTCACTGTTGTACAGGCAGTGTCATTCATTTCCAGTATTCTGTGACAACATCTCTGACAATGGGGAAATATTACTTTGCTTGGAAACAAGTGAGGGTTGACAAAAGCAAGAGCATCCAACTGTAGAATATATGCCTCATTAAACTCTGCCCAACCCATGCATACATAGAGAAGTGGACCTTAAAATGATAATGATATATATATTACTAACAAAGTTCAGTAAGACTCTTGTCATACTGACCATACTACAGTCACTATGCTATCATTAATTCTGTCACCAAAACTATTTAGTTTTATGTATATGTTTTCTTTTAGAACATATGTATTATCTCAACAAAGCATTTTAAGCAGTCTTTATAGTTTTTAGTTTATTGTTAGTTGCACTGATGTTTCTGGTTCATAAATAGTATCTGTTTCATTTTAAACTAAGACTTGCTTTGCCTTTTTTTTAATATACTGCTCACAGCAATTGCACATTATTGATTTATTTCTATGCTAAAAATGACTCTTGTTTCCTAATAAGTCACTAAACTATAATTAATAAATTCTAAGATGATCATTCTGTATCACACCTTTCAAAGATACACTTGTATTTTAACAGAGAATACTTTTGTTATAAACTTAGGTAGAAGTGTTTCAGTCTCCTGCCAACAAATATCAAATATACTTGCTCTGGCTGTATAACCACTGCCTAGTGCTGTATTAATCTATTTCTAGGGATTCATTATTGTTTCATTTTTATAACATTGCTTGAATAGGTTGTCTGTTTAGAATTATGATCATCATAAAGTTGACTAATGATTACAAAGCCATGAATAAAGGGTTACAGTTTAAACAAAGATACAGGTCTCCAAATAGGCAGACTGATTTAATTTAGAACTACTTCTGAAAGAGACAAGCTGCCTATGCAAAGCAAATCAATATTTTCAAATCAGAAAAATCACGATATTACATGTGAAAGCCATCATGTACTGTTACTACCTGTCCCAAGAATTAATTGTAAAGTGTAATATTATCTTATGTGAATTATACATTACACCTACAAATATAATAACTATTCTGTGTAATATAAGTAAATTGCTCTGTACTAGAGATGAAATATATAATTAACATATTAAGCAACGTTTCTTTAATCAACTATTCATAATTTTAAATTATATTTCCTTCTTTACTTTGCTCTCCTATCTCCTATGGTCTTTTTATTCATTCTTGATATGTATATATATGTTCTTTTCCAAAATACCCTTTCTCCTTTTGTAACTACTCATTCCAGTTACATTGTTTATCTCCACATAATCTCTTCACTCTATCTTTGTTAATGTACATTCTTCAGAGACTATATTTGGTATTTCATTAACAAACTGACAATAATGTAAGCTTTAAATCTTAAGATACATTTCCATTGAATCTGACAGATTTCAGCCAATAACTCAGCAGACAGACGTAGCTTATTATTATAATTCATAATTTTACTTATTCTCTCAAATCATGGCTTTCAAAAAGTATCTTTGTACTGTATGACTTGTGTTTGTAATTTTTCATTGCTACTCTCTCTGCTTTATAACAACTGAATATAGTGCTGCAATATATATGTTAGAACCTGGTTATCTGTTTTAATAAATTTTAAGAATATATAAATTTCTGCAAGATCTTAATGCTATAAATTGTAGCTTTTTGACTCACTTCTTACATTTACTATGTTCTATTTCTCAATAATTTCTATACTATGAAATCTTGTTTCAACACACAGTTGACCTTTTAGTTTTCATTTCAAAGTAACAATACATTTGCACATCACTTGTATCATATCAATTCATTGAACTATTTTTAAAAGCATAATGCCAGTGTCTCTAGTTCAAAATTTAATTTAAATCAATCAAATGGTTTTACTCTTTTATTACAACCACACCAACTAAAAGTTTCTATCGGCCATTAGACTGCCATATGAAGTAGAGTAATGTCCTTAAACCATGGCCCACAGTGTGGTGGTTTAAAATAGTGACTTTAGAGTTGTAGTCCAGAACAATGATCTAGTAGTTTAAATTCTCAATGTTTGTAGTCTAAGAAGCCAATGCAAGACCTGAACCTGTTTTATTTGGACTAAATATGTTCTGTTGCAATTATTCGTTCATTTACTGGCTTTTATTAAAGTGAAAAGTGTGTTATTGGAAAAAATCAATAATTATCGGTGTTGGTTTAACTGTTCAGTGTGAGAATCATAAATCATGTTACAGTCATTCTGTTTTCAACACATTAATTTGATATATTAAATGTAATACTGTTTTAAGTTGTAAAAGCATAGATAAAACTCCAAATTCTTCAAAAAGATTTATCATCATCTTTGATATTGTCATCAATATCATCCTCATAATAAACTCTGAGCTTTGCTTTTATCTTTCTAAGCTATTATTGCCAGCAAAGGTCTAGTGTTGTTGTTTTTCCAGATTGTCTGTATTTTTATAAATTCTTTTGTAAGCTATGATTTCTGCAGGTTAAGTTTTGTGTGTGAGAGAGAGAGAGAGATATCATCATCATGCCATTTGTAAACAGTATTTTGAAAGTAAAAGTGACTTAATTACACACCTTTTGTTGATGGCCAACATTACATTCTAACCATTACATTAACTAAGTATCACAACTATTACTTGTCAACAAGGGGATTGATACATCACAGAACTATTCCAGGATTCAAATTGTTTAGGACATGATCTTTTGTATATGTGTCTAGAAAGAGAGAGAGCTTTCCATGTTGTTAGTATTTTCAGGGTAACCTTCAACTTCTATTAGACAAATATTTTTGTCAAATTCTCTTAAGCACAGACATGATTTCCTTGATAACAGAATTTTTCTATACCTTAAACCTGAAGCTAATTCCATCAATAAATTAGGCACAGGCTTCAGCTGATCTCCTTGAATTTGTGTTAGATTTCTTTCTAATGCAACAGTTTCATTACCTGATGAATTCTTGCATAGTTCTATCATTCTTAAGGATGTTTTGATAGATCACTACTACTGACCCAAATCTCCTGAGATACTTGATATTGTAGTGATGTTTTTATATAAATTTTTCAAATGATTTTAATGCATCAATTTTCCCCCAGCTGCTTTATCATGTTATATTATTTTCTTAGGGTAAACGTTTGCAGAAACTGTCCCCGGCTGCCAATAGCATTGTTTGTTTAGATGAATCCCCACTTTTAACAGCTGTATTTGGAATGAAGACAGCAAATGTTACTGAATTGATGTTCCGATCAAGGGAATGTGAAAATTTCACAAAGAGTTGCCTCTCCTGCATTCAACGAGGCTGCAGAAATTCCAGTAAGTAATCTTCCACTTTTCGTTTTCATTTTTTAATGCTTTAGTGTCATTGTTTACTTCTCAAATTCATAATACTTTCATAAAGTCTAAAATTGACATTTTATCTAACATTAATGACATTTTATCTAACTGGTATTCGAGATCTAACCGTTGATCAATGTTATAAAATTGTTATAGAGTTTTTGAGGATCCTTTAGATTAAAGTATAATAAAATGAGACCATATGTTTTTGTGTCAGATATAGGTATAGTTATTCAATGTCCAATAGAAATTACAAACCATTATGGAGAACAATTGCTTTCAATAATTGTACCTCTACCAATCTCTGCTTTGTTCAAAACACAAATTTCTGTTTTGAAAATGAATATCTGAAATATATATCATTCCATTGTTACTCCTTTTAAGAGAATCACGATAATATGAATTTATACATTATAATATCCATCATAGATTTTACATTAACTATCTTCAACTCTCGTGCGGAAATCACTTCAGAAGTCAATATTAATGGTACAATATATTACACATAATGTCAGAATTATGCAAATAAGGCAAACTACAAGTAACAAATTGTACATGCAGTTGAAAATTATACTCATTCAAACGGTCATATAATTCTGTCTTTCCCAATTGTCTATATTTTGTTAGCTTTCACTGAGAGTTATTGGCATATTTACTGCCCTGAAAAATTACATGCAGCACCTTTTATTTCAAAGTTCACTCTGTATATGAGAGATTGGAATTTTTAGATATGTAATTGAGCCTCATTTTTGTGATAAATCAGTTGCTATTAAAAGTAATAAAAGATAATTCTTTCTCTGAACATTATCAGATTGTATCTGTTTATTAATCAACTTGGGTTATATTGTATATAACTGATATACTTAAACCAAAGTAGAATTTCTAATTTTAGAGATGCTTAATTTACAAAACACTGAATGAAAAAAGAAAACCTCTTAATTTGACATCACAATTTATGTTTTCAGTTTAGAAAAATTATAGTGGAAGTTAGCTTTCACTTATTTTTTAATATTACATGATTTAGAAACATTACTAAATTGTCGAAGAGTGCATACATTGTTTTTATCTTTTCTATTAAAAAAAATGTTAATCAAAGAAAAAGACCAAAGAACTGATAAATATTTTTTGGAACTCTTCAAAATCTCTTACAGATTATATTAAACTGTATTAATTAATTGAAGTTCTTATCAAATTCAATGTTGTCATCATATACAAAAATCTACTTTCTATGTATCCAATGTATTGTTTGTCTCTCAATTAGTGTTAATGAAAGAGATTCTGAGTATATTTTAACTAAAAAACCAAGTTGGTTAAAAAAGTTTCAAAAGTGGAAGTCTATCACTGATTCTACATTCAATTTTCTTTCTCTTCAAATGTTTCACTTTGCATAATCTAAAGATTAAAATAAAATAACACACTAATATTTTGTTGTATCTTAAATTAATTTATTTAATTACAGTACAGTTTGTTTTGTGTTTTTTTTGCGGAGAATTAGCTTATTTACAGCATATATATTTTGCTAGAAAATAGTAAAGCTAGGAGAAAATATCTGCTTTCCATTTTAAAGCAATTGTCCACTTATTGCCACATTTGCTTGATCATGATATTGTACATTTCCTTAATTAGAGTAATCATGACATTGTAAATTTCCTTAATTAAAATAACAATCTTAACTTCACAACTGATCTCATTAGCTATTTAGTTTCAAAGCTAATAATCAACATTACTGTGTTCACACTCATAACGGTTATTACATTTAGACCCCATTCTATCTAAGAGTTCATCTATTCCTTTTGACCTTAATATCATTGGTTTACGATATCAAGAGCCAGGATTTCTTTTGAAAGCCCTTTTAAATGTTCTGTCACTGTTGGTTCTCTTCAACTGTAGATAGAATGAAAGCTTTCTTTTTATTTGGAAATCATCAAATCATTTACAAATCATAATATGAACTTTTTTGTTTTTACATATAATTTATTCATTGATATTTGGTTATTGTTGTTGCTTAAAAATTGCTTTTAAGCTGATTTATCAGCAAAAATTTGAACATTTTATTTGATTCTAATTATGATAGATGGCACAATGAGATATTGTACCCTCTAGCATACACACTTACATGAATTAACTTACATATATTGACTAGCATCTACTTTACAAAATGTTTAAATTTTTGACCTTTGACTTTGAAAGTTTTTTTATCAACTGTAAATTTGAATAAGCACTTCATGATAGTTGCTGATATTCCTTCAATACCAATTTTACTACTAGTATTTGTTGACACCCACTCAGTTAATCTAAACTAATATGCCTCCTGTTTGTTAAAATTAAACACGATTAGATCAGTTCTAGTGAGGAGTCAACAGCCTTAAGGCTGGCATTTTAATGGTGAATTATTTCTCTTTCTACTTCATTTCAATGGCGATGTAGAGTTTCTATTGTGGCCATCAGCAAAATTTAGATATTTAACATCTTCCTCATCACTTTTACTGCAGACAAGAAGACATTGCATAGGAGGATGATAAGCTAAATTTGATTAGTAACCTCCAGAGACCTGGATTTCTGTACACATCATTCAAAGTTCTTGATATTATCCAATTTAGCATAAATATTATCACAGAAGTTGAACAGTTTCAACTATCTTGTGTCCTTAACTATTAATGTAAAAATGCATTTTTCAAGACACACACACACACACACTCAACATTTAGTAACTGTCTCTTAAAAATGGATTGACACTAAGTAAATGCTAGTACTGGCTAAACCACTAAGGCCATAAAGCGCTTTACCTGAATATTTATTTTTCAAGTGGTTTCATTCCATCTGTAGAAATGATAATTAAGATAGCATATGCCATTCCAGATATTAAAACCTCCACAAATTTATTGCTGAATAAAAAACAAAAATCAACATGTATGAAATCTTCACACTCTTAGAATTACTCTTATTACAAATAGCAATAAAACCTATCTCCACATTAGTCATTTAGTATGGCATCTGATCCAAATTTTGCTTTCAAAATTCTTCCTGTCAACATCTATTAGCCAAGCAATGTTGACTCATCAAAGGATCAATAGCAGCAATGAAAATCTAAATATTGATATTATTATCTCCATATCACAGTGTATACAGTGTTTATAAAAAGAAAATGTTATGTGCATGTATGTATATGTTTGTTGTCCATATATAACTGCATAAATACACACAGATATGCACATGTGTATTAGTCTATTTGATTATTAATATGCGTATGTATGTGTGAATGGAAATGTGTATGTATGTAAATGTATATACATATGTTCCTTACAGAATATATTTTTAATACTCACTTGAATGCATATACAAATACTGGCTATATACCTATATCAATGGATTTTGTTTTATACTTCAGTTAAAGAAGAAATTTTTTCACTATTATAACACTTCTTTTCCTATGTCACCCTCACAAATTTCTACCTGATCTTTGTCCACTCTGCTTTGCTTCAATGTATTTCAACTGCATTGAAAACAGACGTATTCATTTACATTGTTTCTGACTTTTTACTGCCACATGAAAACCAGATATTTATTCCCCTATTGCAGGTCCTCTGCGTGGTGAAAATTCTTGTTGTCAGATTCCATGCTACAGAACTTACTCATGTCGTAAATCATATGATTCACTTTGCCCTCCCAGTCCAGTTGAATGTGCAACAGGTAAGAAAATTTTGGGTGGATAAAATAAGCACTTTAATGCAGGAAATTGTAATGTTTTTTCTGTGTTGTCAAACTATTTAGATACTCATATCATCATTTCTCTTTCTCCATATTGATGAGTTGAATGAATTTGTGAGGTGTAAAAGTGTTATAAAATGTTTATTTCCTACCTTGACACTATAGCAGCTTTAGTATTATATCATTCTTAGATCATATTTTCTATGTAAATGTTTTACTTTTTAGTATTAGTAGACAAATATTAAATTGAATTCATTTCTATATCAAATAGGATTATATTCAATGTGTACCTCACTCATATCTTATTCTGTTACATAACAGGAAGAATTATTTGACCCAGTATTAACCAATAAGTTAATGAATTAGAATTCTTTTCTCTATGTATTTGAACATATTTTGCTCTACTAATGTGGAACCACCAATATTTAAAAAAGAAAGTGTTAGCTATTGAACTGTATAAATATATTTCTATTGTATCTAGTTTCAATGTATAACTGATTTTCCATTTTTGTGTGATCCATGGCTCACTCCAGTATATATATCATCATAGTCATCTTATGTCTGTTTTTTTTTTTCATGCTGATATTGATTGGATATGTCTGTTGCAGCGCAGTGTCTCACTACTTGGGGTCATCTAACACAGACACACCAACAGAAAAACACTAATCTTTGTAGCTGTGTTGTCAAGTTTTTTTGTTTTTTTCATGGCTGGATAGCATTCCTATTGTCATCTACTTTACAGCATGGACTGGGTGTGTGTTATCATGCCACCGGCACTAAAGAGAGACAGTTTGCCAGATAGAGAGAGGCCCTCTATTTTCAATTAGATTTTTTATTCAGAATTACAGGCTGCCATCAATGTGTGTTGTGGGAGGGGGGGTCACATGTCCTCTCTTCTTTGCAAAAAGTAAAATTTTGAAAGAAAAATTTGTTTTATTATTTTCTTAGTTATCATTGAGATATCAATATTAGGTACCTTCTAGTTTCATTATTCTCTGAGACACCTCAGCAGACACTCAAACATTTGCAACAAAATTACAGCAGACACTCAAACATTTACAACAATATAAGTGCTATATTAAATGTGATACAATTCTAATTAAAATTATATATTTCTAACTTTTCTCTTATAATTGTTTTATATGTCAACTCTTTCTCTGTAAAAACACAAAAAGGATTTCTCTTCTTAGATTTAAGTATAATTAATGCTTTTTCTCAGAATAATTTATGAGAATATCTCTTTGTTGCTTTTATTTTCATTATGTGATTTTTATAACTAATATTTGCTTTTTTTTGATAGGTGATGCCTATGTGTTCACATTACGGCCAATGTTTAACTCTATAACGAGTCAGTTCTTCTGCCACTTACAATATAAAAAGCCGACAAAACTGTACAGCATAAATTATAGTGTTGACATCCCCCAAGTGGGGTATCAATTTAAAGAAAAACATCGAACAGTTTTAGCAGAATCAACTGGTTTCCACCATCACAGTTTAGTTACTGTTGACTTTATATCTGTTGAACATTCTTCACAGCTACCTGTACGGGAGCAAGCGATACTTGTAAAAGATCACAGTAGAGCTGATTTTTCTCTTCATTCGTTGAAGCAAGCTCAGGATTTTGACCGAAGATTTGATATAAATAATCCAAAACAAAACATCTTCTCCACTGATGCCCAGTTTTCAAAGCCATTCGAATATAGCTCTATGACTTGGCATAACGGTGGTTGCGGTAAAAATTCTTCGAAAATCTATCCTGCGCAATTGGTATTTGTTGATCATGGTGATTCAGTAAATGCACATAAGTCTGTCTTTGACGGACGGTTCCATTATCACATATCAAACACCAAAGAAACACCACAAATAAAATTACTTATCAGTGGTAAGTATTATTGTTTTCACAAAATGAAAAGTATTTTAGTTGATTTAATTTTTAAATTACTGATACTTAAGAATTTACTTGAATTTTTACAGAATTATACAGAGGGTTGCAGCAGTATGTATACAGTAAGGACTATACAAGTATTATAATAGGGGTGCTAGGATTCATCTAATACTAGAATTCCTTTAATTCATTAAAATCATTATTATTATTTTTAATATTTCTATTTTCACATCCTAGAGTGTGCATGGGCATCCACACTCAACTAGTGGAGTGTGTGAATGCCGGGGGGCAAACAGTTTGAACATTTGAGGGATTAATAAGTTTATTATTGATATGTTTGTATAATCAATATTAAAAACTGTAATAATGAATTAAATGAATCCTAGCACCCCTATTATAATACTAGTTTAATCCTTACTGTATACCTACTTTTGCAGCCCTCTGTATATTTACACTGTAATGTACTGTTTGCATTTTACATTTCAGCAATGAACTAAGTAAGTATAAACATTAATACATTGTTCTTACTATCTCTTTATAGCAAACAGCTCAATACTAAAGCATTATCAACATGATTTTCCTAATGCCTTGTTGAATAGCAGTAGCCTTGAAGTAAAGTTGTTCTGGCAACCAGTCTTAAAAAATTGGATGATGAAAATCAAAGGTAATTTGTTGCACATTTTGATTTCTAACCCTTCACACTTACTTTCTTCTATTCTACTCCCCATCCTAAAATTACTTGGGTAATTTGAAGATTAGTAAGATAGGTAGGGTAATGAACAAAATGCCTTGAAATATTTAGTTACATCCTTTTACATTTTGAGTTCAAATTCCACAGGATGAGACATTACCTTTCATTTTCTCAGTGGTTAATAAAATATGAATCTCTGAAGAACTAGGGGTTGTATATTGACTTTATCTTTACTGAAATGTTAAGGATTTATGTCAATATTAGAAACCAATATTATTTGAATGTTAGTGTCTGTTATTGGGAAGAATCTTCTCCAAATAATTTCATTACTTAAATTAGTGTATCTACCTACATTTTCAAACCCTCCTGTTGTAGTAATACAAAAAAGGGATCAAGGATTCATTATCATCATTTAACATCTGTTTTCCATGCTGGCATGGGTTAGACGATTTGACTGGAGACTGGCAAGCTGGGAAGCTACACCAGACTCCAGTCTGTTTTGGCTTGGTTTCTATGGCTGGATGCCCTTCCTATCACTAACTACTTCAGAGAGTGTACCGGGTACCTTTAACATGTCACCGGCATGGATGTTTTTAATGTGCCACTGGCACAGGAGTTGTTAATGTGGCACTGGTGTGTAGAAATATAATTAGAGGTAAAAAGGATTATGTTTATTAAAGTGTTTATTATATAACTGTCTAGAAATGCTTCAGTAGATGTTGTGATGAAATATTCAAGGGAATGGATGTAGCTATAGTAAAATAAATATGACAGGGGGGAAGCAGCTAAATAGTGAAACATGTCTGGTATGTGTTGGTCTGGTCACTGCATGCGCCAACCTGAAATGGAAGCATCTAAATTAGTCTTGTGGAAACCACTTCATGATGCTGTAAGAAGAGGAAAACATTGTCACACATCGACAACGTGATTGCAGACATTGGCCTGCAATGTATCCAGGACCCCAAGGCAGTGATGTTGGACCGAGAGGTGTGGCCCAGGTTGGAACCCAGCCATAATAATAATAATCAGAATAAAACTCTTGTTGACAAGTTTCAGTTGTTGGATATCATGGAGGATTTGTTTCATGGAAAAGGTTCAGATCTCATGAACAGTGTTATCATTGCACATGAAGTAAGTGTAAGCTGAAAGTTAAGCAGGCATTTAAGAGAGGGAAAAGTAACTAAGAGAAAGTTAATGTAAAGCGTAAGACAGATGAGTGAGATCTGAGACATTGTAAGGTTAATAGGAAGGAGCCCACTGTAATCACAGTAAATATCCAGACCATAGTCTGACAGCCTTGATAGAAGTTTTTTGTATCTACTCTTTCTAAAAACAAATATTTTCTTTTTGGGCTGAATCAACATTAAAAAAAAAAAAATTAACAGATTGTATATTCTTCTTCTTCTTCTTCCAAAGTTTAAAATCCGGTTTTGTCCCCGTGAACGGGGGTGGCCGGATTCACCTCA
>JAOPUL010004099.1:81741252-81757223 GCA_027564515.1 Octopus rubescens
GATGAAACTATATATTACATATATTTATATATATTATATATCTATATATATATATATATACATACATACATACATACATATATATATAACATACATATATATATATAAAACATATAATATATACGTAACATATATATATCACATAATATATATGTAACATATATATAACACATAATATATATAACATAATATAAATGTAACATATATATATATAATACATATAATTTTTATGTAACATTATATATAACACATAATATATATGTAACATTATATATAACACATAATATATATGTAACATTATATATATATATATAACACATAATATATATGTAACATTATATATATATAACACATAATATATATGTAACATTATATATATATATATATATATATAACACATAATATACATGTAACATATATATATATATATATTTGTAATATATATGACATATATAATATATATTTGTAATATATATGTTTGTAATATATATAACATATATATATGCAGTATATATATTACCTGTATATAATGTGTATATATTACATATATGTATATAATGTGTATATATTACATATGTGTATATATTACATATATATATATAATGTATATATATATATATATTACCTTTATATAGTGTATAGATATATATATATATATATATATATGAATGGTATAGAGATAACACATTAAGGGAATGCAAAAATTGAGTGTTAACCCACTCCAATTAAAAAGTGAAAAAATGAAAACTAGGTTTCATTTAGTACTCACTGTTTATTCCTCCAACTTATATCATATTCATGTCCACTATACACACACACACACATATATATATATATATATATATATATATATACACACACACACTCACATGCCTATACACAAATGGGTTGTATAATTCTAGTATAATGAATTTATTGTTTAATTATAAATACATACATAAATGCATACATACATTTTATATATATATATATATATTATATTTATATATATACACATGTAACTTGGGTCTTGGTGACAGTGCAGCTACAGAATCATGGCAGAAGTATTCTTATGTAGGTTCAGAACAATATGTAATAGTTAAATCTTTTATTATATGAGCTTTTCATTCTTAATCAGAAAAACCAAAAAGGTAATTCGTCTCTTGAATCCTTACAAACATATCATTTAAAATCCCAAATCAACAATTTTTATATTTTATTTTGTGGTGTTGTGGTAAATTTATGGTGAATAGAATCTGAACCCCATTTTCAATTCCCTGTTGGAGCCACTTCACTGCCATTGTTAATGCCTTTGAGAAAATCATGTCACAACTTTCTATTTCCTGACTCCTGTAGATATGAGGCTCCATGCCTTTATGTGAAATGATATACTTTTATATTTCATTTAAAGAAAAGTTCGGATCTTCCCACTTAAAGTTTAGAATGGATTTATTTTAAGGATTTCAAATGCATTCCATAATTCAGCATTCCTACCAAACTGTTTTAAAACAACAAATCATAGAAATAAACAAAAATATTCATATCCTTAAAATATTCTTTCATTCTATAAAAGGTACAATATTTGCATATGAGTGATAAACCAAACTACATAACTTCAAGTTCAATATGATTCATTGTCATTATTCAGCTAATTGCACCAGGCACTGAAGTACAATATTCAATTCTCAGCAAATAAGATGCTGGTTCCAAGTTGGAACTGATTCAATTCCTGCTCCATTTTCTTTAAAAGGCATAACTTACCTCTCCCACTCCACTCTAATTCTAAAGCATCGCATCATTTTATTAAATCAATATTTTACAAAATGCTCCATGGAATGCTTTCTCTCAGTGAATGAAATTTGGTATGTTAGATTATCTACTTGTCTTAGAATTCCTGGACATTTACACACAATTTTCACTTCATGGTTTAAGACTTAAGATTGGATAGGTCATTTACTAATCTAAATTAACTAACCATTCCACTAGAAAAGTTGTCAAATGTACAAACGATAGATAAATATATTGCATGGTCAATAATTATATCATACCAGACGAAAATGACTATAACTTTAAAATGGTTTTCTTAGCGGAAGGAATATTGAGAATTGGTTAATAATTTAATTCAGAGGCAATGTTTGGCATATTGCCAATTCAGTAGCTTTGAATAAGGATATAGTATGAACAATTTATTGACGTTAATTACACGTTTCAAATAACAGAATTCTAGATACAAAATAGAAAGAAACGTGTCTTAGATCCTGAAGGATTAACAGATTGATATTTCTAGGTAAAATATTAAAGTTTTAATTAAAAAAAATATGAATATATAAGTTTTATTTCAATTTTGTAAAGCACCATAAATTTCTTATTATTCATCTCTATGTTACCAAATTCACCATTGGATAGTTTTCCATTACAGATTTGTTTTTTCTTGGTTTAGTCAGACAAGGAACGGCAGTACCTAAGACTTTTCAGGGCCTTGAAGACTGGTGAGAGGAAGTTTTCTCAAACCAGAGACCTGGCTCAAATGTTTGTCTACTTTGCTAAAGGCACCCAATAGCCAGGTGGCAGAGTTAGATTGGATTACAAATTAAGTCTACCATCCAAGAACAGGAATGATCCCTCTAACAAGCTTCCATACAGTTTCTGTTTACCAAATACCACTCACAAGACTTTGGTCAACCCAAGACTATGATAGAAGACACTTGCCAAAGGTACTACACAGTGGAATTGAACCTGAAAACCACTTAGTTGTGAAGCAAACCTCATAACCAAGTAGCCATTCCTGCAAGTTTCATTTTACATGTATGACACCTACTTAAAAAGTGAAAGTCAATATGTCATTAATAGAATTCATTAAAGAAATTTAAAAGTGTCTTTATGAATGAATATTCAGCAAGCATAAATCACTGAAATTACATTTTAAAATTTTTTGTAGAAAATTAAAATCATGCTATATTTTTCCCTAGAATTTAAAGATTAATAAATAATCGTAATTATAGAATAAGTTATTTACCGTTAATGTTCAAATGAATTTTAATGTTTACACAAAAGCAGATTAGCATGATAAGACCAACATGACACAGATGGAAAACTTGTGCCTTTTGTAATGCTTTATAACTTAGGACAGTCAAAGGTTGACATCTTCCTTACTACTACTGAATCAATTTTAATGCCTAATCCATCTCTACAGAATTTTGATTTCAATACAAGTTTAATAACATAGTTCAGAGGTGCGCATTCTGGAGCAGAGATGTGCACCCTGATGACCTGACTTCATACCCAGTTTCAATTTCTTCTGTAGATATTTCACTTATGCTGCTCATGATATAAGCATGGATATCATAGAATTACATTAAGGCCTTGTGCCTATGGTCTTCATAAATATTAATTCAAAACATTTCAAAAAATGTATTAAACCGAATAAAAGGAGGAAAAACACAATATACATTGAAAAGATAAGGTAACAACTCCAGATAAGAAAACATCCTTCAACATTTGAAGGATCAATAGTGTGATAACTAAATATTCTGTAACAACTTTTTTCCTTTCTTGTAATGTTTTTTGTCAGTAAAATATCTGACTGAAAGAAGCATAATTGTATGGCTGATATAAATGTTCTGTTATTTTATTGAACCTAATTCTTCATTAGCTATAACTAAATCAATTTATAGATTATCTACTTTGTTCGTTTTATATGACTGCTTATCTGGATATACCAGAGGTTCTTATTTAAGAAATTATATAAGGAAGAAAGGTTAAGATAGATTATGACATTATCTAAACCCCAGCATCCCTCTACACAGTGCTCTTCAAACACATCTTTTGTTTTGTCATTATATATAAAATACTAATATTGTAAGTCATCAAATTGGTATTAAACCCGTTTCTTCTTTCTGTATCAAACTTACAACCAGTCCTAAAGTCTTCCACTCAATATCAAGTTAAATTTCTTATGTGATCTGTATATTTGAAGAAAAAAAAATAACACAAACCAGATCAACCAAGTCATACACACTCACCAGTGTTTTATTCTTTCTATATAAAAAAAAATGTGTGCATGATATATATATATATATATATGCATTTGCATATACAAACGACAGAAAAGTACTCAATACATATAATGAAATTCATATATTTGAAGCTAAAGCTTGGTTGTTACTACTAGTATCCCATTTTTTGCAAATTTATTCAAGGCAACACACAAACGTGTGTGCACGCATGTTATAGAACATGCAAGAAATAGGTATTTGGAGTTGCAATGAACTTGAGTATCAGCTTGAATGAATATCTATATGTGTGTGTGTAATATATATATGCACATATTTGTATATTTATACATATATACACACATATATACTTATATATATATACATATATATAAATACATAAATTTATATATATAATTATGTGTATGTACATATTAGTATATGTATGTTTATTTAAGAATGTTTGCATATATATATATATTATTTGCATTTAAGTTTGTGTTTGTGTGTGTGTGTATATATAAACACATACATACACGTGTGTATTTGTAAATATATACGACTGAGTGAAAGTGTAAAATTATATAAATTATAAAATTAGCATTGTTAGTGTCTTGAGCAATATAGCCTGCATTCTATATTGCAATGTTTTAGAAACTGTGTACAAAGAGCACTAAAATTTGGAGAACATACATAAATTATAGCAAATATTCTAATTTAATTCATAAAAATTACAAAGTCTAGATTACATATTGCATAAACACCCTTATTGATATACAATCTTTGTTTCTAAACAAAGCAAACATTTAGTAGGAAATACTGAATATTTATGATTGGCAGATTAGCTGAGCAGCTAAAATTTGTCATTGTTATCCACATGAAAAAAAAGCTCTTGAGCCATACTTTGAACATGATCCAGTAAACTGCATCAGTCACCTTAGAATATTTCACATTGAGTTTCTCTGATATAGAAACAAACAAAAGAAATATAATAATAAACATGTTTTACATCATTTCATATGGCAAGTTCTGAGGTATACTACAAACCGAGTGTAATAATAATGATAATAATAATGATAATTATGATAATAATAACAATAATAATAATATCAACAACCATTAAGATGCTTGCAATGGTGCTACTTCATGTCATTCATTTAATGTTTTTGTTTTTTTTTTTTTGTTTTTTTTTTTAAATCTACCAAAATTTACTTGGAAATTGATTTTTTTTTTCTTTCTTTCTCTTTAGGTTTCATCTATTTTCTTTTGTTCTTTTCTCTCTCTCTCTCTCTTTTTTTTTTTTTTTGCTCTTACTCAAAGTGATAGTAAAATATAGGTGAAATTTTTAGTCATTATTCAAAAATAATAGAAATTACTGTTCTATATGTTTATTCATATTTTGGAATCAAAATATTTTGTTTTGTTTGTTTATTTTTCTTCTTTCTTACACTCTTTCAACAGAAAATAACTTTTGTAACAAAAGCAGTAATTCAGTTGTCTCAAATTCCTTTCTTCTTCCACAATTCTGAGTATTTGATGTGGTTATTTTAATGGTCATAGAAATGTTTTCTGATTTATTCCGACTGTCAATATAAGGCCTATTCAGCTTGCTATATGATATTATGTTAGACATAAACTGAGTAAAAAGAACAACCAAATTCAACTAAACTTGAAGAGAGAGCAAGAAGTGATGGTAACAGAAAATAGCTATCCATTGTTACAATAGCATAAGTGAGATCTAAAAAGAGCTAAATCAATGTTCTTTAGAATGGTTACTCCTCCTTCTCCTCAAGTGCACTTGAATCTTGGTTAGTTTTCTTCATGCTTGTCTAAGTGTATTTTTCTAATGGTTCTATGGTTGTTTGAACCAAGTTGTTTTAATTTGTAGTAATTATGGCTGTAGGTCAGATAAACTACTTAAGTGTTTCATTTGTTTTCAATTATATTTTAACAGGTTTTCTTTTTAATTTTAGTAAAGAAAAAAGAAATAAATACTGGATATCATTGAAATGTTAGGGTCTTGTGTCATAAATCAAGTCAATATAATACACCTACATTTGTCAGTCTCTTTCATTACCATAACCCTAATTTGTTTAACATTATGGCAATTACTGCCATCTATGAATGAGACAGAAAAAAAAATACCCATTTGGATGCTAAATGTTGAAACTTTTAGTTGTTGCCTATACTGAATAATAGTTGTTGAAGAAATTTCTGATTTTTTAAATACATTTTTATGATAAGAACTCACAAAAAATAAAATGTTATTTTTTATTACATACAAAGAGAATAAGGAACAGATCTCTATGTACAACCATATAGGGTGAAATGACTGTACTTTTGCAAACTGTACTTAAATTTTTTTTTTTCCTTTTTTTTGTGTGTGGTTCAACTACTGATTATGATAGATGCTTCTGTTCTGGAATTCTCATTGGAATGAAATTCAAACTTGGTTCTGCAAAGTGCTAACAATATTTTCAAAACAGAAGTATATAATAGTGAAAGCTATCACATTGGTGGATAGGCATATCACTAGTTATACAACACATTTATCATAGAAACCCAACTGATAAGGTCTAAAAAGGAAAAGGGGCTTTCAAAATATTTGATTACAATGATTATTAAAAAGAAATATTTGACCATATAAAATATATTTAATTATAAGAGATAATTATTTATTTCATCATTTAGAATTATTAAGAATTTTTTTATAAACATATTCTTACAAGATACTGGAGAATTATTAGAAAGTTGTGTTACATAAATACTGTTTATTCTATTACCAATTGGTGTGATTTTAGAAAATTAGATGGAAATGGGCATATTAATGTTGAATAAAATTCTAGAACTGCCTCTCCTTTTATAACTTTGAGAATATATTCAAACAAATCGTTTTTATTAAAAGAATCCAATAAAGATATTCAATATGACAAGAACCAATTTGATTTATTCCTCTTTTTTCTGCAACTCCAGTATTTCAAAAAAAAAAAAATTAATAAAAATTAATTTGCTATTAACACTTTTAACATTGAGTCAGAGCTTTTTATCACAGCAAAGTCTGACTCCTCCAACAGCATTAAAGCTTAACTAGATTTGATGGTTTCCTTTAGTTCACAATCATTCCGTACGTTCACTTAGTGCTACAATCATTATTTAGTATATTCTGTTTTAGATTAATTTATTCGCAAAATTATTTTGAAAAATATTTATTCACAGCTCATAATTTTAAGTATCACCTGAGAGACACAAATTATTACCTATGTGTTATATATTATATTACTGTAAAAAAAAAAATAAAAAAAGTATTAATTTTATTACCACAATCATATTCTGAATCTATGTTATTTAATAAATAGTTCAAATGGTGGGATAAATTTTATGCCGTGAGGAAGAAGAGATGTCTTATGTTTCATCCAGTACCCACTATTGGAAAAGGATAAAATGTCAATAACTGACATTTTATCATCTCTGATGGAGGGCACTGCTCAAAACATTAAATTTCTCTTCTTTCCAACAACCTAAAATTAATTCTGCTATTTGGATTATTTGGATTACTTTTTGATAATACAAAACATTACTAGTGTCTTCAGATTCTACTGTTTTACTTTTTAAATAGATTCACAAAATCATCTCAGACCATTGATATTTATTTTAGCTTCCTAAGCCTCTCTCTTACTGGATGAAAAATTTGATATTATAACTATCTCTTGATACAAAATATGATCTGTATTATATGGGTTACAAATTATTGACTGATATTAAACTGCAAACAGTACTTTAATACATCACTTAGTATTTAGGCCATAGTTTCTAAAATTTTGTAAATGAAGATTTAAAAACAAATTGGTTTCCACTTCCTAAAGGCATTCATATGAAATGAAATAAGATGTCCTTAAGTATCTCTGAGTACATCATTAAAATTGTCTTCATAGATTCTGTAAGATTTTATCTGTGATATTGATATTTCATTATATCCTCCAATTATTTGGAACAAGCAAGTCAGAACAGTGACTTCAGTATAGCTTATTTTAACTAAAACTATTACATGACTTGATATCTACAATATCCCGTTCATTATGGTCACTTTTTTTTTTTATGTAATGGAGAACAATACTTCATGGTCAAAATTTCCCATTCAGAAAGTTATTTCTGAGTATGATAATATCAGATTGAGGAATATCAAACTTGAAGTTCTTCTATGCTGAATATTTGCAACTTCAACAATTATTAGAATAATTATTACACATATAACATCCTGTTAAACAATATTTATATTATTTGAATATACAAAGAATTACTGTTAATGTTTTATAGTTTTACTGGCTGACCGATGTCATTTAGACAAACTTACAAAAGTTAATTTCAACTATTCATTTCATCCCAAGTATTAGAAAAATCAAAACTGGCCTGGCCTGTCACTGACCAATTTCAGAGAGATTTTCATTTTTCTTTTGACACTGATTTGTACTTTGAACAACCTTTAACTGTTTACCACCACAAATATACCCAGGAAAGTAATTTTTGCAAGTTGTGAAGAAATTTAATATATTTCCAGCAGTTCAATTTTGTGTTCAATGACTCTCTATTCAGGTTAGATTATAATGAAATTAATATTTCCCAATTTGTCATTATTTATATACAGGGGGTAACAGTTGTGAAGTCTGTAACTCTAGCCCAAAGTTATCCATATGTAACCTCATCTATTATACATTTTAACTTTATATTTACTTCCAAGTTCTCACTTTAAAAGTTAAATATATATAACTTCTATTCTGTCATGGGTTTTAGGTAATCCCCAAACAAACGATATCTCATTAGAGTCAATTCCTATAATCCCATGAACAATTACAACAAATTTATTCTCTTAGTATTTTTACCATTTTCATAATGTAAATGCCATCAAAAAGTTATTTACTCATGTTTAACGTTTCAATGGTAGATTTTCTTTTCTATTCCCTTAACATTTTGTAGTGGCAACTATTCTGTTGCTAAATGTACTTGCTTCTTACTGTTCTTATTTTTATTTCATTTTTTATTATTATCCATTGATTTCCTTTTCAGTTCTCAGTAATTGCCGCTCTTTGCACAGCCATAAATAATTACACACCAACTTTTCATTCCCCCAGTGATTATTTCTATAAAGGTATAAACAGATTTACGTCTATTGTTATACAATAGTGACTAATGTAACATCAGCTCCTCCAACATATGATTGGAATAATGAAGATGTTTATTTACAATTACTACTGACTGCGTTTGTTTTGGTAAGTGTGTATGCGTGCTTTTGAGAGAAGTTAGCACTGATGTGTTTCTTCTGATACTTCTACTTTACAAAGATAAAATAAGCCAAAAAGAGGTAGGAATATTTATAGTTTTTAGGTCGAATCATATGTAATGAAAAAAAAAAAAGCATTTTATTTAAACATGAAAAATCTCACTCATGAAGAAATGTTAATCACAGGTCATTTAGTAATGAAAGCCAATTAACATTACATACAATCATTTACACTAAACTATAACCCCCAATAAACAATGTAACTAACACAGGTTAAGATAAACTTCAGTGGCATTTACTAGAAAACACATTTTAGACATGAAAAGGTTAAATTGCTGATCTTCAGAACTCCAAAAATAATTGGTGCTTTTAAAGCATATCTTTAGCACAGTTAACTATTTGGAATGAATTTTTCATTCAGTAGCATTCTTAACCATATTTAACAAAACATTCAATTAACAAGCCATTCATCACTGAGGATTTCTAGTTCTTGCCACAAATGGACTAGGCTATCTTTTCAGTTCTTCAACTGCTATTAGAATGATTTATGCTTCTATGCTTAAAAAGATCAAAAATCCTTCTGTTGATACACATTTTTTAAACTATTCCATTTACCTGCCAATTAATAATCTTAACAATTTCAACAAAGGATTTAAGATGTTTTACGCAGTTATCCCATTCTTTAAATGTTTAGATACTTCAATAGTTTTAATGCAGCTCAGTAAAAGAAAATTGTAATACTAATTATTGCTAGCGAATAAATTGGTACTTTTTTTTTTTTTAAATTTGTTAATGCTATAATTTATTGACAGTGGTACAGAGATAATATACTTTTGCTGATTACAAAATCTCTTGGGGAAAATTTTCCTATTGCCTATTGATTCTAGCACTGCTTGTTATTCAGCAATTATACCATATCTCCTATTCTCACTTATTACAGTGAGCTTAGACAGCTGTACTTCACCAATCTTTTGTTATGCAAGATGAACTGGGCCAAAGTTAAGTTATTTACTGATATTACCAATAACAAGCTGTCAGCTATCAGGTGGGCATCTAGAACTATTTTTTTAAAAAGTACTAACTTTACTCATTGTAAAATGCATAAATATATGCCTGCATGGAAAAACAGACGTTAAAGGATGATGATGATGATGATATTAGGTTTATGTGGTATATAGAATAATATGAGAGTAGGATTTATTCAAATAAATATTTTCCATAAACAAAAGCATTGGTAGTGAATGTGGGATACAGGAGAAGAAGCAGTGTATGAAAGTTACTAAACAATGAGGAAGGTTGCAAAGGTAAAGAGAGCCAATAGGAAAATGTTTGAAGAATGTATGGATTCAGAGGAGTTTTTAGAGAGCAGCTTGAGGAAATAAGTAGGAAAAATTGTTGTGGATCCTGATAGAATTAAGGGAAGTTGGAAGAGATATATGGAGAGGTTGTTGAAAGTAAAGAAGGCAATACAATTAGCAGCTCTGTTTTAGGTTCAGCAGAGAAGATAACTGAGAAAGCAATAAGAGTAATAAAAAGTGGGAAAGCAGAAGGGTCAACTAGAATTACAAAGAGTGTTAAAGGCAGAAGTTAAGGTGAGAAGAAAATAACTGATCTATTGGCTGGTAGTGAAAAAAAGGACCATATTCCAAAGTTGAGTACTCTCATTCTTCTTTACAGGATGAAAGGAGATCCCCTGGTCTGTGGTTCATATAGAGCTATGAAGGTATTGAAGCATGGAATGAAGGTAGTGGAACAAGCCTTAGAGAAAAGTAAAGAAAAGATCAATGAATTGCAGTTTGGATTTAAGCCAAGAAAAATTACTGATGCATTTTTCCTTTCAAGGCAATTACATGAGAAGTACAGGGACATGAAGGAGAAGTTGCTTGGGTTTTTGATCAGGAGAAAACTTTCGATAAGGTCTCCATAAAGTTGTGACATAGACATTGAGAGAGTTAGGAGAAGATTGTTTGGTTTGAGTAGTGATGTTGATGTGTGAGAGAATACATACAGTCATATACACAAAGGATAGGAACAATAGGTTTGAAATGAAAATTGGTGCGCACCAGGAGCCAATATTAAACCCACTACTGTTTGTAGTTGTGATGGATGTGCTGGTTTGATGCCTAAAGGAAGGTTTACCATGGAAGTTGCTGTACACACGATCTAGTATTAATAGCAGACAGTAACAATGGATTGAAAGAAAATGAATAGGCAAAAGGAAAGCATGAAGCTGAATATCAGAAAGACCAAGGTGGTGGCAAGTGGTAAGCATGTGATGTGGCAGAAGAACAGGGAAGTAATTGATTATGTGCAGCAGAAAGGGAATCAGAGTAAAATTCATTAAATGTGCAATATGCACTGGATGGGTTCATAAAAATGTAGTAGTATGAGAGGATTATCAACCAATATAGCAACTACATTTAGTGTGAGGTGCATTTGAAGAGAGCTGAAAATGGAAGGCATAAAAACATTTCGTTCCTCAGAAAACTTTGAATTGGATAAGATGATTTAAACTCAGCAACAATGGCTCGAGTGAGATGTGCATGGAAGAAGGTCTGGGAATTGACTCCTTTGCTAATGAGAAGAGTATCATTGCTAAAACTGATGGGAAAGGTTTATACTGCAAGTGTGAGAAGTGCTATGTTTATGTCACTGAACCTCCCAAAACAGGAAACCATTTAATAAGTATTATCCTAGCCAAATAAGATTACCCATGAAGACACTCACGCAATATCAATATATATAATCACCTTAAACCATGAACTCATAAACACGTTCAATCATACATGAAAGACAACTCAGAATAACGAAACTCCAAAATATAAAAGATTCACAAACATATATTCCCATCATCAGCTGCCTAACGGATATCACTATGGTTTCGACACCTAGTGCTGTACCATTCAGCGCAGCAGTGTCAGTAGCATTAAAAACATAAATTCTGTATGGGATTCAATGGACAAACAGGGGGAGTGAAGCATTAGTATAAAAGTTCTATTATGCAAATACCAGCATCAGACAAAATAGAACTTGCGAGCTAAACATATTAAGTAAAACTTACTAAACCACCCATGCATAACTTGAAAAATAATAACAAGCCAAGGAGCAACAACATATAAATTTATTAATGAACATAGACCAATAGATATGCAGTTTCTCATTCTATAACATGAAAAACCAACATAATATAAACTAATGGAACAATATACATTTTCCAATGTCCTCAAACCTTGTGCAAAGGAAAAGACAAGCATAAGTCAATAACTATTAAATATATATGCCTAATTATAGAAAACAAATTAACTGAATAAATTGCTTATTAAAAATATATAAATAATATAAAATATAGATAGGACAAAACTTCCAAATTATAGCAAATTACTAGCATAAATAACACAGCCTAACTGCAAACAAACTGAATAACTTATTTAATCAAAGTGGATAAAATAGTTACTGCTTGGGAACAATTCAAACTAGACCTATAACTATTGAATAAATAATTATAGAAATCATTTTTGCTCCAGTATGACTGCAGCCACATGGCTGAAATGAATAACACCTGTAAACATTTAAAAAAGTGACTAAAACAAACATGAGTGGGATACAGAGTAATGAATGCTGAACAGCAGAAGAGGCTGGAAAGAATGATAATGGCTAATGGATGAGCAGAGTATCTCTGAGAAAAAAGGAAGACAAACAATGAAATGCAGAGAATGATAGAAATAGTATCAGTGATGGCTAGGTCATGCAGTGAAAAAAGACGGAAAAGACTGGGTGAGAGGAGTGATGGAAATTAATATGAAAGGGGGGGAAATGAGAAGCACATGAAGGAGGAAATGAAGAGAAGTGGGTGTTGGGCTAGATCAAAATGAGCAAGACTGTCATAAGGTCTTCTGTATTGTAAACAACAACAGATACAACAAGCCATTGAGAGCCTCGATCTGCTAGAAATAATAACCAAATCACTCTCATATCCCTTTCTATTTGCTTTAAAAATGAAGTATATATAATGTTGTGTAGTCTTTGATAGACTGTTACTAAATACAACAAAAATGGAATAGTCGAAGCAGTTGATTGGCTACTTAATCAGGGCTAAGCAACAATAGATGTGGTGTTTCAGAATTTTTCTTAGAAAGGTCATAAGTCATCAATTTTTTAAAATAAAAAATAAAAAGATAAATTTGCTATTAGAAATTGTTACTTTGAAAGTCTTTATACAGGAAAAAATCACCAAGGATACCAGAAATAGAAAATATATATTTTAGAATACTGATAACAAGAGAGAAGTTGGGCATTGCAATTTCTTTTGTTAATCTAGAGCAAAAAAAAATTCAGAAAGCTAGTCATCATATAATTTTCAAATAAAGTCACTATTATTCAAAATTAATATTTCAATTTTAAGTACCTTAAACATCAATGAGATCGATATAAAAATTTAGTTTTCTATGTCTTTAGCAGATGACGGACAAATTTCTCTTTGGATGTGGAAGTATATTACAAGAAATATTTTCTATATTTTCCTTCACCTCTATCAACAATGTAAACTGAGGTGAATAAGAATTATATATACCATCAAGCCTTTAACTGTGGAATTAAATTTCATGGAAAATAGAATTGGTATTTTCTGCAAGTCACACTTCAGTAAACTTGACATAAGAGTTTCAAACATGACATTCCTCAACAAAAGATAGGTTGGTATATAAAACTGTTTTCTGCTGTTGAGATTATGAAATTTTGAATGGATATATCAGATATATCAGTAAAATGGTTGAGACACTATATAGCACTTAAACAATATGAATTCCTAAACCTAATGCTCGTTATCAAATAAATTAACAAATTAGTCACTTCTTGTCTACTATATTGGCACAAGGCTACACATTTGGGGGAAAGATAGGTCAATTATACTGGCAATAGTATATGTATAAATGTTATATATATCATTGACTAATAAAAGGATAAAAGGCAAAGTGAAGTCTCATTGGGATTTGACCTTTATTAGATTTCCATCAATTTTTTTTAGGTAATATTAAATATTTCTACGTTTATACATTAATACAAGCATCTTATTCTAACGTAAGAAAATCTAGAAACATTGCTAGAAACCACCATCATCTGGTCAAGCTCACTTGGTCATTTTTAACCCTTGCATGCCATCCATCTCAGTCTTATATTAATTGAGGAAGGTCTTCGGGGAGGCATCCAGTGTTTCTGGTGAGTTGATCTACATACATTGTGTTTGGACAACCTGCTCAAGTGCAGCCATGCTTTAGCATCCATAGCAGTAGGCCACATGCCAGCTCTTATTTAGCTCACGAGCAATGTCCTGCAAAACGCAAGTGCCTTTTCCTTATAATGGTGGAAGCAGGAAGGAGATCTCCATACAGCTGTTTCTTGGTGGGATGAGTTTTCCAAGATATGTTTAAGACTGCTCTTTCCATTCAGGTGAAAGTTCCATCCAGCTTGGATTCCAGTTATTTGGTTAGCATCCAGGCTGTTGCTCCATATAAAAATAAACTGGCTCTACCATTGCATGGAAAGATTTCTGACAGGATTGATTTCCAGACAACATCTAGTTTGTTTAGAGTCAATCATGCTTTGGTTATTCGAGTTTTTACATCCTTTTCAGTTGAGGCTATCTCAGAACCGAGATCATCAACTTGATTGACGGGGTCTCCTCTGATGTTGGTGATGGATCTTTGTTAGTTGTGAGCAATGAACTTGATTTTACTTGGATTAACAAGTAGTCCATCTGATGCAGCTAATTCTAGACCATGAAATAATTGGGGGGAGTTTGATATTGTGTCAGAGAGCAGGGCTAAATCATCAGCATAGTCTACATCAGTTATTTTTTGAGCTGAATATCCGATCACTCTTCTTTTCATGAAGTGTAAAGCTGAGGATGTTTTGAAGAAATCCAGCGTGATCATGAATAGAAAAACTAGGAATCAGTCTAATTTATTAGAAATTAATAATTGATTCCATTAAAGTTTTACTTTTTTATAAAAATTGAATTATAAAACTTTAAAAATTTTTAATGAAAAACTATTTTATCGGAAATACTATTTTCATCTGATAAAGGGATTTAAAAGAAAAAAATACTCACTAGATACACATGTAAAAATATTGCATGATAATTTATTCTAAACTCAGTTATCTTTCATCAAGCACAGGTATCTATATTAATTTTGAGAATATAAAGAAGATTTGCCTTTTATTACTTGGGTAAAAAAAAAACTTTTTTGTGATAAAGTGTATGATGCGTGTAACTAAAATAAATAAATAAGGTAGTGCTCTAGCATGGCCACAGTCCATGAAAGCCAAAATGTGGAAACCAAATAATACTGTTGATGGTTTGGAATTAAGAAATGACTGGCTCATGCAGTATGGTATTTGGAATTAGGTTACGAAAATATAAATTCAATATGGTATATGCTGAGTGAACAAGATAAAAATATTGAAAAATTATGGATAACAATCTCATTTAATCTAAAGTCAACGTAGTCCATACAGAAGTTATCAGAGTAGTGAAGTTTTCATCATTGTTAAACATGTATAGACATACATGAGGATACACACACACATATATATGTATATACTCATATATATATATAGAGAGAGAGAGACATACATATAAACATATACACATAAAAACATACATACATACATACATACATACATACATACATACATACATACATACATACATACATACATACATACAT
>JAOPUL010004099.1:81761824-81772329 GCA_027564515.1 Octopus rubescens
CAATCATCACCTGTTCCTTATTGAATGACAGACCCACATAAAAGAGAGAAAAATATATTTAAATTTAAAATCCTAAGGACTATATAAATACTGACCAGTAACTTAGTTTAGACCAGTTGCTGTGAAAGTGAGTCAGTTACCAGGTCCCAGATAGTATGATAAAAATGTTGACACTAAATATTAAAGGATTAAATTAAGTTAACAGTTTCTGTGTGTTTAATTTTGGCTAAGATGAGCCTTCTACACTCTAAATGCTGTAGTTTCAGCATACAGTCTCAGTTAAAATCACCTGCCAGACAAGTAAAGCTCCCCAAAAATCATATATATATATATCACAAATTTATTAATGTGTGTGTATATGTGTGTAAAAATAATTGGTTCTAGGGTTGAAAAACCTACCAAGGTCTCAAAATGAAAGTAATGTTTCTTTAATTTTTTAAAATTTATTACAGTACTGTATCAGTTTCCACAGCTTTGTGTTTTCCATGGAAAATAAAAAAGTAAAAATGAAATGTAGATTTAAAATAAAGAAAAGGCACAAAAAATATTTCATAGCAATAAAACATGCTCAAAAAGCAATTGTTCAATAGGTTACCTGATGAAAATTCATCTGTTCAATAATTTTCACAGCAATAAGAAATAATGGAACTTTGCGATTTTGATAGAACTTTGACAGTTCAGTTTGAAATACAGGATATAAATTTAAAAGTTCAATAAGATTCATACCAATAAATTATGCTAGCAATTAGACATGATGAAGATTTTAAAATATAAAAAAAAGTGTTTTTACAAGTTTTGTGTCAAGTAGAATTTTGACTGTTTACTTTACTAGTCTGAATGTGGAACTTGAACTTTATTTCAAGCTGATATACATAGGTTCAAGTACAGATTGGCTATTTACTCAAAGACATCACTTATTTTTGTTTTTTGGCTGTCTGTAACCTAGCGTTCTGATTAGCTGACTGCTTGGGGATATCATTTGTTTATCATACATTTTATTCACTTGTTATTGCCTGACAGTAGCCTAGTGTCTGAATGGTTGACAGTATGTGGGTGTCATTTGTTTATAAAATGTCCTGGGCACTTAATTCTGTCTGACAATAGTCTAATGTGTTCTAGTTGGCTTTTCCTTTAAGAAGTTACTTGTTTTTCTGATGTCCTGGTCAACTGAATACTTTATATCATCACTTATTTTTTCCCTTTCCCCTTACAGTTTGGTTTTAACCAAAAATATAATTCAATTGTCAATCTTAGCGAGACGTCAGCAGATAGGGGATGCAAATATATAATTACACCATGGTTTGAACTTGGGGTTTTAGTTTCTGATGGGAGCCAAATACCACAACTTTAAGCTATTTCTTTTATTTTCGTTGCCTCTAATAGTTTAGTTGAGTTGAATATACTGTTTTTTTTTCTTATTCTATCATGTTGTCCTAAAATATTTAGTTTTAATTTATATTTCTTAAACATATTTTCCTAATTTAATCAGAGTTGGACTGAGATGTTCCTGATGCATTGATATAAAAGGAAAATTTGGTATTTGAAATATTTGTTGGTTGGACAGAATTTAAGACACTCAATGGCACAAACTGACTCTAAGATTCCAAGTATAATAAATCTATCTCTGTAACCACATCAACCAAACAAATTGAAATTCTTTCTTAAAGGCTAACATTCGACTCAACACCACGAAATGAATGAAATACTGAACAATGTCTTATAATTTTATAGAAAACTTCACATAACAGAAGAATTGTTCGACAAAGGAATTAATGATGAATCAATTCTACATTGAAAAAATAACTGCAGTTCAGCAAAAGGTAGGAACCAAACTTTAGACAAATTTTGGGATTTTGTAACCACTTGTTTACAAAATAAATTACCACTTCCAAAATTTAAATCAATCACCGAAAAAAATGAGAAATCATCAATAATCTTAAGAATTATCACAATATAGTTATTAAAGTAGCTGTTAAAGGTAATTCTGCAGGCATTAGGGAATAGGAACGAAACAAAAACACTGCATTACCTCTAATTTATGACAACACCTATTATAAACAGGTAAACAATTACCAACAAGCTAAAAGGAAACATGAAACTCGCTGCCTTCTTCCAGCAGTTTCAAAAGACTTAAAAGGAAATGAAAGAAACTATTTAACTTCCAAAAATCTAAAAGTGCAAAGCAATAAATAAAGCATGTATGTTAACTTACTACATTCCAAAGATCTCAAATTAAGATTGGTTGTATTAGGCTTGTCCTGTGAAACACACGGACTAAGTAATTTTATTGGTATACACCTAAAACCCAGTATTATTGCATTTGATGTAGTAAATCTCTACAAACACGATTACACATGAGAATGGAATAGAAGCTACAAAATTTTAGCAGGAAAAATTTGCCGAATGACTTACCTGAACGAATTGAGAAGAGACTTATCATTGAAATATTAAAATTTATCTTACAAAATAACTTTTTCAATTTCAATGACAACATCTACGGACAAATATCTGGGACTGTGATTGACACAAAATTAGCTCCCACGTATGCTAATCTTGTTATGGTATACTTAGAATTTCATATATACAAGCACTTCTGATCAAATTTTGGCAATAATTTCCTTAAATATCTATTCGCCAAATAGAAATGTTACCTGGACAATTGTTTCATCCCGTGGACACACAGTCAGGATCGACTCTATGAGTTTAAAACCCTAATCAATAACATAAACCAGAGTATCCAATTTACAATGGGATATAATCAAAAATAACAACCCTTCTTGGATATTTAATCATAAAAGCGATATAAACATTGATACTGATATCTACGTGAAACCAACAGACTCAGAACAATATCTGTTATTTTCTGCATGCCTTCCAAATCATACAAATATAAATATAGCTTTTAACCTGGCAAGAAAAATTTGCACAATTGTACCCAATCCCAAAACCTGAGAGAAACAACTTCAAGAACTTAAATGTATATTAGTTGCAAGACAAAGCCAATTACTTTAATCAATAATGGAATAGAATGTGCAAAAACGATAGACACAAGTATTACAAAAAGCAAGAAACACCCCTGATACACTCAATACTTTACCTTAACACGCAATAAAATAAATAGAGAAGCATACACCATCATCCATGAGGATTTTAATTTTTTATGAATGATCCTCGAAGAAAGAGGTACTCTAAACAAAAAAAGATAAAAGACTGTCAAAAATTAAAATATGCTGTCAAATGCATTGAGTGTAATGAAGTCTGCACATGATAAACGTGATAATTCTGAAGCAAAAACTGATGATTCACAGTCAACAGATACAAAACACCAATACCAGAAAAATAATTGTTATGAAACATCTGAATATTTGTCCAACTAACAAAACATCTCAAATACCAAATGTTCCCTTTATATCAATGTATCAAGAACAACTCAGTCCAATTCCGATTAAATAAGGAAAATATGTTTATTAAGAAATAAAAGACAAAACTGAATGCTCTATAACAGCACAATATAATGAGAAAATGCAATATATTCGACTCAGCAAAACAATTAAAAGCAATGAAAATTTAAAAAATTCAAAGTTGTAGTAACAGTGGAATACGAAACCCTAAGTTCAAACCACGGTGTAATTATATAGCTTCGACCCTATCTGCTGATGTCATGCTACGATTTACCAAATGTATAATGCTTTTGGTTAAAACCAAACTGTAAGAGAAAACAGAAAAAAAACAACAATTGGTGCTATAAAGAACTCAGTCGAATAGGACATCAGAAAAACAAGTGACCTCTTAAGGGAAACAGCCAACTGGAACACAACACTAGACTATAGTCAGATAGAGTTAAGTAACCAGGACATTTGATAAACAAATGACACCCACATACTATCAACCTGTCAGATTCTAGGCTACTGTCAGGCAATAACAAGTGATTAAAATGTATGATAAACAAATGATATCTCTAAGCAGTCAGCTAGCCAGAATGCTAGGCAGACAAAAAACAGTTGATGTCTTTGAGTAAGTAACCAATTTGTACTTGAACCTATGTCTTAAAAAGTTCCACATTCAGACTAGTGAAGCAAACGGTAAACAATTCTACTTGACACAATACAACAGAACTTGTAAAAATGTTTTTCTTATATTCCAAAACCTTCATCATGCCTAATTGCTAACATAATTTATTGGCATGAATCTTATTGAACTTTTAAATATATATCATGTATTATTGCTATGAAATTTATCGCGAATTTGAACTTCTGTTATTTCTTATAACTTATTGAACACATGAATTTTCATCATGTAATGTTGCTATGAAACCTATTGAACAATTGTTTTTTGAGCATGTTTTATCGCCATGTAACATTTTCTTGTGCATTCTTTCTTTTAAATTTTCATTTTATTTATTTACCATGGGAAACAAAATATTGCCAAAACAGGTATGATACTTTGAAAATCAGAATAAATTTTATAAAACTAAAATTCATTTTAGGACCTAGGTACATTTCAACCCCAAACTAATTGTTTTATGTCCCAACTTGTGTGACGGATACCTTTCTTATATTCCATCACTCAATTATCAGTCTGTGGCATAGCTACTCACCATGGATCCATATCCCCAACGAAACAGAGGGAACAGCCTTTTCCATATTCGATTTTGGCACCATGTCACCAACAAGTTTAAATCAACGTTTTTTTTTCTTCTACTCCAACCCCTCCTCTTAATTCCTTAAACCCTTTCTTATTCTTCAACACACCTCTCTCTTCATCTTTCCCCTTCATCTCACTCGATTTTTGCCTGTTTCTCCTCATTCCATTAGTCTTTCCTTCTTCCTTCTCACACTCTTTCTTCTACCACTTCTTATTCAGGTATGAATATCATGCGGTCCTGTGTTCATATCAGTTACAGCTAGTTTTATTTTAACTTAGAGGATGTAAAACTCTGTAATTTCTCTCTTTTGAATCTTTTATCTGAAGAAGGTCTGTGTCCGAAATGTTGGCAAGTTCACAGTTACACTTTTTATCGATTTTACTACATAATATAAGTCTTGATGACGCGGAACAACACCAGCCTCATTGGAATCGTGTCGATCACATATACATGTATATATCATAATCATTCAGCATCATTTAGGCCTACCATTCATGCTGATAGTTTGACAGAATTTGAAGAGTTAGAGGAACTGTGTCAATCTCCAATATGTGCTTTGGCTCGGTTTTCCATGGCTGGATCCCCATCCGTCACACCAATCCCCTTAGAGAGAGCCCACTGGGTGCTTTTTCGTGACACTAGCACTAACGAGTTCACCAAGTAGCACACACACACACATACACACACACACACGCACACACACACGCCACACACACATAATTCTGTTTTTGGAACGTTGAATCTTGAAGCAGATAAAACTACAAATAATAGCGTGTAAATAGTGGGTTTAAAACCCCTTTGGATAGAAAGGTCGAAGGCTGCCCGTGGTAGAATACCTGTCCTGTTTACAGGAGATGTGGGACCGTGTACCACGAGCAGCCTTCGACTTTTTCTATCCACAGGGTCTTTTAACACGATATTTACACACTATTGTTTATAGCTTATTTGCTTCAAGATCCAACCTTCCAAAAACGAATTATTTCATATACACTTGAAGTTTATAAATTCTTATGATGGCTGGATGTCCTTCCTAATGCCAGCCACCTGATAAAGTGTATTGGGTACTTTTTTTTAATGGTGGCAGGATCCAACCAGCCAGAGGAATGTGTTTAACCCCAATGTCTGCTCTGGCATGATTTTTATGGCTGGATGTCCTTTCTAATGCCAACCACTTGACAGAGTGTACTGGGTACGTTTGTCGTGATAAGCACTAATGAGGTCATCAAGTAACTTACAAGACAAAGAAAAATATCACTCAACTGCAGTGAGTTGTAGTAGAGAGAGAGAGAGGCGACTTTATACCAGGAGTTGAGAGGTTAAAGTATAATAGAGGGATAGGCGCAGGTGTCTTGTTGTAAAGGAAGTATCATATAAGAATAAGTGGGAGTAGCTGGAAAGATAATGATGGTAGTTACGAGGTGAGTGTAAGAAAGAATATGAACAGAAGATCGTTCATGTGAGAGGAGAGTGACAGATAGTTATACATGGATGTAGAGGTGAATGTAGTGAATGGAACCAGGGGATAGATAGGTGGGGTAGATGGTGTATATCAGTAAGGGGAGTGAAAAGATAACAATGGCTAAAGAAGGTGATAAGTGGCAGTACAGAAAGAGTGAGAGCACGAGAGAGAGAGAGAGAGTTGTACAGTAACTGAGATGGTTGTCAGAGATATGTAGGGGTGGCTATATCAAGTGGGGGACAAATGTGCGTGTGTGTGTGTGGGGGTGTGAAACTGTCTATTGAGATATTTGACAAAGTGTTGAGAGTGATATATAAGATACTCATTATCGTTTTAATGTTCACTTTTCCATGCTTCCATGGATAAGACAAAGTTTATTGATGTACATTTTCTATGATCGGATGCCCTTCCTGTTGCCAACCCCTATCTGCTTCTAAGCAAGATAATATTTCCCCGTGATATGTTTTTCAAGAATATTAGAAATAATGAAATTAATTTGCAACAATCATGTAAATCAAGCCAAGGAGAAACAAACATACTCGCACTCACACACATAGATACAGACCTACATGCACACACACACACGTGTGTGTGTGTGTATATATATATATCTAGGGCGGGTAAAATTTTCGCGATCCATGGACGAGTTCTCTCCAGCGGTCTCTGTCCTTCATCATTGCCGCCATGATCTGCATCTCCCAGAGACCAGTGTCTGTTCTTAAGGCATCAATGTATGTCGACTTCGGTCTCCCTCTTCTAGTTTGTCCATGTAGGGGCTCCCACAGGAGTACTGAGTGCAGTGTCAACTCTGAATGTCGGTGAGCATGTCCAGCTAATCTCAATCTCCTTTGTGTTATTTTTGAGCTTACTTTTGGGAGGCTTCTGTACAGCACTGAGGTCTTCTTCCTCAGTGTATACTGATTAATGTTCAGAGCCACCCTCAGCATTCTCGTGTAGCACCCATCCACCATCTGAGTGGGTTTCTTGGTCAGCGTCCAAGTCTCAGACCCGTACAGCAGCACAGACTCCACTGTAGCAATTTGGAGGTGATGAAGGAAGAACTTTGCACTGCTTACACTGAGGCCACAGAGGAGGCGCTGGGTCAGAGCATGTACTACATGTACTAGTAATAAATTATATTAAATACTTTGGTTTTGCGATACATTCAAATTGTGAACGTTAGGAAAAATATCTGGAACATCAAATTACGACAATAATCCTGTCTTTTACTAGGATTCTGTCATATAAAAATTAATTATAGTTGAATCTATATGTGATCACAACACTTGCATTATTTTTTTGTTTTCTATTTCCTTTTGATAATGGCACTAGATGTCAATTTAACATATATTTTAGATCGACGACCAAATGTTCATTAGCCTGCAGCACTAATTATCAATGTAATTACGAAATTAAATGAAACCAAAATAAATCGATAAATTGCCAGATTAATCAATCGTAATGAAATATTTTACTGCTTCTACAGACCTTATGATTTCTCTTGGAACCATCTTGATGACCACATTTTGTTCTTTAGGATCCAACATCAATTCAGGAGTACCGGCATGTAATTTTCCTCGGTGTAATTAGGGAGGTGTATTACGAACTGCCTGGAAGAAGAAGAATACCAATGTTCCTAGCGCTATATCAATCCATAACGAGAAAGCTGGTGTCCGGAGATTCTTGAACTGAATTGAGCATGCTCAATGCAGACATGGTTTGAAAAGAAGGGAAGCAAGAACATTTTTCTCATATATTTTGACTTAGCAAATGCCTATAGATATGTTACTCTTGCAGTGATTGTCAAATTATTTCATATATTTTGCATTCCATGGCGGCTAAACATTTCGCAAGTGAAAATTCCAGATACCTAAACTGCATGTCAAAGTCATAGACGTTTGCAATATGTCTAATGTTGCGCTCTGGAATTAGAGGCTAGATTGCAACAGGTGAGAAATATGTCATTATAAGCATTGGCCGCATACATGCAGCACTCTGAATTATACTAAATGTATACAGAGTTTATGGTCAAATTGCTTTAGAGACTAAGAGGTATTGACAACTGTGAATTGGTGGGGTATTTTAATGTGACGTGTTATCAATAAAACCATTCACAATATTATAACTATTCCCTTCGCACGAAACGTTAACGAGAGTAGACTTTGAAAGAATCCCTATCAAAATTTGCTTGGATGCTCCTCCATGATTTCCAAAACAATCTTAATTTTAGCTGCAAATATCTAGCTACCTGTAGCATCAGTAGTGGAGGATTTTCAAGTAACAAAACCTCACAGCCTACATCCGATTCTCAGTGAATTTGTAAACCATATTGTTGCCAAACAGATGAAATGCTTAAAATGTGAGTGAGGTGGTAAACTTCGATCTCGACGTGAAAGAAAGTGAAGGAACACTTTTCTAAGATATAATCTATATTGTGAATTTCAACGTATGCTGTTTCAAATTATCCACATTAATGACCATCGTCATACACGAATGAAAAACTTCAATTCATATTTTGGTTAGGATTTGTTAATTTATGGAAAGTTAACACTCATTGGCTATTAATTGCAATAGATTATATTGAGTGCATTTGTTAGCAATGTTCTATAATACTGCTCTTTTCGCTCCTTATTTCCCTATTTCCCTTCTTATAAAATAGATAAAGTAACTTAAAATCGATATAAAATGTTTAACGTCTTGTACGTTCAGTTAGTATTTATGTTATCTATAATCAGATTGAAAATCCTTCAGATATTCTATTTTACTCTAACTTTAGTACTTCATCAGAAGCAAAAGAAAGTTATTGAGAGAATATTTTTAAAAAAATTGATGGATCTTTCTTTTATTTTATAGAGGAAAAATAATGCAAGCACTTGGAAACATCTAACGAATATTAATAAAGTTCTAGGATCATTCTAACAAAAAGTTAAGTTTTAGCTATGGAAGTATATTCTCTGCCAAGTATTCTCACATCGAAAGTTGAAAGTCATATCAATCATATAACATTATTTGGAAGATGGGAATGTATTAATCTCTGGTACTGTGTGTGTGTGGAAACATGACTAATCTATCTGGGATTTTCCTACAAATGACTTTTTGTTGGATTTTTACGACCGTTCCCATAGAGAATCCACATTCATAAATGTAGACATTCAGAAATAAGAGAGTTCTATTTGGCTGGAATGTTTTTTTTATTGAACGTGAAGTCATTTATCATTACACTGTTGACAAAACGGGAATTTGAAAGACTGTCTAATCTACTAAAGAAGATAAATGTTAAATCTACTTATATGATATAACAAATAAAGCATAGTTTTCAATTATATTTTCTTATTTTAGAAAAAAAGAGGATAGGATGTGTGCGAGAGAGGCAGTGAGTAATTGAAGGGGGGGAGAGAAACAGACAAAGAGAGAAACGTACGGAGAGAGCATTATAGAAAATTACCAATACATATTGGCGTTGGCGAAGAAATGAACCAATATATGTATTTAAGTTGAATAAAAAGTCCTAGCCAAAATAAGAATTGAACTTTCTGATTCCTACACGATGATGGTCAGGAATATTGATTCTCTGAGACAACTGTCGCAGTAATTCCTCTAGAAAGACGCATATGGGAGCTACATGCGCATTATTGATTTTCCCACACACATAGAGATCTTTAAGTTTAATATATTCTCATCTTTTCAGTATCGGTATTTGAAAGATAAGAGAGTTTGCATACAAAGTGGAAAAACTTGGCAGGGAATATATATATTGGTATAAAATATACGATTTTCTTTAGCATTACCGAAGACTGTTTCCAAATGCTTATATTAATCCGCATCAAATTGTTCAGAAAATGGTTTGGTAACAGTCTGCCGGTGGTAATTGCATAATTACCTTCTGAATTGTTGTACGTAAAATTTCTATTTTAAAAAAGTGTAATCATTTTATAAAAAAATGTATTAAGAGTGTGAGAGAGTGGTTTGAAACATTTCTAAAAAGACATTCTACCTTGCAGATAATAGCGAAGTAAAACTTTTTTTACACTCCCCTCCACACACGCGGATATATATATATATATATATGCTGGGCTTCTTTCAGTTTCCGTCTACCAAATCTACCCACAAGGCTTTAGTCGGCTCGAGACTATAGTAGAAGAAACTTGCCGAAGATGCCACGCAATGAAATTGAACCCGGAACCATGTGGTTGAGAAGCAAGCTTCATACAACACAGCCACGCCTGCGCATATATGTGTGTGTGTGTGTGTGTATAATATATATATATATATATATATATATATATATTATACACACACACACACACGCACACACACACACACCAACACACACATATATATATATATATGTATAAGTTAAGCACAAAACCATCTATACACGTCAATGTTATCAAATAATCC
>JAOPUL010004099.1:81815228-81826336 GCA_027564515.1 Octopus rubescens
ATATGCATGAGAATATATACATAAAACAGAACATACAAATCTGCACATGCACTGACTCCAAATACTGCACATATACATGCAAAAATACCCTGTTAATATTGTTGAAATTCCAATGGAGCCTTGGATTTAGGTTAGAAACCGGGTCTTTCTCTATTGGCAAGAAACCTTGAAATAAAACTGAATAATGACATACAAATATATATATATATATATATACACACACACACACACACACACAAGTAAGCACATAAATGCAAAAACAAGGTGGAGAAAATAGTACTCGAATACCTAGGGTAGAGTAATGTGCTTTATTAAAGCAACTGTCCGATGAACGAGAACGTGAAACTCTGGGTAACAGTTTTGTGATGATATTTTTACAGCTTTAATAAAGTATATATATATATATATATTGGTTTAGAAGGTTTTGGTGGTACCTTGTAACTTACCGGGTGAGCACGTTCACTGCTTACAGCTACCTGATGTCATCCGCAGTGGACCAATTCCAGGCTTGGGATCTACTTCAGGAATTTCACAGTGTTCGTTGGGTATATAAGAATGAATAAGACATCAGTCAGCAATGCATCAATTTATGCATTTCGGGTCTCCTCGGTGAAGCTATTGAAAACCTGCCATGGGTTAAATATCGCTTTGCTGGTCTATATATATATATAGGTGTGCTTTTGCAAACAGAAAAAATAGAACTCAAAATATGAGTATCGGAATATTATTAATGTTAGCAGAAGTAACAGAATTGCTCAAGGGCCGAGAGTTTCGTGTGTAGTCACTTATCAAACTGGTTGCAGGTCAATGTTTTCTTGGAATATATAGCTGGGGTGTCCTCGGTTGGGAGTTGAAATGTCATGTGGATAATTCATATTGTTCAAATAGTTTGCCCATTAAGACGTTCAATAAGCAAATATATAAACAAATAAATACAGGAAGAATAAAAATAAATTTTTTTCCGTGCGTTTCCTCACACACACATAGGCACACACAAAAAAAGAAATTCGCACACATATATATGAGAGAAGATATGTAAAATCAGGAATATAGTATACATATGTATATGCATATATACACACATACACACACACACACACTCATATATACACACATTCACATATGCGCACATGCACATAAGCATATGTACATATGCATACACACGAGCACATGCATTTGTGCATACATACACATACATACATAGAAATATACACATACATCATCATCATCATCATTTAGCGTCCGTTTCCATGCTGGCATGGGTTAGACAGCTTGACTGGAGACTGGCAGGCTGGGGAGCTGCACCAGACTCCAGTCCGTTTTGGCATGTTTCTATAGCTGAATGCCCTTCCTAATACCAACCACCCCAGAGAGTGTACCGGGTGCCTTTAACGTGTCACCGGCATGGGTGTTTTTAACGTGTCACCAGCACGAGTATTTTTAACATGCCAATGGCACGAATACACATATATGGTAACGTATATGCCACGCCATTCGCAGTTCTCCGGCTAACACACAAGGCATATACGTTACGTATATATTATTGTTTATATTTATGACCATAGAGCTGCTGCTAATTCATATTAGTATTTATTCCTAGGTTTGCATTGTCCTGGCAAACCAGCGCATGGGTTGCATGCTATGGACATATTGGTTGTGGACTGGCAATATGACTTGCCTCCAATCCCATCGTGTACGTGATGTTGACAAACCACAAAAATGGTGAAACGTTGACGTCCATCACTCGTAGATGGGATTGAAGGTGAGTTATCCCGCCTGTCCATGATTGTTTGGGATTTTCACCTGGTGGTTCGAGAGATTCTTTTTCTCCACCACGCCATTCGCAGTTCTCCAGCTAACACATAAGACATATACGTTATGTATATGTTATTGTTTATATATATATATATATATATATATATATATAAAGTGTTCTTTATACAGTAAATTAACAGAACATTAGCAGTGGCTCAAATTTCACGGCTGGAAGTAACTGCCTTCACTTGGATTCAGTGCAGATTTTCCATCATGTCTGCATTCTTCAAGCTACAAAATTAATTGATATTGGCATTTTTGCAGGCTGAAGAATGCAAATGTAATGAAAAACATTTATATACTCAGAGCATTACCAAGCTATGAAACTTGAATCATTGCTAATGTTCCATTAATTTACTATGTAAAGGCTACTTTATACTCTTATATGAAATGAATGCTTTCACTTGTTGAATTTTATCCAAATGATAATCATTATTGTCATCATCATTATCATTATCATCATTTTACATTCTGTTTTGCATGCTAGAATGGCTTGAACAGTTAAAGAAGATCCGAAGGTTGGGAGGAATACATCTTGCTTCAATGTTTCAGTTTTGGCATGGTTTCTATGACTGGAAGCCCTTCCTAACACCAACCATTTTAGAGACTGTAATGGGCACAATTTTCCATAGCGCCAGCACTATATAGGTTGTCTAGCATTACTAAAGAATCCTCTCAAACTTTTCATTGTCACTGCTTGATTCAAGTTAGCAACCAATTACAGAGTGTATTGGATGCTTTTTATCATGACACCGGCATTTGTAGATTACAAATTGAAATAGTAGTAGGGAAAGTAAGAGAATATAAGTACATATATTTATTATCAATGCCACATACTTATCTTTTATCTTTTACTTGTTTCAGACTTTAGACTGCAGCCATGCTGGGGAACCGCCTTGGAAAATTTTTTAGTCAAATGAAACAACCCCAGTACTTATATTTTTAAAGCCAGGTACTTATCTATCAGTCTCTTGTGCTGAACCGCTAGGTTACAGGGACGTAAATACACCAAACACCAGTTGTCAAGCGGTAGTAGGGGATAAACACAGACACAAAGAAATACACACACACACACACATAAAAGAAGCCTGTCGTATATATATATATATGGGAAAAGTAAACAGAAACAAAGAAAATGCACACTAGGTATAAAAGTAATGGTTTTAAAAAAAACAAACACATGGATATATATATGCAAATATAAAATCATTATTAAGAGTCATAATCTACTTAATTGCATACTTTCAGAACTACTTACCTCCCTTACATGCAATATTGTCACTCGGGTACTATCAGACCCAACACCGTTTGTAAATCAGTGTTAATCCAAAATCAGTGACCATCTATGCGAAACCGGTATGATATTATATTATGACTCTTAATAATGATTTTTTATTTTCATGTATACATCCATGTTTTTTTAACCATTACTTTTATACCTAGTGTATATTTTCTTTGTTTCTTTTTACTTTTTGCCTATATATACCATGTGTAGTCTTCTTTCTTTGAAACTTGTTGCTAATATATATATATATATACACACGACAGGCTTCTTTGGGTTTCCGTCTACCAAATCCATTCACAGGGCTTTGGTTGGCCCGAGGCTATGGTAGAAGACACTTGCCCAAGGTGCCACGCAGTGGGACTGTACCTGAAATCATGTGGTTGAAAAGCAAGCTTCTTACCACACAGCCATGCCTGTGCCTTAATGCATTTGAGTTGTTAAATGCTAAGCCAGGTAAAACGAATTACCCTGGAAGTGAACAAGAACAACAGATATTGATAGTTTGCAATTATTTCTGTTCATCGGTGTCATATACTTGATTCACCTCCGAAACGAATTCAAATTGCCGGCCTGAAGTGTATACAAATTGTATAAAATCTATCTGTTGATGTGCAAAGGTACCACACAAGTGAAACAAAACTCAAATTTGTGTTAGAAGCAGCTCTAAAACGTAAACATTATCAATGTATATGGCACACATGAGCAGAAACAACTGTGAAATATCAACATCTGTTATTCTCGTTCACTTCTGGACTGATTTTTTCCCCATTCGCCTGGCATTGAATTATACCGTTTTTTTTTTAAACACTCTACTTCTTCCCTGTATGAAATACCACAGCCTAAACACATTTAACGACACACACATACATTATGTATGTGGCATTAATAATGTTTATATTATAGAGCTGCTTCTAACAAAACTCAAATTTTCCTTTACATGTGCAGCACCTTTGCACATTAGCAGATAGATTTTTCGCCATCTGTGAAATTTGAAACGAATTCAAGGCCAGCAATTTGAATTTGTTTCAAAGGTGAATCGATGAGTAGAAATAACTGCAAAATATCGATATCTGTTGTTCTCGTTCACTTCCAGGCTGATTTTTTCCCCCCTGGATTTTATACTTTTCTTCTTTTTTTTTCTTCATACAATTCAGCCCAAAAGCTGTGGCCTTCCCTGAATGAAATACCATAGCATAAAAGCATTTAATAACACATATACGTTAAGTGTCATTGATAATATCTGCATTATAGAACTGCTTTTAAAAGAAAATTTGACGTATTTACACAGCAAAGCTAAATGCATGTCTATGAACTGTAACCCAAGCTAGTAACTATTATCTTCACAAGTAGTTTCACTTTCTATATTGTCAATGAAAACAATGATATGCAAATGAGCAAAAACAGTGCCTGTTTCTCACTGCATTTTGTTCACATGTAGTTGTAAGACATTGTAACTTTCTTTACAGAATATATGAAGTAAATCCTTCAGATGGGTCTATAGTGATGGTAGTGCACTGAGAGTTATTTGGTTTAACCACAATTTGCACAGCGAGGATAAATGTATGTGCATTAAACATACACAAATCTATTTACAATATATCTGCAAACATTTTGTGCGAGTATTTTAGTTGATTACCATTCATGCATACATGCATGCATGTATGTATGTATTATTCGTTTGGTTTAATTTAATTTAATTTTAAGCAAAATTCATGTATATTAACGCTTAGGTAAAATATCCCATTGTCTAGTGAAAGCTACGCTGCGGTTCTATATTTCATTTAGATTAAAACTTTACACCTTTTTATGTTTTTATGCTTTCATAATGCTATGAATTCGACTAATGCCTTAATTCACAATTTTGGCACCGCATTGGGTTTAGCAGGAATCATCAGTTGCACTCCTTTTTGTTTTTCTTCACTCTGTCCTCTCTCTATATATTGTATTATACTCTCTAACCCTTTCCCTCACTCGCTTTCATTATTCTTCTACTCTCTCCCCTTCTCCTCATACCGACCACGTGATTCGCTGATCATTATATGATCTTTCGGCCACAATTCTCCTTCAACCTGGTCGCACATTATTTTCCTCACTCTAGTTATTGTCTTATCTTTTGTCCACCGATCATTGCTAATTTGCTCAGCTTACATCAAGTAACTGACACCACCTCAGGTAGTGATATTATCCATTAAAGGTATGAAATCGCTATTTAACCCTAGGGTTTGATAACTGAAGAAGCACAGCAATGGATCTCTGCCTGTCTTTATTTGTTCGTTTTTGTCCATCTTTGCCTATATCTAACTTTACATATATTACGGTTTGTACGCACCTTTTATATTTTTCTTTCTCTTCTCTTCTCCTTATGCTTCCTAGCTTCTTACTAGATACTATTTTTACTGGCTGCCTTTCATTCCTCATCGAGGAGATTAATTCCTATCGTTAATGCAGTGAAAGTACCTTGAGATTGACTCCAAATGCATAACATGTAAATTGTTTGAAGAATTGAGGCCATATCAGGTTATTGCAAGATGAAATATCTTGCAAACCACAGAAATGCCGTAGTCTTGACGAAACAATTGTAACAATAAACGTGCTTATTTTCTCCACCGGATTTCATCTTTGATTCAATCTATTTTTATATTTACACATGCACTCCACTGTGATACTGGTAGAAATCAGATTTTCATCGAATACAGCTCTCATCAACCTGGATTACCCTGATAGCTGAAGACTACTTTACATGTGCTCTGTTCGGTTATGGCTTGGTTTTAACCTCTTCTCTCATATATATATATACACACACATGCACTTACACACGTATACATCATCATCATCATCATTTAGCGTTCATTTTCCATGCTGGCATGGGTTACATGGTTTGACTGGAGAGTGGCAAGCTGGAGAGCTGCACCAGACTCCAGTCCGTTTTGGCATGTTTGTTTCTACGGCTGGATGCCCTTCCTAACACCAAACACTCTAGAGAGTGTACTGGGCGCTTTTAACATGTCACCAGCACAGGTGTTTTTAATGTATCACTGGCACTGATACACACATATATGTATGTGTGTATGTATATGTATATATATATAGTATAGATATTGGGCAGTTATAGTACGAGACACTTGCCTAAGGTGACACACAGTGAGATAAGCCAAATATCATGTGATTGTGAAGCAAACTTCATAATTATGCTGTCATGTACATACAAAGATACATACACACACATGTATATATAAGTGTGTGTGTGTATATATATGTGCATGCGTGCATATATATGTGTGCATGTATGTACATATGCATTGATATATATACATATATATATATATGTATATATGTATGTATGAGTATATCTATATCTATGTTTACACACACACACACACACACACACATATTTATATATATATATAACATGGGTGCAACAAATCTGAGCATGTATTACTAAAACATTACTGGAATTTTCTAAACATATTTTCACATTTTTATTGATTTTTGAGTTGTATGCATAAACACAGTTGCTTTTGTTAATCAATAAACTGTAAGTATTGATCATTCAAAATTTCAAAAAAAAGAGAGAGAGAGAGAGAGGGGGAGATAGAAAAAAGAAAAGAGATCAAACGAAAAACAACTTGTGGTTTTTAATCAAAAACTTGTGGGTTAAAAGGTAACTAACTTTAACAGAGTAACATAATGTAAATTACAAAAATTAATAATAATAATAATAATAATAATAATAATAAAACAAAAAGTACTTACAATAGAAGTTGGGTTTGGAACAAATATTTCCAAGAATTTATCTGTATTTTTTCCTATTTTCTAATATCAACGAAATCGGAGAAGGTATTTCTACTTTCATTTTGTTGTGTTTTTTCTTATGTTTTTTTTTTATACCTCTCTTAGTAATTGAAGAACGAATCACTGTGGAAAGGATATAATATAACAACTGAATTAATATTTTTTTTTAATAGTTTGGTTTATGATTTCAATTCTGGATGTTTATTGGAAATATTTTTAAAAGTCTGAAGAAAAAAGATGGTAAAAATACCAAATACACACCACCAAATTTCATATTCTATATACAAGTATTCAATATAAAGATATAGCGGTACTGTGGCATGTGAATTATAACACACACAGACAGCACACATACAGCATGTCTTACAAATGTAATGAAATTACCTTTTTCATGTAAAGCATCTTAAGAGAGAACTCGATAGATATAAAATGAATTCGTGTTAAGAGCAATATATATAACGAAATATAATGATGGTTAAAACAAAAGGACACTACAAAATAGTCAGTGTGAACACGTTATTATCTTTTACATTGATTTGATATCATTGTATCATATATTCCTATAGTGTATATGCATAAGTATACATATGGCATGCATGTGGGACAAACGCTGGCAAGACATGCAACATGAAGGAAGCTTGAATGTCAACAGTGGAAAACGAAAAATAGAGCTATAAGATAAAATGCAACTATGTTAAAAGAACATGCATCTACAAAGCAAGGAAAAATTATTGCCTCAATACTGCTAATAAACTTTAATACATGTATTGGCGTTAGGAAGGGCATCCAGTCGTAGAAACCATGCCAAAACAGACAATAGAACTTGGTGCAGCTATCTGGCTTGCCAACTCCCGTCAAACTGTCCAACCCATGCTAGCATGGACAATGGACGTATGATGATGATGATGATATATATATATATATATATATACACACACACCTCGAAGCATTTTTAATACAGTTAGTATTTGTTACTAAACATAATATCATCGTAAATACTGTTATCCTATCTACGTTTATGTGTAGTGAAAAATTAAGCCCATCTAATCCACATTATTGTCACCCTTTTGATGTAAACTGAACTAAAGAAGTATATTGTTTGTTTATATATAACATGCAGTTATATAATCATATATTGTTACATCATCATCATTTAGCGTCTGCTTTCCATGCTGGCATGGGTTAGACAGTTTTGACTGGAAACTGGCAAGCCGGGGAGCTGTGCCAAACTCCAGTCTATTTTGGGTTTGGTTTCTATGGCTGGATGACCTTCCTAACACCAACCACTCCAGAGAGTGTACTAGGTGCCTTTAATGTGTCACCGGCACATACACACACACACACACATATATATATATATATATATATATGGCTTCTTTCAGTTTCCATCTACCAAATCCACTCACAAGGCTTTGGTTGGCCTGAGGCTACAGTAGAAGACACTTGCCCAAGGTGCCACACAGTGGGACTGAACCCGGAACCATGTGGCTGGGAAGCAAGCTTCTTACCACACTGCCTGCACTTGAGGTTTTTTTCCAGAAACTCCAAGACTGGTAGGAGAAGACAGAAGGAAGTGAACATCAGACTTAGAGACCTGAGCCCAGTTGCTTGCAAAGAATAGACACTGTTAAACACACTCAAAGATCAAGGGTTGCTGGAACATAACCAACATGACCATCTGTGATTTCAGAACTGTTGAAAAAAATCCGTTAGTGCCTACCACTCATTATATTCCTGCATCACGTCTACATTTAATCCTTGAACATTCAGATTAATCTAACAAATGTAATGATTATTTAGTCACATTGTTTTGAATTAATCATGCCTTATCATAAGTTCAAGATTTTGATAGAGTATTTGTTTATTTTTACAATGACATTGTAGGGTAGGTGTGAGAGGTTGGTTTGAACATGAAAAAAGGTAGAATATTTGGGTAGGATATGGCGGGTTTGAATACTGAAGGGTTAAGCATTAACAAACATCAGTTACATTTGCAAGTCTGTCAAACTTGTCATTAAACAAGTAGAGATAAGTAATTAACTCACTAGAAATATATTCTGAATAATTTCACTAAATAATATGGTGTTTAAACATCAGTTTTATCAGCTGTGACCTAATATTGATTTAATATTATATTTATTTTTCTATTTTGTTTCTTATCTGTTGGTAATTGACTTAATGATTGAATAATGATGCTCATAACATAAGCTTATGACAGGAGAACAGATGTAACAACATTCATACATCCCCATGTTGCTGTATGAAAGGAGTAGACTAATAGTTTAAACAATAAGAAATATATTTAGGATTTTTTTTCTGTTTTGCTCAGTTTTCAATTCCTTTAATTTCGTTCTAATTGTTTTTGAATTTGGTGTATTGATGTAGTTTTGTATGCTAATTATGGAAATGAAATTATTTTTGCCATAAATTAATAAATAAAAAGTTAATAGTTTTAAAGTTTGCAAATTTTGGGTAATTTTAGCTAATCGAAAACCATAGACATATTGATGCCTGTTTCCATAGTAACAAGCCAAAGTTTGTATTTCCCCATCTATTTTCTTTGACAAGTGCCTATTTTCTGAACGCTTGTACTACCTCATTTTTGTCATTTTTACCTGTGTTCTTTTGAGAAACAAATGGATATTTTTGGTTGCTGTCCTGTCACTACTTCATTTTCATAATTTTGAACTATGTTTTCCTGGACCTTTTCATATCTGTGAGTTTATGTGGTGTAGGAGATATGAAAATTGTAATTTTTTTGACAAACTCCTAGAGTGTATCTCAAACTTTCATTTTTGAATTTTTGCTACAAAAATGTATTGTTTACATAAACAGAACTAGTTTTTTTTTTTTGTTTTTTTTGTAATTTAATGTTCATTTTTTTTTTTTTTGTAATTTAATGTTCATTTTTTTTTTTGTAGTTTTTTGCAAAAAAAACTCAAAAATTTCGTTGAGGATCTTTTCTTTTTATATTGTTTATATGATTGTTCCAACCTTTCCCATGACTTTACATTAACCCTTTAGCATTTGAACCAGCAATATCTGGCCAAAATATTTTATTTGTTTTATGTTCAAAATGGCCAAATCCAGTCTCTTACACCTACCCTACAATGTCATACTAAAAGTAAACAATCCTATAATTGAAATCTCAAAGCTACAAGATAATACATCATTAATTCAAAACAATGTGAATAAATAAGCATCATCTTTGACAAACTAATCTGAATGCTAAAGAGTTAAAACTTATTAAAACTTCTGTCGTTGTAATGTTTTGTCTAATGTTTTCGTAGAAAACTATCACGCATAAAATGCTAACTTCCAAATCCTGTTTTTTTGATTGGGTAAAATAAACTTTAAACCTCTGTAACGTTTTTCTAAAATTTTTCATGAACAAGTGAACAACAAAATCAGATTCAGCATGAAAATTTACATCAATATGCCAAATTTGAAAATTCTCACTTAATTTTAAAATTTTAAAAACTGTGAGCGAAACAGAAAAGATCCAATATTTATGTGTGGCTGTGTAGTTAAGGTGTTTGCTTTGCAACCATGTGATTTCAGGTTCAGTCGCACTACACTGCACATTGGGCAGGTGTTTTCAACTATGGCTTCAAATCCATTCCGCCTGTCTGATACCTTGGGCCAGTGTCTTCTACTATAGCCCCAGGCCAACCAAAATCTTGTGAGTGGATTTGGTAGACAGAAACTGAAAGAAGCCCATCATATATTTATATATATATATATATATATATATGCGTGTGTGTGTGTGTATGTATGTGTGTATATGTATGTGTGTGTGTGTATGTATATGTATGTATGAAGTATGTGACTTACTGGTCAGGGTATTCAGCCCACAATCGTAAGGTCATCAGTTCGATTTCTGGTGGTGCATTGTGTCCTTGAGCAAGACATTTTCATTTTGCACCAGTCCACTCAGCTGGCAGAAATAAGTTGTACCTATAATTGAAAGGGCCAACCTTGTCACATTCTGTGTCATGCTGAATCTCCCTGAGAACTACGTTAAGGGTACGCAGTGGAGTGCTCAGCCACTTGCTCATTAATTTTACGAGCAGGCTGTTCCATTGATCGTATCAACTGCAACACTCTTTGTAGTAACCAACAGAGTACCAGTGTTTATCATCATCATCATCATCATCCTTTAACGTCCGTTTTTCCATGCAAGCATGGGTTGGACAGTTTGACCGGGGCTGGCAGG
>JAOPUL010004099.1:81885576-81896847 GCA_027564515.1 Octopus rubescens
CACTATGCATATCTATTTATGTACTCTGTATTTGTCTGTATGTCCCCGGTCTATAGGCCTCCTCACCTGCCCCTGGCCTAGATGTCTGGCTGACTAAGTTCCATACCTGCTTGCACCCCCCTCCCCGTCTACAAATGCTGTTTGGCCCTGGTCTATGTGTACCCTGGTCCTTAATTCTGACTGATCCCAGTCTGCAGTAGCGTCGAGAGTCCAGTGCCAGTGGCACATTAAAAGCACCCAGCACACACTGTAATGTGGTTGGTGCATCCAGCCATAGAAACCAAGCCAAATCAGACTAGAACCGGTGCAGCCCACCCGGGCTTGCCAGCTCTGGTCAAACTGTCCAACCTATGCCAGCATGGAAAAATGATGTTAAAGGATGATGATGATGAACATTTCAATAAATTCTGATGTTTTCTGCTATAAATTGTTGTTGCAAGAGAAAGGTGACATTGTTTGTTACCAAAAACTCAATGTTGATGTTGATAGTGATGATCTTTAACCCCAGGTCGATCAAAATTGAGCAAACCCATGATGATGATGAAAGACAATCCAGCTATGACCATCCTTTGTTTTTATGTCACATATGGCTTCTTTTTTTTTCCCTAGCATTATGGCCCTTTCATATTTCAAGATAATTTGGGGATGTGATTTGAGGGAGATTTGGTTGTTGTTTCTGGCTGGCTGAGATGCTCTTCTGTTGGTTTGTTAATGATGAAGTGAAAGGATGTAGACGTTTGATTCCTCCCATCTATGTCTAGATAGACTGTTAAGACAAGTAACTTTACATACAAAGGCTTTTCTCCTGTTAATTCATCATTATCGTTTTAACATCCACTTTTCCATGCTTGCATGGGTTAGATGGAATTCACTGAGACAGATTTTCTATTCTTAATTTAACTTTGTAGTCATATTAAGTATTTTTATCACTCCACCACCTTGCCTTTGATTTATACTTACAGAGATGAGTTGCCGAAACCCACCGTGGCTCTTGACTATGTGTTTGCCCATGTTGGAGCAACAAATAAAATGGTAAGTGGTTCTTTCCTACTTTCACCCTTGCTCCTACTTCTTACTACGATTGTAGTTTATTAACCTTAATAATACTATTAATAATAATAATAATCATAATAATCCTTTCTATACTAGGCATGATGGCTTGAAATTTTGTGGGTAGGGGAGTAGTTGATTTTATCAACCCCAGAAGGATGAAAGGCAAAGTCGACCCCGGCGGCATTTCAACTCAGAACGTAGAGTTGGAAAAATTGCCGCTAAGTATTTCTCCCGTCGCAGTAACAATTCTGCCAGCTCGCCGCCTAATAATAATAATGACTTCTTTTATTTGCCACCAGGGCGAAGGATGAGGGGGACAATACAAAGATGGACATAAAGTGTGGGGGTTTACATACAATGGAGAAAAAAAAATTATTTATATACACAGTATACAATAAGAGAGGGAAAATATACATAGTATACATAGTTATGGAAAAAAAATGATGTAAAAACTTTAGGTTATGACCTTCTCTTATACCACTATTGCAAAAATCTATTTGATATTTTCATTTCTCTTCTTTACATTAATCTAACAATAACTCCTTTCCAGTCATACAGCCATAGATATACAGTTCTCCATATTTTTGTAGTAAGTACCAATCTGCAAAACTCTCTCAATTCAATATTAATAATATTAGCCGTGTCTAAATCAAACATCTTGTCCTTTGTCAAAGTAGAGGTCAAAACAGCTGTGAGTTTTAACCCTCCTTCCTTGATTAAAAAAATACAAAGTAGAGACAGTGGTCATAGCAATATCAATCTTGCAACCAGTATTATAGCATATTGAATTCACTATCATAGCAATTACAATACATAGTTTCTTTTTATCTGACCTGTAATGTTCTAGTTTTCTTTTGGTTTGTTTAAGTCCCACAACAACCTCACTTTATCATTTTCAGAGATTTCCTATTCTCACAAAATGGTCATAGCTCTTTTTATGTGAATACAAAATGAAATTTCTTGCAAAACTTTCAGTGAATTATTGCAGCAATCTTATCATATCTACAGATTTTGCATTCACTCTGAGCTAACAGTGGATATTCCAAAAGAATGTGAGCTACAGTTTTATTTAAATCATTGCACAATCTACATTTGGGCGAATAGTTCTGCTTATTTATCATTCTCACAATCTAATTTACACTTAGGGCTTGTTCTTATGCTTTGAAAATCATTCCCTCGGTCTCTTTCTTCAATACTCTATACTTTAACCATAGCAGCTGTCCTTGACATCCTTTATCTCTTCTGTCTGTTTCCCTTCAAAGTTTGATTTCATATTTTCTACTTTTTCCTGCCTTCTCTTTTTGGGTTCTACGAATTCTATAGATAGTCCAGGTTTATTACCTCCTTAAGTAGATTTTTTTTCTTTTTCTTTTGGATTGCAACCTTGAATTGTCATCTCTATTATTATTATTATTATTATTATTATTATTATTATTATTATTATTATTATTTCTTCCGGCTCTTTACATTTTGGATTCGAATCTCAATGCAATTAACTTTGCCTTCATTCTTTCAGGGTTGATAAAATAAAATAAAATACCAGTCAAATACTGAGATCAATGATGAATGAATCAACCCTTACACATGGATAACAATACTCTACAATTTTAGCTTCTTCACAACCTTAATAATAATAATAAGAAGAAGTATAAGATGTGGGATTTTAACATTCAGACTGAAGCTAGAAAGCCTGATTTAGTAGTAGTAGACAAAGAGAAAAGAAAGAGCCAGGTTATTGACTTTACAGTCACAAATGATGAGAAAGTCAACATGAGAGTTATAGAGAAAATAGCAAAGTACCAAAACGTAGCCATTGAGTTATAGAGGCAAAATGTATCCCTGGTAAAGTGTATCCCTGTAGTTATAGGTGCATTAGGAACTATCCCTAAAGATTTGAGCAGATGAATAGAAGAAATAGGCATAAAATCTAGTTTAGTGCAGCTCCAGTAAACAGTATTATTAGGGACAGCTAGGATACTTAAGGAAGGTTCTTGGTATCTAAAGTTGCTTGTTGTAGTCCGATGTTAGGATTTTTTTCCAACAGTCTAATTTGTTGTGTATATATGAAATAATAATAATCCTTTCTATACTAGGCACGAAAGTCGACCCCAGTTCGTAACTGGTACTCACTTTATTGACCTCAGAAGGATGAAAGGCAAAGTCGACCCCGGCAGCAATAATAATAATAATAATGATAGTAATAATAATAATGTTGTGAAGTAGCTGAAATTGTAGAGTAATGTTCTTCATGTGTAAGACTTCATTCATTTCCACTGAATTTAAATCCTGCTAAGGCTGAATTTTACTTTTATCTTTTGAATCTACCTACAATATACTGAGGTCAATTCCATCAACTATATTCTATTCATACAAACTTACCACTATATGCTAATCCAAGTTGTTGGACTATTGATCACATGTATCTTGTCAAGGCTCTTTCAGTGTGTATGATTACTAACAGGTCTTGATTCTATTTTAGGGTTGAATTGCCAACAGTAAGAAAGACATTTACTTATAAAAGAAACTGCTCAGATTAAAATTTTTCTTTAAAAGCATGAAAAAAAAAAATCATTTCTCTAAGCATCAAAATAAATTCGAGACCAAATTCTCCAATATTTACATTTCTCCGTCCTTACTAATTTAAAGTCATGTGATTACATAAGATATCAATATCAGTTCACTGACAATATTTCATTTTGACCCAGGCATGACTATAAATTGATCCCATTATAAAGCTTCAACGTGCTAAATAAGGTAACTCTTAGCTACAACTACTTTCAGACCACATTAGGATATGCTAAAATGCCTGCACCTCTAAATCAGGGTTACATAAAACCTTAATAGGAAACAAAACTTACTTCTTAATAACTTGTTTGCTGGAAGAAGGCCACAATGATGTTTTTTTCTTTAAATCACTTCGTATTTGCCACTAAAGTAAATATTTTCTCTTGAGGAAAACAAAATATAACTGTGTTACATCATTTCTTCCCTCCAGGAAAATCAATGCATACTTCTTGGGGAAGTATTGGTAAAATTAGTGATTTGAGGTGCCTGTAGCTTAAGATTTTCAAAATGAAATATCTTAAAATTTAATAGAAGTAACACCTCCATATCAGAAATATTTGAAATACTTTTTATTACTTTAATCCTTTAGCATTTAAACTGGCCATATCCGGCCCAAATATTCTACGTATCTTATACTCAAACTAGTGAGATCTAACCTCTCACAATCTCATTATAAAAATAAGCAATCACATCATCAAAATTTCGAAGCTACAAGATAATGCATGGTCAATTCAAAACAATGTGAATAAATAAGGATTACAGTTAACAGACTAATCTGAATACTAAATTAATCAGCTTTGTTAAATTAAATTTTGGTTTTGGCAGTTCAATGTTTTTCCCTGACAATGTAATAAACTAGCGATGCACTTTTATCAAAGGGAAACAACTAGATAAGATAAACATTTAGACCATTAGTTCTCAAATTGTGTGCCAATAACTGTTTCTAGTTGTGCCTCTAAAATAGTAAAATTATTTTTAAAGAATGTGAAAAATACAAATAGACTGAAATTCTAAATACAAAGTTTTCATAACTATGCTTTGTATATTGTATAATGAAGTAAGTACTTCATAATTTTCTGTAGTTAAATTATTTATACTTATAGTTTAATTTATATATAAATAAATACCTTTTTTCTAATACATAGTGGTGGTGGTTGTGAAAATTTACATTAGCTCTGAAATACACTGTGAGTAAAAATGGTTTGAGAACTGTTTGATGTCATCATTTCCTTAGAATTATTATTTCTTTGATTTAGACATTATCATTTATTGTCTTCCTTACTATAACTGGCAAAATAAAGATAGGATTTCCTGATCTTTTATCCTAGCAGAATGCATTCAATTAAGCATTTTATTAACTTTTAATAGTCAACTTTCAGTTGGCTTCTAACATAAATAGGAATTTAAATTATAAATTAACATCTGTAGAGAGAGAAAAAGAAAAGAATTAATGGAAAAATTGGTTGCATAAAAATTCTATAATTCTTTTTAACATTTTTCTTTGTATTTTGGATCCCAATTTCATTATTTTGGTTTCAGTGTACATTAGCAAAAGTTAAAAACAAAAAGAAAAAAATGGTGTTGGATTGATCAAGAATTTAGCCAGGATTTATTTGAAGTACTATGGGTGGAGCTGCAATCAAAACATACTGCAAAGCTGAAAGCTTGCTAATTGTTAGAGTGTAATATGTTTTCTCTAAAGTATTCATAAATTAGCAGAAAATTGTAGGTTTGCATTCTAACAACGGTAATGAAGAGAGATTATTTTCAAATAATCATGAAATTATTTAAAAGCCTTTCTTGCCCAAAGTTTTTTTTTTAGCAATTATTATCTTTTATTGCCCATTTTCTAATTACTACCATTTCATCCATATAAGAGCTTTCTTGTGTTGAGGAGAATGAAAAATATATATTGGTATTTTGATCATTGTCGGTTACAGGATTTGGTCTTACATCTTTGAAAAGCTAATATATTCTCAAAAGCTCATATAAATTAATATCATTTCAGCTCCATGTTGTATATATATATGATAGCAAATTAATGATTTTATTCATCATTGTATTATTTTCTTCTCCAATACTAATATTTACAATTAAACTAATCTCATATTATCTTTGTTACTAACATCTCATAACTGTTATCAATTCATTAGATTTTAGTAACTACTTAGGATAAAAGTAATATTATTAACATCCCTTAAATCTAGCATTCTCTTATTATTCTGCTATTTAACTAACTCAATGTTCATTGGGGGAAAGAGAGTCCTTTCAATTACTATTTTCAGAAGCACATTCAGTTCAAGGGTTATGGACAAATTCTAGATATCTTTAGGCCTGGCACCATCAAAAGGCACCAACAGTTTAGGTTCGACAGGTATGGCAAAAATGGACATGTGTGAGATGTGAGGAGATCAGCGAAATAGTTGTTAAGTACTCATATAAAACTTTATGTTGAATAGCTACAACTAAATGTTAGTTTAATCTAGCTATGAGTCAAGTAAATCTGTTTCACTAATTATTACTGTTCAGTGCCTCTGACCTTACAAGGATGAACAGCACTAAAAATGCCAGTCTATTCTTTGTTTATCAGTGACAACATTCAATATTAAATTTTCATTTACTTTTCCATGAAGAAGTAAGATTATGAAAAAAAAGTCTTCCATTTAGCTTTGACACTTCAATTTCAAAATAAAACAAAAGAAATATATCTTTTATCTTTTACTTGTTTCAGTCATCAGACTGCGGCCATGCTGGGGCACCGCCTTGAACTTTTAGTCAAATGAATCGACCCCAGTACTTATTTTTTCAAGCCTGGTACTTATTCTATCGATATCTTTTGCCAAACCGCTAAGTTACGGGGACGTAACGTAAACTAACCAACACCGGTTGTCAAACGGTGGTGTGGGACAAACACAAACACAAGGACACAGTTATGTTTTTATATTCTTATTTCTATATCCTCTTATATTCCTTTTTTATATATTTATATATACATGTAATTTCTTTTATATCCTTAACAAATTTGTTTTGTATATATTTTATATAAACACGGAAGTGTGAAATGTAGTTGGTGGGGAGGACTGAGCTAAAGCATCTTCTGGCACCCCCTGCAACCTTGCTGATTTCCAAACGTACTGACCTTGTCTTTCCTTTGGAGTCAATCAGCACTGTCGAGAGGGGAAAAGTGTAAAATGGGCGAGACATTGTTTTCCATATCATATGCCCAGGCAAGCAGCATAATCCACCAAGGAGGATATTGCAATACGAGCAAGCACAGGACACTCTACCTTGCTTTCAGAAAGTTTGGACTCAATGCAGGAGGGGACAGTTACGGATTATAAGTCGTCTCTATTTGGTGAACAGAGAAGGCGCGATGGGTCACCTCTGTCGGTGGGAGCAGCTATTTAGCCACATTGATCAGCTACCATCCGCCTCAAGCTTGGCAGCTCCCAGTCAATAAGGTGCTGATCCCCCACGCCTGCCTGCTTCTATTGGTGTATGGAGATAGGTCAAAAACCGAAAAGCACAAGTAAAACTAAGCACCAGGCAACAAGAAGAACAAGTTAACCCCGCTGAAGCTGGGTACCTGGAATGTGAGGACATTGTGTACTGGACTTGACAACATAGACCTGGACATGATCAAAAACCTGAGGAAGACTGCCATCATAGACAGGGAGCTGAAGCGACTTAACGTTGACATTGCTGCCCTTCAGGAAACCAAGCTTGCTGACGCTGGCTCAGTGAGAGAGGCAAACTTCAGGTTTTTCTGGCAGTGTTTGGGAACTGAGGATCGTCGACTCTATGGAATGGGGTTTGCTGTCAACAACAAACTCCTCAACAAGATCAGTACACCACAAGGAGTATCTTAGTGCATTATCACCACACAGCTGAGATGGACGACACCAAATCAGGTGTCATCCATCTCATCAGCACCTATGCTCCAACACTGGCATCTGAGAATGTGAACAAGGACAAGTTCTACGAAGACCTGTAGCAAGTGCTCAAGCAAATTCCTGAGACAAATGAAGTTTTCCTCCTCAGTGACTTCAATGCATGAGTTGGGTCGGATCAGCAAACATGGCCAACTTGTCTTGGCCACTTTGGAATCGGGAAGATCAACGAAAATGGCCAGAGATTATTGAAATTCTGCGCCAATAACCGCTTCTGTATCACAAACACGTTCTACAATAGCAAGGACTGTCACAAAGTTTCATGGTGCCATCCTAGATATCGTTACTGGCGTCAAATCAATTTTGTCATCGTTAGGAGAAGTCGTCTAAACAGTGTGAAATCAACAAGGTCATTCCACAGTGCGGACTGCAATACTGACCACTTACTGATCATCGCCAAGACAAAAATACACACCAGAAAACATTCACTGATAAAAGAAGTCAAAGAAACCAAAAATTAACTTAAGAAACGTCAGCAACAAGGATCTGAAAGCAGTCTTTCAGAAGCAAATCGAAGATCAGCACCTGGAAATAGATAAAACCTGTCCAGACAGCCACTTATGATTCAGCTTCGCAAGTGTTTGGTGCAACCTAGGTATCTCAGACAGACTGGATTAAGGCCAATGCATCAACACTGGTGACATAAGAAGGATGTATGAGAAGATCCGAATTGCTCTTGGACCACAGATCAACAAAGGAGCACCGCTAAAAAGTCCTTATCGGGGGTGCAGATCACAGAAACACCAGCGGATGGAGAGCAGGGTTGAACATTACTCACGTCTCTACTCACAAGACCGATCAGTTGACGAAAGCCTACAAGAAGTAATTCCCAAACTTCCAGAGATGATAGAACTTGACAAAGAACTCTCCCAGGAGGAGCCGGCGAAAGCCATTGTTGAGCTCGCAAGTGGAAAGTCTCCAAGCAATGACAATATACCAGCAGAAATACTGAAAGAGAACAAGGACACCATCCTCCCTCATATATACAAGCTCTTGATTCTCTGTTGGAATCATGGAAAGGTCCCACAAGACATGAGAGATGCTAACATAGTGACTCTGTAAAAGAACAAGGGAGATTGCAACAACTACAGAGGCATTTCATTGCTGTGTATTATAGGAAAAGCAGTTTACCGAATACTGTTGAAGCGCCTGCAGAGGTTAGCAGAGAGAGTACCTCCAGAAAGTCAGTGCGGCTTCAGATCAGGATGCTTAACAATGGACATGATATCGTCTCTTCGACAACTCCAAGAAAAGTGTCGCGAACAAAGCCAACCCCTACATGTGACATTTGCAGACCTAACTAAGGCGTTTGATACAGTCAGTAGATCAGGATTGTACATGGTTCTTCACAAAATTGGATGTCTACCAACTCTTCTCCAACTTATCATGAAGGTAGGGAAGCCGTGGTCCAGTTTGATGGTTCAACATCGGACAGCTTTGAGATCAGAAGCCGAGTTAAACAGGGTTGTGTTCTGGCACCGACCCTTTTCAGCATCTTCTTTGCTGTGCTGTTATAGTTTGCCTTCAAAATTTAAAAAAAAAGTTATTTTATTAAACATATTTAAATTAAAATTGTTACAATATGAATACAGTTGAATCCCGAGAATCAATAAAATAAAAGAACAAGAAAAAAAAAACAAAAAAGAAAAAGGAGAGGAGAAAAAAGGGGGGAATAAAACTGGGGAGGACAGGAGTGGGGCAATCCCAAAACAAGGGGGTTACTCAGCTGCGCCATGTGGTTAATAACTGATGGTGCTGCTGCAGAAAATGGCCGGCGATACTCGCTGCAGTAGGCACTCTACCTCGCGGGCCGCAGCTATCCCTATTTTTCGGAGGAAGTCAGTGGTACGAGGACCAAGAACACAGACGTCTCGACGGCTACCGGCACAAACTTATAGCCGACGGCCAAGCTCCTTTACTTGTTGACTTTCCTGCCCTCCGCGTTATGAGCTGCGACACCGGGGTTTGCGGCAGATGCCACGAGGTTGGTGCTGAAGAAAGTGTCTCGACACATCGCATCCCAGATTAGGTATCTGCCTCCCTCGAATGGGAAGAAGGTTATCCCGCCGGGACGCTTACCGTCCCTACGGTCGAGACCTGCAGGCTCAAGTTGAGACGGGAAGCCAGCCACATCCAGGCCCCTTCTGACTAAGTCATTCAGGGCAGCGGGTTGGGGTAATCAGACCGCCTAAGGCTGCAGGACAAGTGATACAGGCTGAATTCGTCCACTACCGCTCCGCAGCGATATTTGTGTAGCTCGCACACGCGGAGACCGCGGCGTTGGGCCACCCCGATGCGGGTGCACTCATCATCTAGAAGGGTACCGGTAGATGAGGAGGGCACCGCATTGAGACATATGCCACTATTTGTCTGCGAGGCAGAACGGTGGCAGGCGAAGCGGTGCTCGTCGAGTGATGCCTCAAGCCACTCGAGGGTGGACTTACATCGGACGGCGTCCCCTGTCATGACTCGTTCAGGTCTCTGCCTTTGTCTATCTGTATCCTGCGTTCCCACGACCCTCTTTCGTAGAATCAGTTCTGTTTGCGTTGTGGGAAGGGCCACAGAGTTCATTTTAGCAGAAACGGAGTAGGTTTGAACGAGTGGCAAACAACCTCCTTTGTATAGTAGACTACAGAACAGACGAAAAGAAGAAGAAACAGGAGGAGGAGGAGAAGGAGCAGAAGAAAAAGAAGAGGCCGTAGTAGTAGTAGTAGTAGTAGTAGTAGTAGTAGTAGTAGTAGTAGTAGTAGTAGTAGTAGTTGCAGCAGTAGCAGCTTGTGTAATTATATAAAAAAACCCACGTAAACCAGTACGGACGAAGTGGAAGTTGAGAGGAAGTACAATGATGTGAATGAGTATAAATTGTAAAGTGAAACGCCATTGCAGTGAATTGTTTAGAATTTACCTTGAATCCAATTGGCATAATTAGTGTTAGTGACCATCAACAGACGGAAAGGTTAATTCTTTTAATGGTTATTACCTCATCAGACCATTTTAGAGATATTATCTGGAGATGGGACGGTCCAAGGGATGACGGAGTCTCCTCTCAATTATCTCTAATTATCTTTAATTATCTTTAATTAACCATTAAAAGTGTTGTTCTTTTTTCTTTCTTTCTTGGCAGACAAGATTATATTGTTGCAGTTATTGTTTAGCCCTAGGTCACTACGATCAACGCCGTTCCAATCGAGATCAATCGACCGTTTATTCAGTCACAATGTATCTAGGATTACATCATCCAATGTAGGGTCTGATTTGAGGGAGATTAAGCTGTTATTTATTATTATTATTGTTATTATTATTATATGGCCTGAAGTTACAAAGAATCTCCTAGTGGCTTGTGGTGGTCATGTCCGAAGAATATGGTAGTGTTGTTATTTAGCCTCAGATCGACTTTGAACGAAGATACGTATAATCAAAGGCGCTCCAGCAGTGACCATTCGGTCTATTTTTCCACTGGCACAAATACCTAAGGTTTCGTTATTCAATGTCCTTCCTTATTTCATGTCAGCTAGGTGGGAGAACAACTACATAGAGGCTCCCCAGGGTTGGCGTGTTGTGACGTTCATCCTTGTCCCAAAGAGTGGAAACATTGCGATTTTCTTCACCACTGCTTTCCCTCTTTCTCTTTCTCTCAATCTATCTATCTATCTATCTATCTATCTATCTATCTATCTATCTATCTATCTATCTATCTATCTAT
>JAOPUL010004099.1:81985272-82010288 GCA_027564515.1 Octopus rubescens
GCCGATGCTGCCGCCTCAAGCAGCAGGACATTGTCGATGCTGGACTCGACCTCATCTCTACCACAGGACTCGGTGCGACCTTCGAACCTTCCGATGCAGCAGGTCTAGTGCGGCCTTCGAACCTTCCGACATGTATATACCATGTATACATATATATTGGTTTCTGTTTTCTATAGCTAAAATGCTATTTGCTCCTCAGGATTTACTATCTGTATTTTGCCCCTATCTAAAACTTTCATGTTACAACTGTTTTGTCTCTTCATTTCTTCTCTAAAATTGCATCCTTCTAGATTCTCATCCACTTCTACATTACATCTTCAATCATTAATCTGTATGAATTTCAACTGAATAGAAAATAGTACAGACCTGGTCAATTATTTTTCTCTAAAAAAGGGTGTCTGAATCAACTATGATTAAGTACTTTCACACCTTCTTAAACTAACACTTATAACAAAAATCTAAAAGGTCTATAGAAGATAACATCAAAATAATTATGACGAATATAACATTTTTTTAAATATTAACAGTTTTTAATTAAAACAGAAATTAAGACTACTTTCTTCTCAGTGTTAATATCATCATTTTATTATTATTAGTTTTTTTGTGGGGTGAGTAGGAGTGGGGGTGGGGTGATAACCCTATCAAAGAAAATAGTTAAATATGTTAGAACTAATGCAAGATAAATATTGAATTCAATTTTAAAAAATTACGCAGAAAACTTATTTACTATTGAATGAATTCATCCATAAAAATATTATCAAAAAGAAAAAGACAACCACAATCAATTAACTTCCAAGTCATTTAAGATTTTTAAATATTAATTACTGGTTAAAAAATAAGAGACATTTTAATTTGCAATCACATGCTTAATATAGATAAGTAGTAAAGTATTAAATATATAGGACCAGCAATTGAATACCAAGTAAAATATCAAAGAATAAAATATTAATATCTCATCAAAGATTAGAACTTCCTTTTAAATGTTGTTATGATAAAATATATTATTTCATAACATTTACTTCTTATGTTCAAAGATATTTCAAAATTGTTTGATAATATAACTAAAATCATAGGCGGTCAAGTTGATAGAGAGTTAGCTATTATTTTCTATTGGCTGGGTGGAGTTGCGAGTTGAATTCGCTTATTGTGAATACAACTATCAAATGGTGCAGTCCATTTGGCTGTAATTAGGTATGATAAAAGATATAATCTATTACTTAAAGAAGTACTGCATAATTGATACGTATTCCATTTATTTGAAGAACTGGGTTGCTGTCCTTCAGAAAATATGTACTGGAGAAGTTGAAGATAACTTGCCTTAAATACATTACAGGAATCTGACTTCTTCAAAGGATCATAACTTAAAACTGGAAGATTGTCAATTTAATCTTTTGATTTAAAAAGAAATCACCTAATTTTGGTGACTTATATTTTTAATAAAAAAGTAAATTTCAGAAACAAAAAATATTGTTCAATGTAGTTAAAATATTCATGAATTTGTTCTCAAAATTGGTTTAATTTCATTGTACCAGAAGCAATTAGCAAATTTAAGCTGACTAACATGAACACAGTTTTCATTTGCAGAATTTTAGTGAAAATTTAAAGAATCTTAAGAGCATTCTCAAAACTTTTGAATAAATTATTCAGATTTTAGCAATATCAGAATAACTTTTTTTAATTATAAAAGTCTAATGAATAATTTAGATATTTTTATTGTTTTACTGTTTGATTTTTTTATAACTGATATTCAATAAATTCATATTCATATAATAACATACACATATGCATACAAACAAGATATGTATGCGAGTGTAAATTTTATACAAGAATTTGGATGTTTTTATAAGTAGAATCATTATAGACAAATCAGATACGAGTTTGGTGTTATATTTCCAGGAGTGTGATTTGAAGAAATCTTATTGAAATGAATCAGTTCAATTGTAATCACATCTCAGAATATGAAACCTGAATACATGAAATTTAGAGAGCAAAGTGAAGCTGGGGGAAGATTCTTTTCATTCACCGGAAGTTTCATTTGTTTAGTGGCAAACTTTATCAACACGTCATATTCAGAAAAGGATGTTTTGATGTAATTATAAAAATCAATTTCTACAGCAGCCAAGGCAGCAACAAGAAAAAAGAAGTTAAAGAAGAAGGTTTCAACTCTTCACCTAATATTCAATTAAAAGAAGGCAGGATTCCTCCCTGGTTGACAATTAGATTGAATGCTATGATTTAGAGAGAGATTTCTTTACATGAGCTACTCACATGAATATGGTCAATTTCTCATTTAAGTATTTAGCCATCTAATGCATTTAGTAAATACAAAATACCTCTATAGTATTTTCAGACAGTCTTCATAGGCTTAATGGGAAGGAAGAAGGCAACAAAACACAGCTTGATAGGTCACACGTTTGGCAAACTATTTTATCTTTTAGAGTGATTCTGGAAATCTGTCTAAATCAATGACTATCAATATGGATTGCAGACATGAAAATGGAGTTTGAATGCACTTGATCTGCAGCCAAAGAAAGGAAGAAATATCTTACAGGAATTTGTTTGAGTAAACACATTTCGACTGAGTGTTTGTGGGAAAAGAAAAAAAAAAGAATACACAAATACATTAACAATATATATAAGGGAAAGCGAGTGAGATAGACTATAAGGTAAAGAGACATATATACATTACATCATAAGGAAAATGTAAATATAGAGCAAAAAAAGAAATCCAGAATAAAAAGAAAAAGAACATATAAGTGATGGAGAGGAAAGCTGGTAAAAAGATCTTTAAAAAGAAAGAATAAAAAAGAAAACATGTTAATGCTGATTGTCATTTGTATAACATTGTCAGGATTCACCTTGATGAAGTAGATTTTGAAGTTTATTAATGAAGATTTTATGTTTGTTACTTCTGTCTAAAGTTTGACTTAAATGACTTATATTACTTGAATCATGATCATCTTAATGATGACACCTTCAATTCACTTTAACAGTCTCACTCTAAATGTTACTTATCATTACTAATTTGCTTTATTATTTCATTTAAACTACATAACCAAACTAATGTACTTTTTCTAAATGATGTTGGAGTCCATGCATAGCAATTGAAATCACTGTCCTCTATACTTTAGAAGACTAAGGAGAACATATATATATATATACAGAAATGTTATCACTCAAATTCATGTTTTTTACTAATAATGGTTACAAATTTTGGTACAAAGCCAGCAATTTCACGGGAGGGGGTAATACGATTAGATCAACCCCAGGGATCAACTGGCACTTATTTTATCGACCCTATGAAAGTCAAAGTCGACCTTAGCAGTAATTGAACTCAGAACGTAAAGATGGATGAAATGCCACTAAGCATTTTGTCTGGATTTTACTCTTTACTAATAATGAGGTATTTTATCTCTTACAGCTTAACTTAAAATAGCATGCCTGATCCATAAAATTATATGCTTTGATGAAATTCCCTTATAGTTATGAAATGTTACTTTTATTTGATTGTCTTCTTAGTTTAAACAGTTTAATCTGAGCTTCAATGCTGAATTTGCATAAAAAAGATTAAATGCCATAATTTACATAAATGTTTGGTTAAGAGTTTTATTTAAACTTTTTAAAAATTGTTAGTAGTTAATAACATAACTATATATCTTCTATATATTTTTTGAGAGAGAGAGAGAGAGAGAGAGAGAGAGAGATAGGCATGGCATTATATATTCAATTAATGTATTTATTACATTATTTTCTAGAATGTCAAAAGCCGATTACAACTACTTTTATTTATTATTATTATACTTTTTTAATTTTTGGGGGTAATCAACTATTATTTATGTAGTTACCACTAGAAGAACATGATATTGATGGTCCCGTATTATGGGCTTTAGAGAAACAGCTTTTATTTCTCAGCTCTGTCAATTAGTTCAGATATGACCTTTTAACTATCTTCTTTACCTGATAAATCTTGCGTTCAACAGCAAGATTTCTAGTGTAAAATATTTCAAACTATTTAATCTCTTTGCAGCAACTTTGGAAAAGTTGGCAGACATTCCAATTTTCCAGGATAACCAGTGCTCCACCAACATTTTACCATTATTTAGTCTCTTTATCTATCTCATATTTTCCATTCAAAATCCTTTGATTGAAACATTAATATCCTCTTCATATAAATGTTACTGTGCACACTCTTTCTTCAAGATCATCATCATTATCATCATCAACCGCTTCCTCTTTCTCCTCCTCATCATCGTCATTATTTTAACATTCACTTTTCCATGCTTGCATGGTTCAAATGAGGCTGATTTTCCAAGGCTGGATGCCCTTTCTGTTGCCAACCTTCACTTGTTTCTAAGCAAGATAATGTTTCCCCATGACCAGACATGTTTTCACTGAAAATTGGAAACAAATGACACTGCTTGCCTTGTATGATGGTGACAATCATTTACAACTATCGTGCAAAGTCAACACACACACACATTTATATAGGCCCTACTACAAACCAAATGAATGCCAACTATTATCAAGGCATAAACACGGAAAAGGAAGCTGTGGAAGGGGAACAGGAATAGAGACAGATCTAAGTAATATATATTTGATAGGAAGAAAGAAGTTTCAAAAGTATATTAAAAGGGAATAATAATATAGTAGAAGGCATGACTATAGGCATCATCATCATCATCATCATCATCTTTTAACGTCCGTTTTCCATGCAAGCATGGATTGGATAGTTTGACTGGAGCTGGCAAGCCGGGGTTAAACACCATGATCCAGTCTGGTTCGGCTTGGTTTCTACAGCTGGATGCCCTTCCTACCGCCATCCACACTTACAGTGTGTGCTGGGTGCTTTTACTGTGCCACCAGCACCGGACTTTTGACGTTTGCTTCCAGAACAACATAGTGGGACGCCACTTCCCATACAGCCGCTGTACAGCAGTGGAGCGTCGCCTCCTGTACAACCACTTCCGTATGACATTTGAGTGTGGCTATAAGTGCAGGCATACCAGTGTGGTAAAGAGGTTTGCTTTCCAGCCACATGGCTTCAGGTTCAATCCCACTGCATGGCACATTAGGCAAGTGTCATTTACTATAATCCTGGGCCAACCAAAAGACTTGTGTGTGGATTTGTTAGATTGAAACTGAGAGAACTGCTCTAGCAATGGAAGTCTAACGTTTGTTCTTGTTATTGTTGTTGATGTTATCCCTATCCTGTTTTTCTTCAATGAGTAATAGTTTTCTGCAACTAACTTCCTTTTATCTATACACTATCTGTATTTTACCAATAAATATATAATTCTTTAAAGGAGAAATGAACTACACTGATGCAACAATTAGGCTGATTAGAATTTTGAAGAAATGAAATCAAATGTACAATGTAATTATTAAGGTAGCCACATTAGTTTAGTTTACGATATTTGAAGCACTAATCACTTCTAAAAGTGATCTTTCTTTATAATTTATTTCAACAAAATATCAGCGGAATTAATTTTGTAATGGTGTAAAAGTTGACATCACTAGTTTGATTTATAAAACTAATAAGTGAACAGTCTGCACAAACAAAGTATGAACAAGAAGAAAAAAAATTGAAAATAACTGTGTCAAAGAGATAAACAAGGCAAGACTTAAACTCCAATGTAGTTAATTAAATTTCATAGTGTTCTTCTTTCAAACTACACTTTTCTTACTGATGTCCAGTTTGAGATGTACTGTGATGAAATGAGAGAAATAAATACACATGGAAAAACTTAACACATTCATCATTCAAGTTTTCAAGCAAACCTTCTAACAAAGAAATATAATGCATTTGTTTTGTACAAATACACAAAGAATAGTTTGTTTCTTTGTTTGTTTTTTTGGGGTTTTTTTGTTGTTGTTTTTTGTTGTTGTTGTTTTTTTTGTTAAGAAATGTCTTGGTTACTTAGAGCAGAATAGAATAATATAATAGAACATAATTTAATCCATGGTAAACTCTTTTTAAAATAATGTCCAAGGTGTAGGCATGGCTGAGTAGATAAGAAGTTTGCTTTGAAATCACATGGTTTCAGGGTTCAATCCCACTGTACAGCACCTTGGACAAGTGTTTTCTACAGCTCTAGGCTATGTAAGTATGTAATTATATATATATATATATATATATATATATGTGTGTGTGGGGGGGGGTCTATATATTTGTGTGTCAAATACATGAAGCATATACGTTACGTAAATGTAGTTGTTAATATATAATGTATATATGTATATGTATGTATTTATGCATATGTGAATGTGTGTGTCTCTGTGTTTGGTGCCTACCCCTAGACAAGTGGCATTGGTTTGTTTACATCTCCATAACTTAGCAGTTCAGCAAGAGATATTGATAAAATAAGTGTCAAATTTAAAAACATAAGTACTGTGGGTAATTTGCTAGACTAAAACCTTTCATGGCAGTAATCCAGCATGGCCATGGTCTGATGACTGAACCAAGTAAAAGAATAAAAGAAAGGAATAAATATTTGTATTTGTGTAATTTAAGGTTCCAACTTTATCTTAATACAGAACTCTAGAACGTCTTATTGTTTTCTTTTTTTATTTGTTTCAGTCATCAGATTGCGGCCATGCTGGGGTACCACCTTGAAGAATTTTAGTCGAATGAATCGACCCCAGTACTTATTTTTATTTTAAGCCTGGTTATTCTATCAATCTCTTTTTGCCAAACTGGTAAGTTATGTGGAAGTAAACACACTAACACTGGTTGTCAAGCATGTGTGAGGGACAAACATAGACACAATGACACACACACACACACACACACACACACACACACACACACATACACACACACATACACACAATATATATCATAATCATCATCATCATCTTCCTTTAACGCCCGTTCTTCCATGCTAGCATGGGTTGGACGGCTGACTGGAGCTGGTGAACCGGGGGGTTACACCATGTTCCAGTCTAATTTGGCTTGGTTTCTACGGCTGGATGCCCTTCCTATACCCAACCACATTACAGTGTGTGCAGGGTGCTTTTAACGTGCCACCGGCACCGGACTCTCGACGCTGATGCTTTTATGTGGCACCGACACGAGTGCTTTTACATGGCACCCAACAGGTGAATGATAGACAGACGGACATATTGAGCCAGGACAAATGAGACCTAGACGAGACAGGATCAGGAACAAATAGGCTGGGGGTTGGCAGGGAGAACCTTCATACAGCAAGGCAGGGTGGGACTCACATCTGAGGACACATAATGGCGTAGATTGAGAACTTGCGGGGTAGATTGGGAACTTGCGAGGTAGAGTGGGAACTCGCGAGTAGGAACTCACATCAAAGGATACCTTCAGTGAGGTTGCCACACAACACAGCAAAGACATAAAAGAAAAGCATAATCTCAGACCTATCCCATAATTGAAAATCATAGTTTGTATCTCTTTGGCACCTTGTATTGTCAGAAAGCTTTGCTCTCACAGCCCATCCACTTCATAGCAACATGGACATCTTGATGCGGCTGCTACTTAGCACCAGGACTCTCAATGCAGCTGCTTCTTAGCAACAGGACTCTCAATGTGGCCGCTTCATAGCAACAGGACTCTCGATGCAGCCGCTTCTTAGCAACAGGACTCTTGATGCAGACTCTCAATGTGGCCACTTCCAAGCACCAGGACTCTCAATGCGGCTGCTTCTTAGCACCAGAATTCTTGATGCAGCCACTTCATAGCGATAGGACTCTCAATGCAGCTGCTTCTAGCAACAGGACTCTCGATGCGGCCACTTCTTGCAACAGGACTCTCAATATATATATATATATATATATATATATATATGTATATATATATATGACCTCTCAATTTTGGGACAGGTCTGTGTTTGAGACCTAGCTTATCTTCTTCGTCTCTGCTGTGTTGTGGGGGAATCTCGCTGAAGGTGTCCTCGGAAGCGTGTTCCCACTCTACCTCACAAGTTCCCAATCTACCCCGTTGTATGTGACCTCAGATGTGAGTCCCACCATACCTTGGTGCATGGAGGTTCCCCTGCCCACCCCAGCCCTTTTGTTCCTGGTCCTTGTCTCGTCTATGTCTCATTCATCCCAGCTCAATATGTCCGTCTGTTAGGTGCCATGTAAAAGCACTCATGTCGGTGCAATATAAATGCATCAGGGTTGAGAGTCTGGTGCCGGTGGCACATTAAAAGCACCCAGCACACACTGTAATGTGGTTGTCATTAGGAAGGGCATCCAGCCATAAAAACCAAGCCAAATCAGACTGGAACATGGTGTAGTCCCCCACCCCAGTTCGCCAGCTCTGGTCAAACCGTCCAACCCATGCTAGCATGGAAAAACGGATATTAAAGGAAGATGAGATGATGATGATGGTGATGATGACAGGCTTCTTTCAGTTTCTGTCTACAAAATCCACTAACAAGACTTTGGTCAGCCCAAAGCTATAGTAGAAGATACTTGCCCAATGTGCCATGCAGTGGGACTGGACCCAGAACCATGTGGTTGGGAAAACTAAATATTTTTCAGAATATAGCCTTGTGTCTAACTAGGATTTTATTTTATTTTCCTTCAGATGGTGCCCTAAAAACTTAATGAATGGGCCATTTGTTATTCAATCATGTGCCTAATCAAATAATCATAATTAGTATTGCTATATGTCGCAGCTCTAACAAGTGATAGCATATAACTGTAGTTTAAACTTTAAAGTTATATGAGTTTTCTCATAATTTGCTGAAAAAGGCATATGATTTCTTGAGTAGATTCCCTTGTATTCTGAAAGTGCAGAACTTTCTTTATCTTAACCTGTCAAGATAAATAATAGTGAATGCATACTTATTTCAGGTTGTACTATAAAATAGCTAACGTTCTATTAATATATCAACTTTTAATAACAACTGTTACAAATGAATAATTCATTGTAGTATTAACTAACTTAGTTTGTCTTTGGAGAATTCTGTCACTAACTAGCATCTTAATCTTCATCATGCTATCATTCATTTCCTTTTACAGAAGCCCTTCTTTCGATGTTTCAACTTAGTTTTAGATCCATTTCAAATTTTGAAATGTGATGCAATTATTTCAACTTGTACGATGATTGAAATTCCATTACAAAACTCTTTGGACAATCTATACTTAAACATCAGAGTCATTATTTTCTAATTCTTGAAGACTTATAATTTTAGTTTATATTTAGCTCAGTGTTAAATTTATTCATGATATCCTTATGGTATATTTATTTCTGACAATTTGCCAACACTCAAACAACAACACCAACAGCTAAACACACAAGAACCATTCTTCAACTTAACTGTTATAAAAAGAAACAGTGGTGACTTGATAAAATACATAGCACAACAAAACAAAATGGGAAGGCTTTGAAGAGATTGTCCCCTAAACTTCAGTGAGCAGGCTTCAATTGAAAATCACAAGACTCTTGAAACAAATTCCCCCTGTGATATGGAAATTTTCCACAACAGAGCAAGTCCTCTTGGGCTTATGCATCATTCTCTAAAACCAAAGTAAACAATCTCTCCCATTTCTTTTCTTTCAACTAAAATGACCATACTCAGAGTAGGTTGTATAAATACGTGGCCTGGGTTTTCTTGGAAGCCAGATCACTCGCTTAATGTCATCAGGTTATTAGATAGCCATCATAGCCACCAGAGAGACAATATTTTCCCAACCCATGCATCTATCAACTACTATAAGATACATGCACTTTTGGTTGACTCTGATTGAGCAGTGAGGTGGCAGTATTGTTTCAGGAAGCTCTAAATCTTGAGGCATGGATGATCTTGTTGGACGTGGAGAGTAAGTTGGTTGTGCTGGGCATAAACAATAACAAAAGCAGTACCTGCAAACCAGTGCAGAGTGGGTGGATTTCTTCAAGTTCTTAATAGTGGGAACCTCCCCCTATATAGTGCTAGTGGGAGACTGGAATGGCAGTTTAACTACATGTTAGGATTGTGTGGAGTTAGCCAATTGGAAAGTAGGGTGGAATACCTCACAAACTTGATCAAAAAGCTTTAAAAGTCTGACAAGTAAAGACTATATTTCTTGAATGCATCCATGTGTATATGGAGCAACATATCAGGGTCATCTAGACAGTATCTAGATAGAGTACTTTTGGGTAGTGGAGAGAAAGAGTTAATGTAAGGTGTCCACCATGTCAACTGTTCGACTACAGAGGCCACAAATTTGTAAGTTGCACATTTAACCTAGATTGGATGCATAGACAGGTGCTTGGTTATATGAAATGGTATGTACCATTCAAGGTGTACAAAGCTTACAATTAGCAAATTAGTTAAGTAGCAAGTAACTGGTGGGATCATCAATATCCAGTTGTGGGTCAATTAGAATAGAATTAATAGTGTTTAGCAAAGATGTAGTAGTAGAGAGAAATAAAACAGAGGAATTAGTGAGAAAATTGGAAGAAACAATCAAGAAAGGCATCATGGCCAACATGTTCATAAAAAGAATAGCTCTTGACCATTTTCTCAGCTCAAAATATGAAGGTTGCAGTGTAAGAGCTAAACAACATGCACTTTGGCACAAGGATACAAATGATAGGTACGAGTGGCAGAGGTGTAACATGACAACAAAGCAAAAATTCATTCTTTGACAGACTAGGATAGACACATGATATTCAATTACCTGAGTCATTTCTGTGGAAACTGGAAGTGTTGATGTGCATCCCACTTAAACTGAAATTAAGCGAGCTGAGTCAGTATATGTCAAGAATGTCACTATAATTGTGTCAGACACCATGGAAGTCGAGGTGGCTGTCACCATTTTAAAGGAATATGAAGTGATGACAGTAGCAAGAATTAAATGGGCAAATTAATGAGCTAGCAGCTTAACACATGAAGAGGAAATTGCATACTAATAGCCATCATTATGGTTTGCTGGGTTAATGGTCTGGTGATGCTGCTTGGGGTAAGGTATGATCCAGTCCTCTAGGTGGATAGGTACTGGGACAAGGTCTTAAGCAGAATGATTATTCTCATCCAGAAACAAGGTGAGAGATAGCTATCTCTAAAAAGCTACATATAAGTGAAATAATCATATATTGAACTCTGTTGTATAATATCATCTGACCATCATTCCCAGCCCCAGGTTTATCTGATTAAAATGGTGCATCTACTTTTTCACATATTGTGGAAAAGATATTTTTCACTGCTCAGATAGTCCATGTTCTGCCAACACTCCATGCATGGAGGTAACCCTGACTGATGAAGCATAGATATGCACTGAAGCTGTAGCATCTGTTCTGTAGAGGCTCTTGCATGGTAAGCAAGTGTGGTTACCTTTTGTCAGACATACTTTTCTCACAGCTCCTCTTTTTGACAAAACTGCTGTCTTGGATCGAGTAAAGACTCAGACTAGACAACTGATATCTAGACTACTGTCAGGCACTAGCACCCTCTAGACAATTGGCTTATCTATCAAGAATTTGTAGTTGAACAGAACTATGAGGTTTTAAGAGAAATAAAATAGTCAATTGGTTGGTTTGTTGCTGGGGCTTTCAACACAGGAACTGTGGATAGCTTCTAAAAAAAAACCTGGTCTAGCAGTGCTACCAAAATGTATTGCTGTCTGAGATAAACCCAACAGAGACAGAAGTATCATGAACTGAATATGTCTAAGATGCATGCAAAGCAATTACACCATTCTGCATACATTACCGCATTTGCTGATATGTAGAGTTTTGTAAAAGAGTTGTTATTGTGTATAAAAATGAATTCTACTATTAGCTAACTTTATAATCCTTTAACCAGGAAAGGCAGACAGTTGTTCTCTCTTGTGGCTATAATAAAAGAGGTTTTGAATTGAATGCAACTAAATACAGATACTTTTCTCTTCAGCCAAGCCCTCATCAACTGATAACAGATACTTTCCTCTTCAGCCAAGACTTGAACATTTCCAAGTTCTAATGAGGGTGGTAAGGGAAGTATTTCCTTCCAACCCATGCTTGCATGGAAAACGGACGTTAAAGGATGATGATGATGATGATGATGAAATATGCTGAAAGATGGAGGTAAATGGAGAGCATGGCTTGAGTAAATAGACTTCCACTCAATATTTGCTGGTAGACCAGAGAATATAGCAGTGATAGAGCATTTGCCTTTGTATTTGTAGTCAGGGTAATCTTGAATCTGAAGGGTTTCTTGATTGGCCCTAGGTGGCAGTTATCTCTTTCTGTGGTGGACTATGACATATTTGTATTCTATCTGCATCACTTTTCTTCATCCATTCAATTTCTTTGTGACCCCCAATTCTTTTGTAACCTATCCCTGTAATGCCTTCTCATTTATAGCACTTGAGGCATAAAAGAAATTACTATTATTATTATTATTATTATTATTATTATTATTATTATTGAGTGAGAGAGCAGCAAACGCCATCAACGTGACGTTGGGATACAAATATATGAAGCCCAATATACCCATCATGACTACCCATCTGATAAGGGTACACATGCATAACTACCATCTGTGTGCGATATGGTGACCTCATATAAAGATAAACAGCACACGACCTTTCAGGTAGGGCCTAGTTAAAATTTTCTTCAGGTTCAGTAGCTCATCCTGCTCAAAAGATCCCTGAATAAGGGTTGTTTAAGGATGATGAACAAAACATCCATGTTTCCAAGGATGAATTATTCAAACCCCAAAGAATCCCTCTCAACACATGACTATGATGCTACCCCACTACTCCTGCTTGTAATCAGAGATGCATATATCGTCAGCCACTAAGGGACATGCTCAACTGGTTAAGGTCAAGCAACTGACAAGTAAATCTGCAGTATTGAACAGAATATTTGCTGTAGCCCGTCTTTTACACCAAGACAAAACATGTATATGTTAATACTTTCAATCAATTAAGACCAGAAGCCATGAGAGCCCCTGATTTGTACTGCATCAGAGCATCTATTATCATTAAGATTATTATTATTATTATTATTGTTGTTGTTGTTGTTGTCGCCTTAGCTGGACGTGGTTTTTACTTGCTCCGTAAGTCGAATTTGTTTGCTGTTTTTTTTTTCAAGTATTTTTACTGTTTCTTTTTAAACTATTTTTGTTTTCGGAACACCTTTTGGTGTGCAGAAGGGGTTCTTTTGTTGAAAGTTTCCCCTTTTAAAGGCGAATTTTGGACATTTAGTCCTTTTTTCTTCACAAAAAAATGTTTTCGTTTACGAAAAATATGGCGTCTTCCATCAAGGGTAAAGTGTCACTGGCTGTTCTAACAGCAATTACACTGAAAATTTTCCCCCTCTCAACAGCATCCTCACCAATACGAGCAACAACACCAACACTATTAACACAGAAAAGGGAGAAACAAAACAACACAGACACAATTACAAAACAAACAAATGAAGAAAATAATGCCCACCACTGACACCAACATGAACAAAACAAATGGAAACAATAACGCACAAAAAAAAACAGACACACGTGGTTTCGCTTCAGCAACGAAGCAAACCCGTGAAAGATTAAATATTTCTCCAGAAGAAATTAAAATTTCTAAAGAAATAATGACGAAAAATGGATGCAGCATTCACTTGAGTACGCCAGCAGAGTTAATAAGAGACATAAACCAAAGAACTATAACCTACAAATGCGTAAATATAAAAATGAAAAAAACAAAACAAAAATAGAAAGGATTCCAAAAGAACAAATTGAAAAGATTTTACGGCCAATTTGGAAAGATAAAACTTTCATACAGAGAGGAAAACGGTATGGCACTGTGGAGATGCGTTTTGCTACAGAGCAAGTGGAAAAACAATACTCCACAGTGACACTAAAAAGTGAGCAATATCTCCTCGTACGAACATATCTTGGTCGGCGAGTGACCAAGATAAAAATTGGGGAGGTACCTCCAGAACTAAACATAGTCTGGTTAGTGGCTGCTGTCTTATATGCTGACATAGAAGAAAACGCCACAATTCTAGAAGTGCACAAGTTGCACCAGCAAAATTGGGTAGGTTAGGGATTGGAGCTTCTTGTCCAAATAAAACAAGAAGCAATAAATGCAATCCACGACAATGTTATACAGCCAGACGGCTCCAGGCTACAGATAATCGTTGAGGGCAGAAGACCCAGGTGCTACGTTTGCAATAGCGAACAGCACCTGAAAGCCGACTGTCCGAAACATAAGGAGTGGTGTCTGGAGCGGGAGCGCCCGCCAGTGGTCTCCATATCATTACCACTGGCAGCAGTAACACCACCAACAGCCGGACTGTTGCCGCTATAGACACTAGCCATAGGTCCACCCAAACCACATGGAGCACCACCACCAACAAAACATGGTCTGCTGCCGCTACCGACACCAACCAAAGGACTATCGCCACCACCAGCCGGATCATCGCCACCACTAGCCGGATTACCACCACCAGCAACACCGTGTCGGCCGGAAAGGGGCGGTGGTGGAACCGCGGTGCTATTTCGGAAAGGACTGGATTTGAAAATACAGGTAGTCTTCCTGGATCCGGAAGGTAGGTTGGTGGTCCTAGTGTGAACGGCAGCGACGGTGCTGTCTTCAGACTGGTGACTGCCTATGCCCCGACGGTGAAAGGACAGCCGGATTACTTCAAGCGGCTGGAGGTTTTCTTAGGAACGTCTTGTACTTTAATTTTAGTAGGGGACTGGAATGCTGTCCTGGACGGACGTTTAAACTGTGTGGGAATAACTGATAGGAGTGGGGGTGCAAAAGCCTCAAAAGCCTGCTCGGACGTTTCCAATTGTCCGACAGATACCGACTAGACCTCCCGGATGTGCCAACGTGGAGTTGGACAAATCGCATCGAGTCGTCTAGATCGTATCTAGATAGAGTATTTTGTAGGCCAAGGGTAGTATAGGGTGTCCACAATTCCACATGGTCGACTACACAGATCACAAATTTGTGATCTGTACGGTCGACTTAGATAGGCTCCATAGACAGGGTTCCGGTTTCTGGAAGCTGAACAAGTCGTTACCGGCATGTCCAGCTTATAGAGACCGGATTAGCACTTTAGTTAAGCGGGCTTTGACAGGGGCAATCGTCAACAACAACTGGTTGTTTGTCCTTAAAAAGGCAATTAGAGTAGAATCGATTAGGCTTAGCAAGGTATTAGCGATAGATCGAAATAGAATAGAGGGTGATCTAGTTAAGAAGTTAGATGAGGTGCTTAGGACAGGCATCGCAACTGACGTGTTGGAAGCGAGGTTGGCCCTCGGTGGAGGAGAACGGGCGCGAGGTGTTCGAACCAAGCAGATGTGTGCGGCCCTTCAGCGGCACTTTGCTCGACACCTCGGGACGAATGGACGACAGGGCAGACTTCGGTGAACGAGGCGGAGTGCTGAGAATGACCGATTACAGCCTGGGAAGTACGGGAAGCGATGAATAGCTGCACGGGAGGAAAGTCACCGGGTTTGGACGGTCTGCCCTACGAGCTTTATACTTCAATGCCATACTTGTTTGCGGACCTCTTAGCAGACGTCTACCTCAACTGGCAGCACAATGAGAGAATTCCCAATTGTGTTTGCCGAGGGATGGTGGCACTGCTGAGAAAGGACCCAAACAAGGGGGATGTTATAGATAATTTCAGGCCCATTACTCTGCTCAATGCAGAGTTAAAAATTTTGGCCAAGGTGTTAGCCCAAGGTGTTAGATAGGTGCTTGTCGTGGACAAGCTGGTTGGGGAGGTGGAAACAGGTGCCATCTCAACCAGGACCATTCACGACAACCTCCATCTCATGCGCTACATCATAGAAAAGGTGGGTAACGAAACTGGCGCGGGTGGGGCTCTGATCAAGTTAGATCAATCTAAAGCGTTTGATAGGGTAGACCACCAATACTTGGCAGCCGGACTCGGTCCGGATTTCTGTGGTTGGATCGCTGCTTTGTACAGCGGTATCTGTTCGATAGTTCGATTGAATGGCCACATGTTGAAACCATTCAACATTTTGCGCTCGGCCCGTCAAGGGTGCCCTCTCTCCTCTTTTCTATATGTACTGACTCTTGAGACGTTACTGCAGAAGTTGGAGGTTTTGAAGGGTGTCCTGCGTGATCTGGGATGCGGTAGAAACGTGTCTGCTTACGCTGACGACGTCACCGTCATGGTGTAGAACCACAGGCATATAAACCTGATTGACGACACACTACAGGAATACGAAGCTGTGACAGGAGCAAAAATTAATGCGGAAAAGTCGGTGGGCTTGCAACTCGGCACCTGGAGAGGCAAGTCCATGTCGTCTAACAGCGAGGAAAGTCCATGTCGTGGGGCGCTGGACAGACGGTCCGGTTAAATTGCTAGGGTTCTGGTTCAGTCCGGACCTCAAGGTAGAGAAAAGCTGAGACGAGATGACGAGCAGGGTGGCCAATCTCACCCAGAAATTGACCGAGAAGCTGCTCCTGAAAGGTTGAGCCGACGTGGCGAATGCGTAGATCGCATCCGTCATCTGTTACCGCTTGACCGTCGTCCCTTGCCCTGTTTGCTGGCTGGCTAAAATGGTTCGCTTACTCTTCCACTTTCTGTGGATGGGGCGCGTTCCAATGGTCAGGCGCTCCATCTGTTGTCAACGGCCTCTGAACGGAGGGCTGGGCATGCCGTGGTTACATCTCTACATGCCGGGTTACATCTCTAGCGTTTCCTGGACGGTGAGCAGGCGTGGTCGCTGTTCGTTAGATAGGCTTTTTCACAGCTCGTCTCTTTGACTGAGTTGCAGTCTTGGATCAGGCGTAGACCGAGAAAGGGTGCTTGGCACCTCGAGTGCCGACAAGCGCTCACAGCTCTCCACTAGTCGGGCAATACGGTCGATGATAGTTTCACCCTTGCGTTCTATAGAGGGCTAGTGGAGGGTAAGTGCGACGACGTTCTCGGGGAAACTCTGGGCGCCGAGAATAATCAACTGACTGGTCTGTTCGAGAGGACTTTTGGCCCGGAACGTATGGACAACTTCCAGAGGTCCATTGCCTGGCAGTGCTATCGGGGGGGGGGGCTGCCTGTTCGGGATAAACTCTACAGGCACGGAAGTGCCGTTAGATATACCTAGCCGAGGTGCGCGCAGCGCGACGAAACCGTCCTGCACGCCCTCATCCAGTGTCAGAACATTGCTGACCTGTGGATTTATGTCCAACACCTGCTGTCGCGTGTAGGACGTATCTGACTATCAGCCGAATCCATAGTGAAGATTGTCCCGCCGCCCTCCTTTGGCCGGGAGGAGCGGGCGATTTTTATTTGTCTAGTAGCTGTGGCGAAAAAGATAGTTTGGTAGACCCGTTTGAAACTTTCCTCTTTGGCCAAGCCCTCATCAACTTCTTCAAGTACCACTTGAAAAGGAAAGTGAGGGTGCAGAGAGAAGTGCTGCCTTCTAGCAAGTTTATCGAGAGATGGGTAAATGTTGGAAGAATGGCCAGCCTGAAAAGACCAATTCTGAGTATCCACCTATGAAGAATTGAAAGTAGAAGGGCTCTTACCATGTTGATCAGGCCCCTGTGACTTTTGTGGGGTTTTCCATGAGGACCTCGAAGCGCCTCCCCCTATTGGGAAAATATATTTCTGTATCTTTATATATATTTTATACTTCGGTCCAATTTTAAATGTTAAATTTTTAAACGCAAAATCCTTTGTATTGTTTCGTATTGTAATGTCTTGTATTTTTATATATCTTTATGTTAGACCTTGTGGCCAATAAAGAAGCTGGCTGAGTCATTACCGCGCCGGGAGAAATGCTTAGCGGCAATTTTTCCGACTTTACGTTCTGAGTTCAAATGCCGCCGTGGTCGACTTTGCCTTTCATATTTCCGGGGTCGATTAAGTGAGTACCAGTTACGAACTGGAGTCGATAAAATCGACTACTCCCCTCCCCCAAAATTTCGGTCCTTCGTGCCCAGTATAGAAAGGATTATTTAACTCCAGATGGATTCTTTACCCCCCCCCGTATATGCGATCAGAATCGTCCTCACATTGATTATCTTCTTATTTATAAATCCTACGCACATAAGATTGCACTATCAAGTGTAATTTTGTCTTTATTGTTTATAATTTTTCACTTATTAACACAGTATAAAACGATAGTAGAATTATATTAAGGGAATTTGGCTCTTATTTCTCGTGAAACAATTTACTTGGTAATGTTGCCCTCTTTGACTTGCGTGCGTGTGTGTGAATGTATTGCTGTGTGTGTATGAATGTATATGTGTATGTAACTGCGCGTGTGTGTGTGTGTTTCTTTGCGTGCGGTTTATGAAAGTTGTTTCGTTTGCAGGATTCCAGCCGGCCAATGACAAAGAAGTAATGTTCTGTTATTCACGACAAGCCAACACTTGGCCTTAGTGCATGTCTCAACCGTATTATGTGTGCGTATATTTGTTATCTTTTATATTTTACTTGTTTCAGTCATTTGAATGCGGCCATGGTGGGGCACCACATTGAAGGGTTTAACTAGAATAAATCGAACCCAGGACATTCTTTTTAAGCCTAGTACTTATTCTATCGGCCTGTTTTGCCGAAGCGCTAAGTTACGGGGGCATAAGCACAACAACACTGGTTGTCAAGCGGTGTTGGGCGAAAACACAGACAAATAGACACACACATAGGTATATATATATATATATATATATATATATATAGGAGAAAAGTGAAAGGAAATAATGAAAATGCACACTAGGTATAAATGTAATGGTTTTTAAAAAAAAACACATGGTTATATACAAAATCATTTATATATATATATATATATATTTATGTGTGTTTCTGTGTATGTGTGTGTGTGTGAGTATGTGTGTGTGTGTGTGTGTGTTTGCGTATGTGTGTTCCCCCATCGCTTGATAACCGGTGTTGGTGCGTTCGGTGTTGGTGTGTTTACGTCTCCGTAACTTAGCAGTTTGTTAAAAAAAAAGACCGATAGGATAAGTATCAGGCTGAACAAAATAGGTACTGGAGTCGATTCGTTCGGCTAAAATTCTTCAAGGCGGTGCCCCAGCATAGCCGCAGTCTAATGGCTGAAACAAGTAAAAGATATAAGATAAAAGATTACCAAAGAAGGCGAGGATTTGTATTATTGAATCATATCGGGTCTTGATGCTTCCTCTGTCATCTTTCTGCTCATTGAGAGCATCATGTGTTTTTCAGACGCAAACTGTGTTCAAAACGATCAAAAGGAATGCTCCTGTTTTTTTTCAGGGGCCTAAATCTGTCTCTGCGACTGGCACATGACACAAATTAGCGAAGTCACTTCTGTAGCAAACACTCGGGTCATGTCTCTAGACTGAGTAGGACTTTTTCTCTTCCGTTTATTAGAGTCAGAATCCTTGGAAGATTTTATGCGATCCTCTGATTCAGCAATAAATTATTTACTGAAAATTATTTACTGAAAATGTCTCAATAAAACCAAAACATGTCATAAGTTGTCGATCAATAATTAAAAACATGAAAAATATAACCATTGAATAATATTATTTTACCGACACGTGTTTCTGCTGAATAAGTGTCTTAATATAATCGTGTTTCTGCTGAATAATATCGTGATATAATCGTAAAAGCTCGTGGCCGAGTGGTTAGAGTTTTGAATTCACAATCCTGAGGTTGTGAGTTCGATTCCCGGAACGGGTGATGCGTTATTTTCTTAAGAAAAGCACTTTATTTCACATTGCTTCTTCTACTTGGAGTTGCGAACTATAGATAGTATTAGCAATTGAAACACTAATGGAAAACATTATTTCCTCGGTCCGAGCTGACGAAAAGTCGATCGTCTGTCGACTATATGTAATCGTTTTGTGCATTTAGTCGACTGTACACGTACAAATCCAAAACATATATACATATCGGCCGCACCAACATGGTGTATATGTTTTGTTTATACGCTCATTTGCTGCGGGATAGCGTCCCAGGGAAAGTTCTCTACACGACGCCGAGTGGTAAATAACACTGAATGTCCCATACCAGGCGAAACAACTCGCCTCGAGATAATCGCGAATGATAGATATCGATATTTCGCCTTTATTGTGGCTCATCGGTAGCATGTACTCAAAACACCTCGAAACGAAAGGAATCACGGGTCTGGGACGCATATGTAAATAGTGTGAAGTCTATTTGCTGATGTGCTGCGGCGTAGCACATGTAGAAACAGCTCAAATAATGTAAACATTATCGATTGCACATACATAGTGTATGTGCTTTGATTTTACGCCCATTTGCTGCGGCATAGCATCCTGGGAGAAATATTGATAAATCAATATCATTTTATCCTCGACACATGTATGTCCAGCTTATGGAAACGACGTTTATAACTTGTCATGTTTTCAGAACCTCATAGGAGAGTGGATTAAAAATCTGTCATGTACATCTTAAGTTTGGTTGTCTGTTAGAGATTATGGCGTTCATATACTCATATACTCGTCCTTCCGGATAGTCAAACGTTTCTCTGGTATTATTTATCCGGTATTGGATCGCCCGACCATTAACTGCTTTTTATGATATGTGACTATTGAGATAATGGAATTTCACCTCACTTTCTATCACTTAATCATGTACACATATAGTTGGACGTGTTTCATGTTTGTTGGGTCCTTATTGATGCAATATCGTGGTTTTACTTGTGTTGAGATTTAGACCCATGCTCTTAGTGAAGAATAATCCTGTGAAGTTGCTCTAATAGTGGTATCAGCACCAGTAACTAGTTGGCCTGCTACAGGACTTGTGGTTCCTAAATTAGTCTATATCATCATATGCAGATCCACAAAGGTTAAATCTTGTGGACAAAAATCCTGCATTCCGATTGGTTGCCCTGGAAGAAACGCTAAAGCTTCGCTCAATAGGCTTTAACTCTTTAGCATTCAGATTATTCTGTCAAATGTGATGCTTATTTATTCACATTGTTTTGAATTAATCATGTATTGTCTCATAGCTTTGAGATTTCAATGATGTTATTGTTTAGTTTTAGAATAGCATTGTAGGGTAGGTATGAAAGGCCAGATCAGGTCAGTTTCAACATAAAGCAAGAGGAATATTTAGGCCCGAAATGACCAGTTTAAATACTAATGTCTTAAGACATTTAGTTTAATTTCTTTAAGATCTGAATTCAAGTACTTGTAATCACTTTTTCTCTTACATCCAATATATACCAGTAAAATACTCGTGTAACTTTAAATAACCATAACGTTTTCATTTCAGTAATTTGGTATCGTGCACAAGTAAAAATTCATTATCGGAACCCTCCATTGAATTATTTATCATTCCTCCTTCTAGAAAATTCGACAGCTGTGTATGAATCAAATGGCAGTTTCTGGTTATTTCATTGTTATAAACTTGACTAGCTGTTAGTGTTGTAGTTATTTTCTTTAGAAAGTCAATAATTCAGGAGACCTATGGTGTATTATAACTACAACCATCGACATATCTTTTGATAATAATATAATCTAACAAATAATGTTTTTACAAGAGTAGGGTGTAATTTGAAGGAAATTTAGTTATTATTTCTAGCAGGCTGATAGATCGTAAAAATCTCTCATTGTTTAGGCAGAGACGAGCTGTTATCTTCTGTGTTACTTATTTTAGAATCAGTTAGTGTTGGAATGGTCAGGCATATGTCGACGTCGGAAGTTCACAATAATAAGTGTATAAACGATCAACTTTTCGACCGGATATCGAACGCTTTATCCTCGCAAAAATACGTCACGTACATAAATTACTAATACATTTTCTTAACTATGACCCTTACATTCTGATGAAAGCTAATTAATTGTGAATTTCGGAAACATTTAAATATTGATCAGAGCGACATAGTGAAAACATTGCTTCATTAAACATATTTTACAAGTACTGTTTCCTTAATAACTTCTGTTTGATTTGCATAATTCTTTAATTATTCCTTCCTTCTTACTTTTAGCAAGCTTCTTTTTTTACATATTTTATATAATGCCCAGGTAATGTTGAAACAGCGCGTTCATTTTATAGCCTAGAATATGTTTTTTGTAATTGAAGTAAAAACAAATATAGTTCATTGTTGTTAGTCTGCTAATTAAAAAGCGATGTGACTGCTAGAAGGAATGTTGTAATGTATTCTATACACTAATCAAACAAGCCTGCAGCTATCACATTTGATAATAGATTAAAGATGCCATCCTTCGCAAAATACAACGCATTCATCTGTATAAAGTAAAACTACTTTTTCACGCATGCACAACTTCATGTATATAGATATACACGAAATGTATAAATGGCATAAAAAACAAAACGTATATAATACAGCACAAAAAAATAATTGTAAAGGAAAACTCCACCTCATCAAAAAAAGAAAAAAAGCATCAAAAAAGTGTTATTAACGAAGAATGAATTAACAGTGAACGAGATACCAAAACATAGAAATTAAATTAGTCTCCTAAAATTAAAATAATTTTGAAATAATAATGACTTTTAGAAAAGAAATACAAACTCCTAATAGAGGTCCCTTTGTGAAGTGTGCAGGGGATCGGTCTGCTAGATATAGCAGCCAAATCTTCATAAAACTTTACATTATTCTCTTAACATAGATGAATATATTGGATAATTGAAACCGGAATATTCTATGCTCGAAAGAAGACTATATTTTCAACTACACAACGCAAATAGAACGATAAATATCGTCTATACATATAGGCGCCCCCAAATGGTACCAAGTTCGTTTTCACTACGTGGCAGGAAAATGTCTTGTAGTATAGCTTCGGGTTAACAAATAATTTGTAAGTGGAATTTGATAGAAGTTTGTCACTTAATAATCTTTGCTGGGCTTCGTTTACAATCATATGCCGCTAAACGACTGCCATGTGAAATTAATTCATGTTTATGGAGTCTCTGTCGGTCAGGTTTGGCTCTGTATCTGTACATATATATATATATATATATATATATGCAGCCAAGGTGAGATTACTTTGGGGAAGACTGAAAGTTGTCCCTCTTCCCGAAGTTCATATTTATCCATGGGAAAGAGCAACGACTTGGGCGTTACAGTTTGGCAGCAGGGTCGTTGCAGGTGTTGCCGACAGAATTCAAAGTGCTTGAACGGATACCACTCAAAATGATAAAAGGGTACAGTTGGCCTCAGTACCGTTTGAACTCAGAGTGCATAGAGTCGGAAAATATACCGAGAGGCATTCTATACAACACTCTAACGACTTTGCCAATTCGCCACATTTGCTGATATTATTAATCTTTTACAAATATTGATTTCAAATTTTGACACAAGGCCAGCAAGTTCGGGGGAGGAGGTAACTGGCACTTATTTTATCGACCCCAAAATGATGAAAGGCAAAGTCGATCTCGGCGGAATTTGAACTCAGAACGTAAAGACGGACGAAATGCCACTAAGCATTTTGCCCGGCGTACTAACGATTCTGCCAGCTCGCCGTCTTATGGATACTGGATAGCACTTGTAATCATGAGATAAATGTACTACAAAAACATATTTGTACCTAGTAAACGTATACCATTATTAAGTTCTTTGTTTTTACCGTTTTCAGCGAGATCTGGAATTAATATTTTCATATTTATCAAGGCGGCGAGCTAGCAGAGTCGTTAGCACACAGGAAGAAATGCTTAGCAGCAATTCTTCCGACTTTACGTTCTGAGTTCAAATGCCGCCGGGGCCGACTTTGCCTTTCATCCTTCCCGGGTCGCTAAAGTGAGTACCAGTTACGAACTGGGTCTATAAAATCGACTACTCCATTCCTCCAAAATTTCGGGCCTTCGTGCCCAGTATAGAAAGGAATATTTTCATATTTATCCTTAACACGTCTTGGCAGGTTGAAACGCAAAATATATTGGATGCTGTAGTGTACGAGGTTTTATCGGTTGGCAAATATAAGCACCGACCAGTAAACAATTCGTTCGCTGAAAGTAGGCTTGTGGTTGACGAAATACAACATGTCGAAACACCAGTGTCCCAGAATACCATGCGCCAATGAGACGAGTGCGTTGAACACAGCGTCGTCGTAAAAGGGAGAAGTTATTCTCCTAAGACGTACACAACAGCACCCAGCATATTTAGCGTCTGCATCTGCCTAGACGTGTTAAGAATAAACATGCAAATATTCATTCATTATTAAATTCAGTTTTGCATTATTACTTTGCATCAGTATAAGTTAGCGTGTAGCAGTTTTACATCATAACATTTTGTAAAAATAACCAAACCTGGCATAAAAACACCGCTTCCTCTCTACTATATCCCCATTCAATCAAAGATGCATTTTTTCCTGGCGAATTACTTTGCCACCTCACTAGTGCCGGTGCCGGGGAGAAAGCGCTCAGTACACTCTATTCTGGAGCTGGGAAAGGCATCCAGCCGTAGAAAACATACTAAAGCAGACATTGGGCGCGATGCAATCCTCCAGTTCGTCGGATCCTGACGAACCACCATCAAACCCATGCCAGCATGAAAGACGGACATTAAAATGATGATGATGATGAGGATTATAATGATGATGATGACGACGATTATATAACGGTGACGATGATGAATTCTACTTATATAAAGTACAAGTCAACGGTGCTGACCACTCACAATTACATATTTTATTTATCCATGTATGAGAGTCATGCAATCGGCATTCAATTGATTGAAAAATGGCAGAAATGATGTTAAAAATGCTTACAATTCCAAGGTCTGTATTAATCTCACCACTTTCATATACTACTGTGTTCATCTACTACGATTCTTGAGTTTTCTCCTCACGACTATGAATCCAATTTTCCTTAGATTCAGTCATTACAATACGACTAAAAACTACTATACCAATTAGTTCGTTGCTGGATCGAACTACCAAATCAGTTGCAATGCAGATGGACTTCTTTCGCAATGTCACGAAGTCCATTGATTAAAGCGCTAGTTTAATTTCATAATTTACTTTCTTACATTAAACCAATAAGCAAACTGTACTGCAAATTTCAAAGAAGTCACGTTCAGTTCCTGTTATAAAACGGAAGGAAATAACAACTGATACATACATACATGCATACATACATACATACATACATACATACATACATACATACATACATACATACATACATA
>JAOPUL010004099.1:82256733-82269562 GCA_027564515.1 Octopus rubescens
GTTTCCGTCTACCAAATCCACTCACAAGGCTTTGGTCGGCCCGAGGCTATAGTAGAAGACACTTGCTCAAGGTGCCACGCAGTGGGATTGAACCCAGAACCATGTGGTTGGGAAGCAAGCTTCTTACTACACAGCCACGCCGCGCCTAGGTTATAAAATTAAGCTACCCTCTTCCTTGCCTTCCCCAAGTTACTTGGGAAAGATGACACTGTCTTTTGTAACATGCTTCTCCTGTATGTTTTCTTTTTTTAAGTCAAGCTATGTCCAAACAATATGTTTGTCATTTGCCTCACTAGTAAAACTCACATTATTGATGTTTTTAACAAGTTCACGATATTTTTTCCTGTATGTAACATTTGCTGTCACTGTTTGTTCAGTATTGTTAGTTTTCTTTTTGTTCTTTTTTAAAATCTGTGTTTATATATTTGGAAATGCTTGCATTTCAGGAATATATCTGTATATATTAATACAACAACTACTGCTACTACTGGGGAGGGGGGCACTTCTTTCCACATTTCCATATGGTGAAATCATCTTGTATTTATAGTAAATGCTGCTTACTATAGAAAGGTAAAAATATTCAAAATAAGACCTATTTTTCCACCCCAAGATAAACAAGGGGAATATTAAATATTCTAAATGTTTCTTATCAGTAAAATATCCCAAAAGAATGGGTTTTTTTCCATCAAGTACGAATGTGGTATCCAAAACTACAGTGAGAACAAAGTGAATACATTCACTCATACCAAAACACAACAATGACGACAATAAGCAATCATTTCAAGTTGTATGTTGCAGTTGATAAACAACTAGAAACACAATTGTGGACAGTATGTGGATTTACCAGGAAAAGTGATACGAGATTCAGATTAGGAGAATGCTCAAAGGCAATCGTGAGCAGAGGAAAATTAATTAGGAACTCTAATATCATGCCAGATAAGGAATTTGAGATAAGAGAATTAAAGCAAAGAGACATACAAATACTTAGGAATCAATGAACTAGAGAGTGCACAACATACATAATTGTAAGCAGAGATTAGAAAGGAACAGATACACTTTAGAGGAATACTTAAAACAGCTAAATGCAAAAAATAAACAAGAACAAAAACAACTAAGTAATAGGTATTAATACTCTACTGTCCCAGTAATAAGTTATAATTATAATATTTGCAATAAGACACTGAATGAACTCAAAGGACCAGACTTGAAATAATGACAGCATTTAGAACACATCACTCAAAATACTTAAATAGAATGATTATATTTACCATGAATATGAGGAGGTTGGGACCTTATGCAATTGGAAAAGTATTATAAAATATCCATTATGAAACTACAAAAATATCAAGAGGAGAATAATGTAAAATTAATGCAAACACTTATGAAACGCAAAGGAAACAAAAAACTGTTTTCTCTTTTCAAGGAAGCCAATATGAAACAGATGCTGAAATGACAGACAGTTATGAAGTAGAAGGAGAACCAAGAACAGAAATTGTGAAATGACAAAAATCTAAATTAAAAATAGAGTTAAAATGTGCCATGATAAAGCAATGGCAAGAAAAGTCCTGACATGGTGAACACTCAAAAAGACTGAACAGGGTAGAAGTAGATGGGGTAGATACACAGCACCCAAAGCTGAAATTGAAAGTTTTTTTGATTGCAGCACAGGATCAAAACTTTCCAAGTAGAAAACACTAAAGCTTGTAAGGAAGCAAAATGTAGTGGAGATGGAGAAGAAACAATTAAGCACATTATCTATGGCTGCCCAGTCTTAACTACAGAAGAATACATCTACTGGCATTACAGAGTTGGAACTTACATAAGCTGAAAATATAGCCAGCACAGGGAAATACCAACAAACATAAAAAGAAGAAAAGATGTAGGGATACATCAAAAAAGGTCTCAAAGAATATGAAAATGACCATACCCTGGGATATGCTAATACACACAGGTAGAAAGCTTATAGCTAAGTAACCAGATATTGTTGTGAAGGACCACCTGACATATCATTCCCAACAGATTGATAATGTATTTATTTCTCAAAGAAATGGAGGAATTATCCAAATATCTGACAATAAAGATAATTTGAATGTGGAATTGTTACAGTTGCAGACAAAATAGTTTGCATTGTTTAGTTACGGAGTCTTATATTCAGAGTTTAACTCCCACTGAGATTAGCTTTGTCTTTTAAACCTTCTATTATTGATAAAGAGCAAGTATTAATTTTCAATTGATACAGGTGTTTCCTGGGGTTTTTCAAGGAAGAGACTACAGCTGAGAATCCCAAATGAATCTTCCATCTTAGTGCTGCTTGTGATTTAAGGGCAGATAAGGGTGCAAGACATAATGACTACAATATTCTTGTGAGGAAGGTAACCTCAGGTATTATAACTGAAAAATATAATAATGGAACAAAACCACACAAAATTTATGGCATATGTAACATATCCATCATTGTGCTTGATGCATAATTGACAGAAGAAAGACTCATCTCTTCAAAAATAGTGGCTGGATCTGTCCTAAATTGAAAGTCACTGATAAATTACCCAAGCCTAAAATTTGGGAGAAATGCACAGGAACATAATACATTTCCAACACTTAACTACATACTAGTCACTCCTGCTCCCATCTTGATTTCATTGTAAATGAGAAATGCTCATTCGTAGCTCTTCTCATCCACTGCCAGGGCAGAAAAGCCTCAAATTTATTTCACATTTTTTACCTATAGTCAGTCAGAACAACTATATTATGTATTAAGGAGTATTTTTTGTTTTCTTTTTTTACTTTTTTTACTTTTAAGATCTCTCTTTGCTTCTGTTCAGATTTTGCTTTACAACATTTAAGGTTGGAGTAAGTCTCTGTTTTATACTCTGAGTAACTGGTTATTTTCGAAAACTGCAACTTTAAATACAATTTGAATTTTCTATTATTCATTGAACTAAATTCAAAATTGTCCAACATGAAACTACCATGAGTGTATTCACCAGTATTAACTGTTAAGCAAATTTGAAAGTCTTACAAAAGCTCTGTTAACTTTAGTGGATATACTATATAATTGACTAAATACACCATGACAAAAAGAGAAAATATCCAAATATCTAAGAAATTTGCTGCTAAACTAAGATCAAATCTCCATGACAGAGGTTGTTCAATGATAGCCATTGTCATCTCCATTTGAATATATCTATGCCATAAAGCTAGCTGTACAAAGTATTGGATGAATGATTCTAGCTGTAATTATTCCTTCTTTACTAGTATGAATGTTTCCTCTTCACCAACAATATCCAGTAACTGGATTCTGTCCTTTGGGGAAAAGAAATATCAGTAAGACACAAATCTATAAATGCAGTTTTAAAACCAAAATTACTATTCTTGGATTCGATTTACTGCATAATACACACAAAGCAAATCTTGTCACCATCAATTGAAAACCATTATCAGATGGTGAGTCAACTCTTAAGTGAAGTTCAAATGTTACTAGAAAAAAACCTCCCCTACATAGGATAGAAACCTAACCTTCATACAAGTAGAATATACAATTACTGTATCCTAATTTAACACAGCCTACAGTGAGGATTTCGTCCATCTTTATGTTCTGAGTTCAAATTTCACTGAGGTCTACTTTGCCTTTCATCCTTTCAGAGTCGATAAAATAACTACCAGTTGAACACTGGGGTCAATGTAATCCTCCTGCCACCGCCCCCAAAATTGCTGGCCTTGTGCCAAAATTTGAAACCAATATTCTACATATTCAGCAGTGCCTCTGTATGGCTGGCTGACCTGCTACAAATAGCAGCCATATCTCTTTCAAATCACATCTCATTGTCTTAAAATAAAAGAGGACACATTAGATATATATTTCTTAGATACTTGCCAAAAAATCAAGATAGTCATGATGGTCAAAAGCATTTCCTGCCCCATGACTAGAAATGCCATTAATTATGTCATCTTTATTAATTGAAATTTCATAAAGTAGATAGAGTATGATTTTCATCTAAGCTATAGGCCACTGCCCCTGGCCTTTCTCAGAACCTCCAAGACTGGTGATTCATAGATTATCTTTAAACTGGAAACCAGCTCTATGTACGTGGAACAACCTGAACTCTGCTTAAAGATCCTAAGAGTCAACTGTAAAAGAGAATATTTGCTTAATATTTTTTCTATCAAATGATTTCTGCATATGCTCCACACACCAGACTCACAGATATTCAGAAAGACCACTTCTATGAATATCTTCTGAGGACTACCTTGATAACGAAAGACAACAATGTGCTCATCGTGGCAGGGGATTTCAATGGACATTTTGGAAGACACCCTGATGATTTCCAGGGGGCACATGGAGAGTACGGCTTTGGCTCCAAAAATGAGGAGGGGACAAGGCTGCTGGAGTTCTGTGATGGTCATAGCTTACTGGTCTGCAACACCAACTACAGGAAACTGGATAACCATCTGATCACTTATCAATCTAGAGGTCACAGCAGACAGATCGACTATATCCTTATGCTAGTAAATGCAAAATCCTTCCTGGGGGAAGCATGTACAATGCAACATAGGTTAGTGGCTAGTGACTTCAGACCTAGAGCCAGAAGGATTCAGAGACACAAGCCATTATGGAAAAGGAGGGTGTGGCAGCTCAAGGACCCATCAAACAGGCAGAGGTTTAAGAATGTTCTAAATGAAGCCTTCAATGAGAAGGAGGAAGAGATAGAGACTTATGACGTAGAGAGCAACCGGAAGTTCCTACGTGACAATCTGCTAAGGGCAACAGAACAAGTCTATGGTTGAGTAAGGCCTCTTCCAGACTGAGGGTGACATGGTGGTGGAATAGTGATGTTGACGGGGCTATAAAAAAAAAAGAGATGAGCCTGGAAAGAGTGGAAAAAAGGGCATAGCAAAGATGGGGGTAGCAAAGCTGCATATCAGAAAGCTAAAAGGGAAGCTAAGCGTCAGATGTATATAGCTAGGGCAGAAGCTGAAAGGAAGAGGTTCGCCAATGTTCTGCAGCATGAAGATGAGAGACTTGAGGTTTTCCGGATTGCGAGACGGTGTGTCAGAGAGAATAGAGATATCATAAGACAAAAGTGTGTGTGGATAGATAATGGTAGGCTTGAACTTAGTGATGCAGACAAGAAAGAGGCATGGAAGAGTTACTATGCAAAGTTATTGAATGTGGAGAAGACTGCACTGGTTTGAGCTTGTGATGCATAAAGAAATGCCATTCACTCAAAGTGGATGGAACTCATGGAAGAGGGAGACCCAGGAAGACATGGGATGAAGTACTGAAGGATACCTCAGAATGCTGAAACTTTCCAATGAAATGACAAAGGACCGAGATACTTGGCACCTTGCTGTATTAAAGAAGACTCACCCGCATCAAGAGTCCAGTGCCTGTCGAGTACCTGCGTTGAGAGTCCTGCACCTGGTGAGAACCTGCATCAAAAGTCCTGTGCCTACTGTGCACCTGTGTCGAGATTCCAGTGCCTGTTGAGCACCCGTGCCGAGAGTCCTGTGCCTGGTTAGCATCCTCGTCAAAAGTCCTGTGCCATTTGAGCACCCGAGTTGAGAATCTAGCCGAGAGTCAAGCACCTGAATTGAGAGTCAAGCACCTAAGTTTAGAGTCCTGTGCCTGGTGAGCACCCATGTCAAGAGTCCTGTGCCTGGTGAGCACCCGTGTTGAAAGTCCTGTGCTTGTTGAACACCCGTGTCGAGAGTCCTGTGCCTACACAGCACCTGCATTGAGAGTCCTGTGCCTTTTGAGCACCCAAGTCAAGAGTTGAGCACCTGTGTCAAGAGTCCTGTGCCTGTTAAGCACCCAAGTCAAGAGTCTTGTACCTGGTGAGCACCTGCATCAAGAGTCATGTACCTATTGAGCACCTGCATTGAGAGTCTTGTGCAAAACACCTGCATCAAGAGTCCAGTGCCAGTGGCACATTAAAGCACCAAGCACACACTGTAAAGTGGTTGACATTAGGAAGGGCATCCAGCCGTAGAAACCAAGCCAAATCAGTCTGGAACCTGGTGCAGACCTCCAGCTTGCCAGCTTTGATTAAACCATCCTACCTATGCCAGCATGGAAAATGGACGTTAAAGGATGATGATGATGATGATAATGACACACTTTAAGGGAGCCAGTGAAATTTAAGTTCTCTCTTATTCTTGTTCACACTCTTGGGTGTCCTCTTGGGGCTGTTTATCAATTTCAGTTTGCATTGTTTTATATTGGGTGTGGTCTACTTTCCTCTTTTTTTCAGTGCACAACTGGTACTTATTTTATCGACACCAAAAGGATGAAAAGCAAAGTCAACCTTGGCGGAATTTGAACTCAGAGACAGATGAAATGCCACTGAGCCTTTTGGCCAGCATGCTAACGATTCTGCCAGCTCACAGCCTTCTTCTTAGCTTAATATCAAACAGTTATAGTGAACAGTTCAAAGAAGAAAACTTAAACATATCATCTTGTCATTATTCAAACCCAGGTCAACACTGATTGAGCAGACCTACACAATTAACCCTTTAGTATTCAGATTACTCTGTCTAATCTAATGCTTATTTATCCATATTGTCTTGAATTAATCATACATTATATCGTAGCTTTGAGGTGTCAATGATATGACTGTATATTTTTAGAATGATATTGTAGGGTAAGTGTAAGAGGCCAGATCTTGTTGGTTTCAACATAAACAGATAAAATATTTGGGCTGGATATGGCCAGTTGGAATGCTAAAGGGTTAAAGGTATTCTAAGTGTGATCATGCCATCTTTTGTGTATCTAGGGGTACATTATCCATTATGCCTTTCTTTTATTAATAATTTAGAGGTTTGTCTACTATTCTGGCAAGTTGAAAGATCATCCAGGGAATCTTTTATTGACTTATGAAGCCCCTCTGATGTAAATGCCACCATATTTTCCTGGACATGATATTTTATTATGTGGGAGAATAATTTAACAAGCCATGACAAAAACTTTCTCTCAGGAGAATGGCATACTGCTATTTACATTTCCACGGTAACTATGACAGGACTTTCATTGTGTATGAGCTGAGAGGTATGCTCTCATGAAGAGATTGCTAGGCTGTGTCTCATGGTGTAATTTAAGGGTGTGCACCAAAACTCTTCCATTATCTCTCTAATACTCAAAATCTACAGAGGTAAAAAATCAGTATCCTGCCTTGTCATTTAGGAGACATGATGTTTAGAAGTATTCCAAAACTTTTTTCCCATGTTTACAAAGTATTTCAAAGAGTAAGCTTCTCTTCCCTTTTTTTTTCCATTCTTTTGTGTGACATTTTCAAAAATTTCTCATTATGTTTGGTTGTGCTGCTGCTGCTGCTGCTGGTGGAGGCAGTCAGCAGCAATGGTTCTGGTGGCAGTGGTGGTGATGGTGGTGCTGGTGCTGGTAGTTTGGGTGGTGGTAATTCTGGTGAGTTTGATACTTTATTATCACCTTAATTATATTAATTAACACAAGTTCACATATATGTAGAAGCAGACAATTGGTATTTTTATCAACAGTCCCAGAAAGTTGATAAAATAACAGACATGTACTAAGATTGAATCAATTAGCTAAAGCCCCCATCACTCTCTTTAAGTATTCATTTATTGGAAGGAATCAATAATGATGATAATGATGTTATTGTTACGAAGCTTCAGGTCAGCCTGATCGAGTGACATTTGCAGTTGGTAGGTTGGCAGTGACAACCAGCAATGCAATGAATTGTTTGCTCAATTGCCCATCACCTCATCAATGCGTATTCACTGTCATAACAGAATCCTTTCCTTTCGTCACTACATGAAGCATGTAACAGAGCAGAGATCATTCAACAATAGTCTTCTCTATCTCGCATCAACAGGGTGCCTAGCTGATCTAATCAAAGTGGCGCAGCATAACTGACTGCCTGTGCACGTTTGTTTCACATGTAAACATAGGAGAAAAGGTAATGAGGATAATGATAGTGATGATTTTTTCCTGTGGCTTCAGATGAGAATATACCAAGTGAGAAATGCAATGAATTTAAGTGAATGAATTATAATGAAAACAGAGGTTCGGTATAATCATTTCTTTAATTATACAATTTTCTCAATTCCATTATCATGAAATAATTTCACAAAGATAGTGAGTTATATCACCTGAATATCACACCCAAATTTCCTCTATTTATGAATGTTTGTAATTTATAGACAGATTAGCAATACAACTAATAGAGATGTTAAGCCACAGAATCAGTGGTCAGTTTATAGAGATAAGAGGTATCAGGTTAGTGACTACTTAACACCAATGGCTGTGCTATTAATATAATCAAAGTAAACATTAAAGTGAACAGTCTTCGAAGCAATAAAATTTATGGTTTGAAAAGGAAATTGAAAATTGTAAAGGAATTTTGGAAAATCAATGTGAGTTTGGTTTACTTACTAAAGAACAACTGGAGATCCTGTAAATTTACCCATTTCATTCTAGTATGAAGAAAAATGTTAGTAAATAACGATGATATTGATGACAATGAGGTGAGAGAAAGGGGAAATAAACAACAAAATAATAAAAGAAGAAAAAGAATGATAAGGAAGATAACTTTTGAGATACAGTTGACAAGTGAAGAAAATGATAGCTTCATAAATTGTGTTCATGTTCATACTGAGTCATAAGCATTGCACTGTGTCATTAAGCAAATCAATCTACCTTGTAGGAAATTAAGTACAAAAACTCTTTGATTTGAATGTGATTTTTAAAGATCAAAGAGACTCTAAAAACATCTTCTGAGAAATGACATACTCACAATCAAAATGTTGAGATATGAGATCAGTGAAAAAATAGCAGGAACTAATTTTTCTTGGTGTACAGAGTAGTTTCTTAAATAGACATCATATTTTACTGAGCCCAATTTTAGGCTATGTTACACCAATTAATTTGAGAAAGTATTATTTATAAATCCTAAATTCAGAGGAGAAATGTCATACCGACCACAGTTACCAGCATACTACCAGTAATATTGGTTTCAAATTTAGGCACAAGACCAGCAATTTTGGGGGAACAAGGTAAGTCGATTACATCGACCCCAGTACTCAGCTGGTATTTATTTTATTGAGCCCAAAAGGATGAAAGTCAACCATGGCGGATATATATAACCAGTCCATTAATATTTGCAATCAATATAAGATTTATAAGCAAACCCTGAAGTGAGTTGGAACACCTTGCTATGTGAAACATTATTAATATAGCCATTCCTGCTACTGCTAAGTGACTGAAAATTATCTAGTAAAGATAAAATATCTACATTTAAAATAACAGAAAAAGATTTATGTAACTAATTAGAGAAGAGAGGGAGACAAGTGCTCTGTAGTGTAGCTGGTGAGGCAGTTAATTGGCAAGCAATAGAAGCATAGTATGTGTTCTGCAAGCAGGCTTGTTATTATTTTCTGTCTTAAATTGGTGCTTATAATAACTTAAAATCTTAGCAGTTAATTCATAATCATTTGAACATTAACTGAAACTGCTGTGTCCATATTAACTGTGGTTATCTACACTGTCTTCAATTATCACAGGCTGAATACCCTGCTGTCCTGGGACCTGTGCCACTCCCACTGCCTGCACCCATCTCTATATTTCTTCTTCTTTCGTTTTTTTCTTTTTTTTTCTTTCTTTCATGATTAATGAAATAAAATCATTGATTTATACATCAAGTTTGAAATGAACAGATTGTCAGCTACCTGACAATTCCAGAACAAAATAAACAGAGAATGTATTGGAAATTTAAATAAAAGAAATCACAATAATCTGAAGATCTACAAATAGTTAGTGAACCATTTCTCTTTCATCCACTTATGAATGCCATCCTTTCAGCGTTTATTCCAGTATAATGACAATTCTGTTGTGAAAAATGGAAATTTATTAACTATTAAAAACAAGTAAAATCGTAAAGCTTAATTTATATTAACCCAGACATATTAAATATTAATAGTCATTAAAAGAATACAACTAATTGAAACCAATACATAGATCAATAATAACCTACATGGTGCTTAAACAAGGAAAACTATTTCAGAGAAATTGAAATGTTGAAATGTCATAAAGTTTATAGTGAATACAATTCTAGTAAATAAAATTGAACATATTCAGTGCAAACATTGTCTATTCACTTTGAGGAGAAAATATCACACAATCAAAGTCCAACTAAATGCCAGTTAGCTGTAGAAAGAAGGAGCATAAAAGCACATTAAAATCCTTTTATTTCTGTCTATCATTTGTAGTGAAAGAGAAAGCAGTCCCAAATGATAAAATCTATCAGATAAAATTACTTATATGCACAAATATAGTAATAAAACAAAGGGGGTGTGAATTACACAATTCAGTCACTATTTAATAATTTGATTAATATAGAAGCCACTTGAGTAAGTATACAACTGAATAATAAAAAAAATTAATCTTCATAAAAGGATTGATTTATGAGAATATATCTCAGTTTATCGTGTATGTTCGTATATCATTGTTGCATAACTTTTTGTTTAATGTCATTCAAACACATCCATCTCCTGTGTAAATTTCCTACATTTAAAAACATATTTCCAACATCAAGACATACTTGTAATAGATCAAGAGAGAATGACTCTCCCCTTTATTAACAATGGTATAAGCTAGTACTGTGTTGACATTTTCTGTTGTGTATGGTTGGTAATATGATTGTAATAGCTGGCTAATGTTAAAGAATAAGAGGTAAGACCAATATAAAGTTTGTGAACTAGTTTTGGTTCCTGGTCACAGATTTTTCATTTCATTATCCTACTAAATATCTTTTGTTAATGTATGAATAAGAAATTCTGCCTTCCAATTTCTCTGAAGTTTATTTCTATTAACACCCATTGACAAATTCTGATAGCCATAAAACCTCAAGCAATAAACTTTATTTACTGCACTAGTAAATATGTAAATATATATTTATTTTGTTTATTTTATTTACAATTATTACTTTATTTTAGTATTATATATATTTGAGTGTATGTGTGTGAGTGTGTGTGTGTGTGTGTACATGTGTGTGTGTACATGAGGTGTGTGTATGTGTGTGAGTGTGTGTCTGTGTGTGTGTGTGTGTGTGTACATGTGTGTGTACATGTGTGTGTACATGTGTGTGTGTGTGTGTGTGTGTGTGTGAAGATAAACAGAAAAATAGATAGATAAATAGAAAGAAAGACAGACAGACAGAGGACGTATAAGCACAGGGCCTATTCTTGGGTGACTTATGAACTCAATGCCAGCATCAGTTGATCAATGTTCATGGAATATTTACCACATTGGACAAACGATGTAGCACTCACAGCAGCATTGTAAAGTTTGGGCTTTTTGAGATAATCTCAATAATCAAGGCTTGTCATGCCACTATTTTTGTGATCAGCCTCTGAGGTGCTTCAATTCTCATAATTCTATGTTTTGTATAGAAAGACAGTGTGCAGTAATACTTAAGGTGACACCTAAAAAAATATAGAGAAGAAAAGAATGATGGGATCCATTAACACATTATGCAGACCATATCGAGCTTATTGTTGCAGTGTGCACTACATCTAAGTCTTTGATGTCATTTGATGCTACCCCAAGGAAAGAGAATATGGCTGTTTAAGAATGTTCTCTTTTCCAAAGTAAATGACTTTTTTTCCTATTAACAGTATTTTTTCCTTTTTTTTTTAACTCAGCTGATCACAGCACATGGATTAGATTGGAGTTCTGTTTCAGTCACATGCTCCCTTGATGACTTCAGGGAGCATGGTCATCGATAAACATTTTCATTTTACTATGATAACATTTGCAATGTCATTTATGTAAGTAATAAGCAGAAGTGGGCCCAGCTAATACCCAGAGGGATCCACTTTTGCTAGTCTTGAGTAAACTCTATTAACACATGTTGGGTTCTTGTTTCATCATCATCATCATCATCATCATTTAACGTCCGTTTTTCCATGCAAGCATGGGTTGGACGGTTATCAAAAAAATTTAATTCTGTATAGTAGTTTTACATGAACCCCAACATTGAACAGCTTTTTCAGCAGAATGCTGTGGTTGACTATCAAAAGCTTAACTGAAGTCAAGGTAAATGACATCTGTGTTGTGGACCTCTCCCAGAGCATTAAAATATCATCAAAAATGGTGCAAAAGCTGTATCAGGCAGCCTCTATCACCATTAACATCATGCTGATTAGAATACAAAAGTTGATTTCTTTCTAGGAAAGTAGTTTTTTGGGGGTTTTTTTATCTCACCACATTCTCAAATGATTTAATGATATAAGAGGTTAGAGAGATTAGATGGTAATTCACTGTGAACAACTTATTTTCCTTTTTTAAAAAGTGACATGACTGACTGGACAGAACATATTGAGGAATACAACCTGAGTTCAGCAAATCCTTCCAGAGATTAACAAGAAGATAATGCAAGCTGATATCTGCATTCATTCAGGATAATAGCAGGGTATCTGTCAGGGCCCACTGCTAAATTGAGTTTAATTTTATTAAGTGCTACAATGATGTGTGCAGTGCTGAAAGTTATGTCAGAGAGGATATGTTGAGGATTTACTTCATCAGTACTGCCTGAGTGGACTGTCTTCAGGATCAATGAAGACAGAACAGTATTGCTTTTGTAGAGATTCCATCATATATTTGGCATGTTTGTGAATAATAGTGCTTTCATTGATCAACTAATGGATGGATGCAACAGTGGGCATATACTTTTTTTTTTTTGCAAATGAATAGAAAACTTTGAGAGTGTATCTAACTTTTACAATGGTCCAGTCTTCCTCAGTGTCCCTTTGGTCATTAATGAAAGACCTCATACAGCTCTGAATATATATATAT
>JAOPUL010004099.1:82411957-82426594 GCA_027564515.1 Octopus rubescens
TTGCCAGTTTCCAGTCAAACCGTCTAACCCATGCCAGCATGGAAAAAGAGACGTTAAATGATGATGATGATGATGATATATATATATATAAACAATATACATGTCTATAATGAGTACCCACATGATTTCACTTTCCCAAATGCTATTCAGAAACTATGATAGAAGACACTTGCCCAAGATGCCATGTTGTGGAATCAAGCCTAGACCCATGTTGTTGTGGAGCATACTTTTTAAAAATACATAGCCACATATGCTCCCAAGTCTGACAAATACAGGAGGGTCATTGCTAGATTGTCTTTGGTCATGTTTGCTTGATCAGGACATATGACATGGAACTAATTCTAATCATAGGTAAATTGGTAATGAATGATTCAAGGATGATGAGAAAGCAAAAGAACTATTTTAAAAAATTGAACCTTTTAAGCAAGTAATATGAATTTGTAGGTGATTAGAACCATATTATTTGACAAACACATCAACCAAAACTAAGATTTAAAATCAGATATTAGATGAAAGTATATAGGAATAATGATAACTTCATGTATCACTTTTCACCAAAGCAATGACTGTGGTAACCATATCCAACAATTATTACAATTACTATAGTTTCTGACTCTTTTAGCTAGTTATTTCCCTATTACAGCAAGATTATTTGTGAATATTTGATCAAAAAAGAGAATGCCCTATATAGATCCCTCATTGTTATGATACTAGGTTTGTCATCAGGTCAATGGCACTAGCAACATTTAACTGGTATTCATCAGATAGATTTCCCAAATGTCTAGTAATGGTTTAAAGATGAATTTGAGAAGATCCATGAGAATGAAGTCTTCTATGATGTATATTGCTTTTGCTTCAATTTTGTCCAGTATCTTCAGGCAGACTGAAGATTTACTTTCATGTCTGAAATTCTAATTTATTAACACATTCTAACAGAGCAGTCATGCATAAAAAAAAATATTAGTAATCAGCACAGCTAAAATATGAAAGAAAAAATTCATTTATCGTAACTAACTGAACAACTGTTGGGTTGGTGGTACTATAACATAGAAAGAAGGTGGAAGGCAATAAAATACGAGGAAATTCAATACAAAAGTTGTTGCTTATTTTGTTTTTATTGATTAGAAATATTCAAAAAATTGCTTTGTAAGAGTTGATTAAAAACAATAAGGCAGCTAAGGTTAAAAAAATAAATAAATAAAAACAAAAAAACACTAAAATATTTCTCACTAATAAATAGCTGGCCGCAAATATATAAGAATTTTCATCTTATGAAAAAGAACTACTACATTAGATTGTCTGTACTGCTGTGTTTATGTAAATTTGAGATATAAAGATATAATTGCATGCCAACAAGTGATCAAGTTGAGTCGAAAATTATTTCATGAGTGACGGTAATGGTAGTGGTGTTCAGATGTACTTTCTGAAATCAGCTCTTTTAACCATTAGAAGTTCCTAAAGGAATCATCTAAAAAATATTTTTGTTTGGTGTTTTATTTCGTTTTTTTTTTTTGTGGGTGAGGGGGAGTTGTTGTTTTTTTCTTCTGTATTCTCATCTAAGCAAGTTTTGTTTAATTTTATACTCCAGAGAAGAAGAACAGTGGTTATCACCTGCATGAATAATCATGGAGAGAAAGTGTGTTATAACTGAGGTCAGTGACATTGATTTTGTGTTGTAAGGGTTAAAGTTTAATAATTAATGGAAACACATGCCAAGGCAGTAAGTTCCAGTTCAGTGGAGTGAAAACTGTGCAAAATACTTAAAGTGGCATTTAGAAAGAGAGAAAATGGAAAACTGTAGAGTGGCAAGTTTGGCACTGAAAATAGTTTATGTAAGCAAAATCAGAAGAGACAAGGTTATTGTAACACAGTACAGTAATCATATATAGAGCATCGATGAATTAATAGTCAAAGACTAAAAGTACTTTGAAATAATGGTTTTTACCTGTTACCTGTGTGTTTTGATCTTATGTATAATCTAATATTTAGGTGATGGTGACTCAAAGATGACAACAAAACAATCAGTATCTAAATCAGTGTTCCAGAAAATAAGTACTAGAGTCAATTTGTTCACTACATCCTTCAAGACTGTGCCCCAGCATGGCCACAGCTCAACTACTGAAACAAGTAAAAGATAAACGATGTATTCATAGACTTTAAAATCTTCAATATTTAAAACATGTATACCTTTAAATATAGATATAATTGTACATATCTTCTATCATCATCCTTTAACATCCATTTTCCATGCTGGTTTGACCAGAGCTGGCAAGCCAAAGAGCTACACCAGGTTCCAGGCTGATTTGATTTGGTTTCTATAGCTGGATGCCCTTCCTAACACCAACCACTTTACAGAGTGTGCTGGGTGTTTTTTACGTGGCAGTGGCACCAACACTTTTATGTGATTCTGGCACGGGAGCTGTTATGTGGTGCTGGCACAGGGCTCTTGCAGACCAATCCTCTTTAGCAGGGGGAGCAGCATTAACTCTTCTGCTGTGGAAGATGGATCTTCTTGAGTACAGCAAGGTACCAGATATCTCGGTCCTTTGTCATATTCAGTGTTCAGTAGAATATCTTAGCAAATACTGCCTTATAAAAAGCAGAAGTTCTGAATGACATCTTAGATTAAGAGTGAGTTCTTTTTATGCCACCTATCAATGATATAACAATATTCTAAATACTGAATATTTCTCCCAAATGGTTAATTAATTCATACTCTTCTAGATGATGAGTGCACCCACATCGGGGTGGCCCAACGTCTCAGTCTCCACATGTACAAGCTGCACAAATGTTGCTGCAGAGTGGTAGTGAGCAAATTCAGCCTGCACCCTTTATCCTGCAGCCTTGGCACAGGCCAATTCCCCACACATTACTGAGAGTAGAGTAAAAGTAAACAGAAGCATAAAGAACTAAATAGTTGTTGGTCATTCCTCATATGGCATCATTCTGAAGGTTTTCTCCTGTAATGCTCAGGGTTCTATAGCATTGCAGGAATAAGCAAAAGAGCTGTTAAGAACAACATGGGACCTGGGAAAAATTGTGGTGGGGCCTGGGATCCATTATTTAATACAAAAGAATCAGTGAATGCTTTGTTCAAAATGAAAGGTACCAATATATGTGATGAAGTTGAAAGAAAATCCCCTAACACTGCCATTTCAACAAAGGAACTTTTGATTCATTTCCCCCACATCTTATTTGATTGAGTGTGGCTTTAGTGCTGTTGATGATTTGCTTTGAGTCAAGAGAAACAGACTTGAAATTACAAAACATGATGATTTATGGCTGAAGCTAACAAAATTGTCTCCTTGAATCAAGGAAATCTGCCATAGTCACCAGGCACAAGGTTTTCATTAAAGTGATTCACTTTTTTCTTTCTTAGTCAATAATGTACTTTTTTTTTGTACTGAGTACTTAATAAAAGAGTTACTGGTAGATTCTTTTGTATTAAATAATTGTGATAAAATATTAAAAATAAAGTTGTCTTTCTCCAACTACAGGTGGGGCATACATTTTTCTGGAGAGTTATAGTGGGGTCTGGTTGAGAAACACTAATGTAGAAGCTGCTGTGAAAACATCTAGATGGTTCTGGCTAAAAAGAGGTAATCAACAGGGGTCAGTAGAATGCTGCTCAAACACGGGCCTAGTCATGATCAATCCAAGTTGGGTCACCCGAATGAGGGAGTATGTTATAATACTCTAGGATACTACAAGGACAATGTAGATGTATGTTGAACTCATGTTATAAACATTTCATAACAATAGAATTAAAGTGAAAGGTAAATGAAAGAAAAAAAATTGAAATGGAATAATATTTTTAGAACAAATAAAGACATTTTTCCTTTTTTCAAATGTCACTGAATTGAACTTCTACAAAAGGATAATTAAAAACCAACATTAAAACTCAATAAATTTTCTGTCATAAAACACACCCAGTACACTCTGTGGAGTGGTTGGCATAAGGAAGGGCATCCAGCCATAGAAATCAAGCCAAAACAGACTGGACTCTGGTGCAGTTCTCTGGCTTACCAGTTCCTGTCAAACCATCTTATCCATGCCAGCAAGGAAAACAGACATTATAATGATGATGAGGTGAAGAAGATGATGATGATTGTCAACTTTATCACTTAAAACTGATTTCTCATCAACAGTGATACACTATGTGGTCACTCAACTTGCTAAAAGCAGCAGCCAAATTTACTTCAATTCACATCTTTGCCATCTTCATAAAAGCAGGACACATTGGATGATGTAGCCTTACACATACAAAACGTTTGGATGATGATCATGGCTGGAATGTCTTCAAGTATATGTCTGTTTGATCCAAGTTGACTTTGGTTTCTATAAAACTGATTTTGGAAATCAAGTCCTTCTCCATGATATTTCCAGTTTCTGATTTTCTTGTCATTTTTCATTGATCTTACATGAATTACATAACCATAATATAAATCTGTGTGTGTGTGTGTGTGCAAACATATATATATATATATATATGTGCATCTGTGTCTATATGCTGGTGTGAGTGTGTGTTAAAGTGAGCATATATATGTATATATATGTGCATCTACATCTATATGCACGTGTGATCAATATCTGTGTGTATCATCATCATCATCATCCTTTAACGTCCGTTTTCCATGCTGGCATGGGTTAGACCAGAGCTGGCAAGCTGGAGGGCTGTACCAGGTTTCAGTCTGATTTAGCTTGGTTCCTATGGCTGGATACCCTTCCTAATGCCAACCACTTTACAGTGTGTGCTGGGAGCTTTAATGTGCCACCAGCACAGGACTCTCAGCGCTAGTGCTTTTTATGTGGCACCATCATGAGTGCTTTGACTCTTGACGCGGCCACTTTTAACAACAGGACACTCGATGCGATCACTTTTAGCAGCAGGACTCTCAACACGGCCATATATATATATACGTACATATATATATATAGGCTTCAAAACTATACTGTTAAACTATACTTAATGTTCCTTTAACTGGTATTGAAAGAAAAATGTACAAACACACACACACATGCAAATAATTAAATCCTACTAAAATACATGAATACATTTGCATATGCATGCACTCATTTATATATGTGTATGCGTATATATATATATAATATATACAATATATATTTTAATATATATATACACACACACACACACATGCAAATAATTAAATCCTACTAAAATACATATATGTACATGAATACATTTGCATATACATGCACTCATTTATATATGTGTATGCGTATATATATATATACATAATATATATTTTAATATATATATACACACGCACACACATATATACACTCACAAACAAACACATATATATATACATTTGTACACACACACACATACATATGCACAATTTCACATTCTCCTCATAATTTCTTGTTCAGCAATGAATTCATTCACAAAATACATAAAAACAAACATCCATGAATGACTTAATATAATGACGCTCCATGTCTGTTCTTCTTAACTTTTAAAAAACATTAATTCATGTTTTATATAGCCTTCAGGGAGAGAAAAAGAAAGAAAAGATGGAAACAGGAAAGCCAAGAGAGAGAAAGAGAGAAACAAAATAAAATACCATTACATAATACTCAATGCTATGAAGTAGCATTATATCAAGAGTTTGATTCAACATCTCCTTACTGGCTTACAAACATTAGATAATCTCCTACATGCTCCAATACATATATACATTATACGCGTAATACATATATATATATATATACATATATATATATATATATATATATATACAAACACATACATATATATACTTACAACTATACATACACACACACATATGTATATACATACATATATATATATAAATAATATAGATAGATAGATAGGGAGACAGATATACATACATATACACATGCACATACACATTCAGTAGCAATGCATTTACGCTTGTCATACAATCAATATATCAACCAGGCACGCATCTTTGCATTTTTGCACAATTTGATAGTTTATGCAGCTGCATATATTTAGAAGAAACGATGCTGAATACTGCATTGGAGGCAGCAGAGAATTATACCAGGTTGCTAGGAGAGAAGCTAGGCTTTCAGGTTTACATAACAATGGGCAATGTAGCAAGTAAGAGGTTTGCCAATGTACTACAGCATGAGGATCAAAGGTGTGAGGTGTTCCAGATTGCAAGACACTGTATCAGAGAGAATCAAGATGTTGGGAGCGAGAAGTGTGTGCAGATGAATAATGGTGCACTTGCACTGAGTGATTCTGAAAAAGAAAAAAAAAAAAAAAGAAACGAGGCATGGAAATACTGCAATGAAAGTTGCTAAATGTGGAATATGCCTAGGAGCAAGAGGATCATCCTAAAGTGGATCCAACAGATGGAATAGTTATTGTAGTAAACAGCATATGATAGATCAAGCAATTAAGATTATGAAGGCAGTGAAAGCCCTTCATTCATCAGGAATCACTCCCCAAATATTGGTTTCAAATGTTGGCACAAAGCCAGCAACTTCGATGGAAGGGATAGTCAATTACATTGACCTCAGTACTCAACTAGTATTATTTTATTGACGCTGAAAGGATGAAAGGTAGAGTTAACCTGGACGAGACCAACCATAAACAACAGGAAGGAATTACATGAAGCAGACTGGTCACTATAGCAACACCAGTCTGCGCATGTCACCTTCCTCCTTCTTCACCCCCACACATCTGAGCAATGATCTTTTCCATCCCTCGCTTTTCCAAATGTCCTGAAGAAGCCGTCATATCCCCGAAATATAGAAATATAAGGTAATAGTATGACTTTGTTTTCTTTTGCTTTTGTAGTTTACTTTATATCTTCTCACATTGTTCCAGCCTTACACAACAAAATTCTATTTAAAATATACATATATATATACTTGCAAGCAGCCGCTTTGAGTTCGAGTCCTGTTGCAAGAAGCAGCCATGTCAAGTTGAGTCCTATTGCAAGAAGTGGCTGCATTGAGTTTAAGTCCTATTTCAAGAAGCAGCCATGTTGAGTCGAGTTCTGTTACAAGAAGCAGCCATGTTGAGTCGAATCCTGTTGCAAGAAGCGGCTGCATTGAGTTTGAGTCCTGTTGCAAGAAGCAGCCACGTTGAGGGTCCAGTGCCAATGCCAATGCCATGTAAAAAGCACTTGTGATGGTTCCACATAAAAAGCACTAAAATCGAGGGTCAGGTGCTGGTGGCATGTTAAAGCACTCAGCACACACTGTAAAGCGTTTGGCTTGGGAAAGGCATCCAGCCGTAGAAACCGGGTCAAATCAGACTGGTGCTCTTTTTATTGACCCGGAAAGGATAAAAAGCAAAGTTGACCTCAGCAGAATTTGAACTCAGAACGTAAAGACAGAGAAAATGCCACTAAGCATTTTGCTCGGTGTGCTAACAATTCTGCCAACTCACCACCCTAAACTTTGAAACCATATTACTAATAGTTTGTTCTAAAAGAACATCCACATTTAAGTGTGGGGGGGGGGTACAAATTACCTCTCAGTGATACTGCCTCTGTCGCTAATGTATATTGTTTTAACAAGCTCACTGGTTAATCACAACACCAGCATCTGTTCCAGCACTGTTATTTTATATATCACTGGCAGGGAGATGGGTCGCTGCTATCTCTAGCGGTCGAGGGTCCATCATTGACAAGATCAAGGAAGGTCGAAATTATGTGAGGTGGCAAGGATTTATCTCCTTGCTTGTGATATAAACAAGAGTGCATTTTGCACCAAAAGCTAATATGAGAGTTTCTCTCATGGTATCTACTGCAGTATAGTTTGTTCTAACAGAACATCCACATTTAAGTGGGAGTAAATATTAATACTGTTTCTGTCGCTAATATATATTTCTTAACATTAATAAAATCCCCAACAAATAAGATTACTTATTAATCAACAACAACTGTTTCACACTAAAAATTCTTGGATGATCTGGCTGCATAAAAATATAAATTCAGTCAATAAAATAGAAGTAGAAAATGTCAAATCATGTCAGCAAATACATTCTTTACTTTGTGTAGATAAGCCTACAAGAGCTACACTCATTTATCGTAATCTTGATAATAATATATTTTCTTTTAGATATCTGACATCCCCAAGGAAGAAGGATTACAATTAACTAGCACTGGTTAATTTCCAATTTATCAAAAGCACTGAGAGACAAATACTTTTTTCTTTAAGTCAGTAAAATAAGCAATATTCATAAAACATTATTCTTACAATCATATTCAGTATCTCATTAATTAAGCTGTCCAATATAACTAGTTATAAAGTCATGAAATAATCATTTGGAAAATAATCTAATAAAGTAAATGTTATTACTAGCACTTATGGAGAAGATTTTTTTTTCTTTGCAAAGTTATAAGGTCAGTGTGTATTCTGTCTTAAAAACAGTAACATGAATGTAGACCAAGTATGATAATTTCCTCACATCATCCGAAGAGATTGTAAAATGAAAAGAATAGGCTAAGGGAAGAGGAACTCTTAGAGTTAAACAGGTAGAAATGCAGAATATTTTTCTTAGTATTGCCAAATAATTTCCTCTTTTATGTTTCCTTACAGGAGAAAACCTTCAGAATGATGCCATATGAGGAATGACCAACAACTATTCAGTTCTTTATCCTTCTGTTTACTTTTGCTATCTACCCTCCAGTAATGTGTGAATGTATACATGTATGTGCATCTGTATACACACACGCATACATATATATACATGTCATGTATGGACGTAAGACTCATTGCTTATGTGTGTTTGCACAAGCAAAATCAGAGTACACATACTTATATGATATACTCAAGTAATGATAATACATTGTGATTCAGAGTTTTATATTGAGGGATTCTAGATAATCGGCAAACAATTAAAAATTCAATCTCTTGCTTGTGTATATCAGCGATAATATTACTTTATGGGTTTTAAAATATTGTCAGGCACACAGCCATTACACATATTTGGGGGTGGGTAAGTTCTTTACCTTGGTTTAATTGAAAATAAGCTGGTAAAAAATTTAAATAAACTGATAACTGACAGAGGGGGTTAAATATGAAAACGAATGAACTGAAATTATAAAGCATCAATAATTATATATTGTAGTGGGTTAACAGAAGAGATTGATAGTATAAACAACAGAGACTATAGAGATCAAGTGTGCTTCATATTTGCTTAAAATCAAGGAGAGAAATATAGCTCCAGAGAGTGTACCGGGTGCCTTTAACATATCACCAGCACGAGTGTTTTTAATGTGTCACTGGCATGAGTGTTTTTAATGTATCATCAGCACAAGTGTTTTTATCATGGTGAATTTCTTTCTCAGTGTAACTAAAATATTCATAGACCAATGAATATCATATAGCATACTCAAATGACCCCCATAACATTGAATGAACACATGGAATCTAATATTTTAACAAAGGCAAGATCAATGCCATTGAGAAAATTTTCCATATGGGTATAAATTTATCTATATCCTTATTCTCTAAATATTATATATCTTAGTAAATTCTAGCCCATTGATGAATAAAGGTTTTGAGATAGAGGAATAAAATCCAACAGTATTGAATTGAGTAAAAAACTTCATTTAATGCCATTAGACCAGCTAATCACAGTACAACTGTTATTCCATTGCATGAGCTTAGTTAATTTCATAACCTTACTGTTAATATTGCTTAAGATTTTCTCACTCATTAACTTCTTTACTGTTTTTGCAAGATCAACTAATCTGCATTTAGGAGTGGAGACATAATTCTCCTTATAGTGCAACAGAATGAAGCAAGCTTTGCATTTAGTAAAACACTTAACTATGCAAGTTAAGCTTATGAGCTATACTTTTTGCTGCAATTTATATAACTGTGTGTCATTTTTATAATTTGGGTTGATATTCTTATTTATTAATTAGTCATATCTAATACATAAAGGTTTTTCATTTTATCTGAGAATATGAATTTATTTTATATTTCTTAATGTTCATAATAATAGAGTTTAGTTTGGATGATATTGGAGTACTTAAGGAAATGTAAGTTGAATATCATATCTAAAAAGTTAGATTAAAATGCTTCCAGATACTAATTGTTGAGGACCGGTGCATATATTTACACCACAGTAATAGGTAGATACTTCGATGATCTCAGAGTCATAGAAGAAAGTTTTTTAGTGCATGCATTTGACTTTCTACCTTATAAATTAAATTTCTTAAGATAGTATCCTCGACCTCACCACAGACAAATACAAACCATAATAAAACAAAACTCGCATATGTTAACATAAATTCCTGCTACATTTCCATCACACACAGGAAAAAACAAAAACAGAAGAATCTCTGGAACTGCCCAGACAAGTCCATGTTGCTCTTATGATCAGCTCTATATTGCAGGCCCACGTACTAGGCCAAATTGACATCTTTTCATTAGAATACTAAAACCAAAGGTCCAGAAATGTAGTAAACCCGAGAGGTCTTACTGAATAAAATCCATTTTTGTTAGAATTGTGTGGCATATTAACTTGGAATTTCAAGAAAATATATTACAAATAGCATTAGATAGCATTTTCTGAAATCACAAATTTAAAATAACCCATAGAGTATCAAAAGTACTACACAACATAGAAACCAGGAAAAGAATTCAGCTTAAGACATGTATCATAACAATAAAAAGTATAATGCAAATATAATTACGTACAAAAAGACCAACATGAAACTTGTTTACAAGTTTAGTCATTTAAGTTTCGATGTAGAGTTGTGTCTCAGGGTCTCTTAATACAAATTCTTGCTTCTCGTGAGTTGCGTATAAAATGGTAGAAATAATACTAGAACGAGCTTTCAATTAACAGCGACACTTTATTCTTCAGCCAAAAAGAAATATACAGTGAACCAGATTAATACATCACAAAGAATGTTGTCTGTAGAAAATCATACATAATTGGCTTTTAAACTCAGTCGAACTTGGTTACCTGTGCTTCAACATGAACACTCAGACGAACATTTAGAATTTGCCGCGCTTGGTGGCCTATTGAACAACTCCGTATCCTGCGTAAAACTAGACCACCTGACTGGACAAAGTATTTCAGCGTCACATGACTGATCGCATGACCAATCATTAGAGACTTACGCGTGGAGCCCTTTTTAGATTATCCAAGTTTAAAACATGCAATTATGAAATTTGTCTCGCTATATAAGTTAAACAGAATAAAAAAATGTTTCTTTATATTCAACACCAACGCAATGCCGGGCACTTCTGTTTGTACTTTCATAATAAGCACTAATCGAACTTAACTAGAACTAAATACACGTGACTTTCTTGTGTACTTTTTCAGACGACGTACCTAGGGCAACATTATAATTTGTTTCAAACACCTAGTTGATGGAGTTTTAGTTGCTATTTCTGGCAGGTCAAGGCTTTTTCAATTGGTTCAATATCTTAATATTGGTTTCTACCCTTTGCACAATTTTAAAAAAATGGTCCCAGTACTTGATTGATACTTATTGTATCAATCCTGAAAGGATAAAAGATAAAATCGAATTTGGCGGGATGTGAACTAACAACAGCTTAAGTAACCCCACTATTTCTGCAACCCCACCATCCTCAATAAAACTAATAATATTTTTAAAACTCCTGCTAATGTGTTTGATGGATAGCAAAGAGAATAATGAGAAATGAAAATACCGTAGATCTATGGACAATTTTATTTTCTCACAGAACATAAGAGAAAAGTAGTTTACGGTGTTCTGCACTAATGCGTGTGGCAAAATACGAGAAAATACCAACAGCAAAAGAATTGCCCTCCAGAGACAGCTTCAGTAATCTTTCTGTCAGACCAATACCCAAAAGGCTTGTTAACATTGAAATGATGTACATCTTTCCGAAGCCAAAGAGTTTACATTGAAAACAGTTTCTCTTTCTACCCGGATTTCTTGATGTTCTGTGTTCGCATAAAGACTTCGATAAAATAAATCAACGCTGTCCTCTGATGTGCATCCTTCAACACTTTTAGCAAATAACGACATACGTAGCAATCCCCTTGCGAGGCTGCTAACAACTCGTCTGTTTACATCACGTTACAGACAGAAACACACACATTTCTTACAAAAACCAAATATGTACCACTAGTTCGTTGCCCAGCTGAAGTATCAATGCAATACACACTCATATATATTCTTGAGGAAGTGAGTGATGGCTTCCTTTTTATCACTCAAACAACTACTAATGTAGGAAATGTCAAGTTCTTAATCGACCTATGTATGCTTTGAGAGTTCAAACTACTATTATACAATTTAAAAAAAAATACATTAGTCGCTTTCTTGATTGCATGTTGTTGTTTAACCCCAGGTCAGGCCTGATCGAGTCAATTTATGAGGAAAAGCATCCAAACCGAAATCATTCTGTCTTGTTTACTTTTAGGGATGTGTAGGACTACAAATGTGTCTTTTCCTTTCTTGTGAAATTTGAAAAAAATGTAGCTGCTATTTTCAGTAGGTTGATTGACGACATAGTGACTCTGTGGGAAAAGGCGCGAAAACCGAGGGAGTCAGCGTTTCCAGAAAAAGACATATTAGTTCCAGCTAGTTAACTCCTACATACCAGATGTGACTAGCATTCTCTCTGGCGCTCACTATGGGACCTAAGTCCTCGTGGTTCAAATAAGTAGAACAATTTATATAAAGACAACAATGGCATGATAATATCCTCTTGTATGGTTGGATAAAAATAAATATTATTTAACAGTCGAAGATCTGAATCGAGTTCCTTTCTTACACGAAGACTATTCAACCAAACGATCCAGTCAACTTCCATCTATCTTCACATTGTTAAAGTGGTGACCCCGACGTGATACTACAACTTTAATATAAATGTAGAACTATACGAATATAGTCGATACCATACTAACAAGAGAATTACGGTAGCGGATTCATGATAGAGTCTCAGTTCAAGTTGATTATTCAAGGCGACCAACCACTAGCAAATTACAATATTGGAGAACGGGAGGTATTTCGTGAATTCTTCTTTGAATAAAGTTACCAAACAATCCAACAGGTCTCTAATATGATTAAAATCAGTTATAAAGATTGCAAGAAAATTCTCATGAAAAATTTAAAAAATCACTCTACATCACGTTCCTATGTAGTTTGTCCTCTGGCAGTCGTTCTACACTTATTTACGTTTCTTGACTTATCCCCCTATATAAGTTCGTCATGTTTCCGAAAATAGAGTAATAAGTGAAATTTCAACAAATTCTAGATGGTATTGGAAGATCTACAAGAAGTGTACTTCTGTGGCACTTTTGAGAAAAGAAAGATGTGTGGAGAGTTCTGTGTATATCCAAGAGGGTTATTTCGAATTGATTGTGGAGGTGTGTGGCTTTATGGTTAAGGTGTTGCCTTCATGATCGTAAGATTGTGATTTCTATTCCTGGATCAGGTGATGCGTTGTGTTTTTGAGCAAACACTTCATTTCACATTGCTCTAGTCCACTCTGCTGGTATAAGTGAGCAATCCTGCGACGGACTGGCGTCCCATCGAAGGGGTGGATATATATATACCACAGAAACCGAGAAACCAGCTTTATGAGCCAATGGCTCGGGAAGAGCCTTCGATATATATATATTCCTTTGTCTTCTTTTACTTGTTGCAGTCATCAGACTGCAGCTATATTGGGGCACCGCCTTGAAATTTTAGTCGAATGAATCAACCCCAGTACTTATTTTTTAAAAGCCTTGGACTTATTCTATCGATCCCTTTTGCAGAACCGCTATGTTACGAGGATTTAAACTCACCAACTCCGGTTGTCAAGCGGGGACAAACACAGACACATATATACAAACACACACACACACATATATATCCATATATATACGACGGGCGTCTTTCAGTTTCCGTATACCAAATCCACTCACAATGCTTTGGTCGGCCCGAGGCTATAGTAGAAGACACTTGATCAAGGTGCCACGCAGTGGGAATGAACCCGGAACCATGTGGTTGGGAAGTAAGCTTCTTACCACACATCCACGCCTGCGCCTTATATCCACGGGTGCGGATCAAACTGTTTTGAATAAATAAATAAATAAATATATATATATATATATGTATGAATATAAATAATATATGAAATACATTATTTGCCATATGTGTGGTAGCAAGATTCAGCTCTTTGCTATCCCTCTGGAAAGAGTCAGAAGTGGTTGGCGACTTTCTACAACTTCACCAGCCCCAATTGCTGACCTCATAATTTCCTCTGATGGGTTGTAATCTCATGTGTGGGCACAGTTGAGAAGGACACCAACCGATCTGACTGCAACACCAAGACCAAGCTGGTGGCCAAGATCAAGGAAGTGTTCGAAGATCTTCCCAAGGGCATTGTGAGGAACGCCTGCACCAAGTTCCGAAGCCATTTTTAGGCCGTTGTTGAAGGTGAGGTGGCTACTTTGACTAAACTGTTATATCCCAGCCATAATCTAGTTGATCATAAATACTTTAAATACTTTTATAGGATTACCGTTTTCTTTTCCTGATATACAAACTGTCAAATTTAGTCCGAACAACCTGTATATATATATATATATATATACATATATACATATATATATATATATCTTTTATCTTTTACTTGTTTCAGTCATCAGACTGCGGCCATGCTGGGGCACTG
>JAOPUL010004099.1:82531015-82546427 GCA_027564515.1 Octopus rubescens
CTTCCGGGGTCGATAAAGTGAGTACCAGTTACAAACTGGGGTTGATAAAATCGACTACTCCCCTCCCCCAAAATTTCAGGCCTTCATGCCTTGTATAGAAAGGATTATTATTAATATTATAACACACAAAATCCCTTAACAATTTTTTTGATGCAATTTCTAATAATATTTAATTGTAAAAATATAGAGGGATTTTTTTTTAACACTGAATGTTCATAAGGGCCCATCTAAGTAGAATGGGTCATAAGGGCCCATCTAAGTAGAATGGGAATCAAAGGGGTCCATAGACCAAACATGCTTGAGAAACACTGCAAAAGATTGATGGGTGGGTGTTAGAAGATGAGTTGTGGGGAAAGGTTTGACAGGACCTCATTTCAGATCTTCTCAAGCGCAGCATATCGACATTCATCTTGGTCCCTTGTCATTTCCTCTATGAAGGTCAATCTTCACCACCCCATGTCTTTCTGGGTCTCCCTCGGGTTCCATCCACGGCTAGCAATCAACACTTCTTTATACAGCTCTCTTTTTACCCATCCGCATCACATGACCCATACCAGTGCAGTCTTTTCTCTTGCACACCAAATCTGATGCATTTTATGCCTAATTTTTCTCTCAACAGATTTGCACGTTGTCATACATGCACACTGATGCTGCACATTCAACAGAGTATGTTAGCTTCATTGCCCTCTTTAATATTTTCAACAGTTATCACTTATCGACGACTTTATCTTTTTAAAAATAGTTATGTCACGATATTTTTAAACCCCCCCCCCCCCCTTAAAACTGTTATCATATTACTTATATGTTATTGTATATGTAAAGTGGCAACCTGAGGGGAAAAGAGTAGCAGGTCACCCTAAAACCACATGATGAAGGACCATTGACACGGAAAGGAGATGAGAGGGGTAGAGAAGCAGGAATGAGACCAGAATAGTGGCACAAAACAAAGCTGAAACATGATCTCTCCAACCAGCTCTATGTGCCTCATAGCATGGGGAGAACTAACTAACTAACTAATTAACTAACTAACTAACTATTGTACATGTATAGTCTACAAACATTTTACTAATTCTTTTTTATCCTATATTTTCAGGTTGCTGTGCTCTCTTCCAATCTGATATTTTCCTTACTAAACTACCTTGTATTTGGCCCCCAGTCCACGGAGGTTATGTTTAAAAGACATAGCATGGAGCAGAAAGTTGGAGTGGGACATGAAGTAGGTTTCACTGTCGATCGCTCGGAGCTCATGAAAAATCCAATCTATGCTGCCATCAATAAAAGCTTCGGCCGTTACCATATGGCAAGCACATTCTCAAATTTCCTTGTTATGCTTGGTAATTTTTCGCATCTTTATTCTATGTCTTTCAAAGGACTCTAACTAGTCACCAGCATACTTTTCTTAACTTTATATAGTATTTGCCATTTTTTTTTTTTTAAGTCTTTGTAATTAAAAATTTTTTGCAAAAATAAATGTTGATTTAAACATAATTTCTGTTGATATTTTATTTTGTGCCAGTGGCACGTTAAAACATCCAGCGCACACTGAAAATGGTTGGCATTAGGAAGGGCATCCAGTCATAGAAACCAAGCCAAAACAGATTGGAGCCTGGTACAGCTCTCTGGTTTGCCAGTTCCAGTCAAACCGTTCAACCCATGCCAGCATGGAAAACGGACGTTAAAGGCTGATGATGATATATTTATACAAAGGTGCATGTGGTTAAGAAGCTTGCTTCCCAACCACGTGGTCTTGGGTTCAAGTCCTGCTGCACAGCACTATGGGCAAGTGTCTTCTACAGCCCCAGGCTGACCTAAGCCTTGTGAGTGGATTTGATAGACAGAAAGTGAAAGGAGCCCATTGTATATACGTGTGTGTATGTATATATACATACAGAGGGCTGCAAAACTAGGTATAAAGTAAGGATTATACTAGTAATATAACAGGGGTGCTAGGGTTCATTTAATACTAGAATTCATTTAATTTATTATTACTATTTTTAATATTTCTATCTCCACAATTTTTTCTATAAAAAAAATAGTGGCATGTGTGAATGCCAGGGGCAAACAGTTTGAACATTTGAGGGATTAATAAGTTTATTATTAATAAGTTTGTATAATCAGTATTAAAAATAGTAATAATTTTAATGAATTAAATGAATCCTAGCACCCCTGTTATGATACTAGTATACATACTTTTGCAGTCTCTGTATACATTCACATTTAGTGTGTATATATGCATATGTGTTTGTGCATGCTCTTGTTTAGACATTACATGATTGTTGTAAATGGGCATCATCACCATACAAGCAAGGTTGTTCATTTCCAGTTTTCCTTGAAAAACAAGGGGAAATATGACCTTGGTCAGAAACAGGTGAGGGTTGACAAGAAGGGCATCCAGCTATAGAAAATCTGCCTCAACAAATTCTGTCTGGCCCATACAAGTCTGGAAAAGTGGACATTAAATGACGAATGTGATACATTTATTTAGTATAGTATATGTGAAGGCACATTATCCAGTGGTTACAGTGTTGCACTCATGATCAGAAAGTTACAGGTTCAATTCCTTGGCTAGGCAGTGCATTGTGTCTTTAATCAAGCCATTTCATTTCATGTTGCTCCAGTCTACCCAGCTGAAAATGAGTACCAGCTCAGTATTGGTACAACCCTCTCTCCCTGCAACTGTCACATCTTTTTTGTGTCAAAACACTATGTAAACTTCTACAGGACTTGAAATGAGAGATCTGGAACACTTATCACTATGCGTTCTATCCAACACACAAATGACTCTGCCAATTGACCTTCTGATGAAGTGGTCTGGTTATTTTGTTCTATTATGTACTCTATTAATAAACAATAAATAGGCATTCTCATGGAAACATAGGAAACATGGTACATAATTAAACAATCAACTTTTCTTATTCATTTATTATTTATATTTTACTCTGCAACAAATATGCAGCATCTTTTTGTTACATTCATTGGATTTACAGAGTGCTTAATATCATGAATTGATATTGTATTAACTGTTTTATTGATTGGTTAATCCATAAGGAGTATTGTTGATATTTCTTTTGAATACTCTGTTAGCCGAATACATGCATGAAATTCTATTGAGTTAATTGATTAGATCGTAAAGATATCTACTAATTAGACATATATCATCATTCTTACTGTCCACTTATCCATAGTTGCATGGGTTGGACGGAATTTTGTTGAGGCAGATTTATTTTACAGTCGGATGCTTTTCCTGTCGCCAACCCTTACCTGCTTCCAAGGACAGTGCTTGCATGAAGGAGACATTTGTTTATAACTATCACATGAAATCAAGCCAAGGAAACAGTCTTGTGGAAACCACTTCATGGGGATGTAAAAAGAGGGGAAACGTTGTCACATTTATATCGACAACTTGATTGCAGACACTGGCCTGGAATGTATCCAGGACCTCGATGCAGTGATGTTGGACCAAGAGGTGTGGCGGGTGGACTTTGTTGTTGTGGCCCAGGTTGGAACTTGGCCATAATAAAAGAAACAGTTACACACACACATATATACAACAGGCTTCCTTCAACTTCTGTCTACCAAATCCACTCACAGGCTTTGGTCAGCTAGGGCTATAGTAGAAGACATTTGCTCAAAGTGCCATGCAGTGGGACTGAACCTGCAACCATACGGTTGGAAAGCAAACTACTTACCACATAGCCACACACTGTATCAATAATTATTAAAGGCTGAAGTATTTTCTGACCCTGAAGAGAAGGGCCAGTCACTGGGATATAGTCCTATATATTTTGAGGATGTGCTAGGAGAGACCTTTGGTGATGAAGAAACCCAATCAAATCAAACCAGGTTATTACAAAGCAAACTTTTTAACCCACACAGCCAAGCCTGATCAAATTATGAAATAGAATTGATTTCAAACAAGGCAATATGAGGTCTGATTTTTAAAAAAAGTATCAAGAGGGATGCTATAAAAAACAAACAAACTGCAACTCATATCAATTCGGCATTTAATCTCATTCAAAATAGTCCCCTTCTGAAGCCACACACTTTATCCAGTGTCATTTCCATTGATGGAAGCATTCCTGGAACTCCCCTTTTGGGGGAACGTCGTCATATTTACATTGACAACTTGATTGCAGACACTGGCCAGCAGCTGTCTTGACACATTCTCTTGGATTTCCTCGATGTCTTGAAATTTTGTTCATTTCAAGTGAGATTTGATTTTTGCCTTGGTTTCAGGGTCATATCCGATTCATCACCTGTTATGATCATTTTCAAAAAGTTTTCATCTTCCTTGACACAAAGAAATCCTGCACAGCTGAAACCTGATCTTTTTTCAGACGACCATACTCTACACACTTCACTTCCAAGCAACGCTATAAACAACAGAAGAGAGCGAAACCTTTAAAACTTGGTATGCATGCACAACAGAGTTCAAAGTCAATCTGTGCCAAGCGGATTCACTCTGACTGCTTCAGCTCCATTACCATAGCAACAATCCCGATACTTCTTGATCAGACATCATACAGTTTGTAGGAGAGGAGATGGGTGATTTCATTGACCTCAGAAGAATGAAGGGTAAATTTATCCTCAGCAGGATTTGAAAACCAAGCAAAGGACCATCAATGAATACTAGAAAGCATTTTGTCCAACACTGAAATGATTTTTGCCAAATGATAAATTTCAAAATTTCAAATACAAAGAAAAAATAAATTCTTTTTAGAAAATAATTTTTTTTTTCTTTATTAACTTTTATTTTTTAAAACCCAGACAAAGTTTTTTTTCTTTTTTTATATAAAAGATAAACATTTTTTTTTAATAGACAGATGTAGGACAATTTATTCGGCATATTTAGAAAATATTTTTTGCTGGATAGGGCTACGTTTTTACTACTTTCAGTCATTAGACTGTGGCCATACTGGGGCAACTCCTTTGAGAGTTTCAACGAATGTAAATCAACCCCAGTGCTTTATAAATTACTGTTTATTTTTTATTTATTTCAAAGTCAATAAAATTAAGCTGACCTGAGCATAAAGGAATGTAATCAATACCACAAGGTATTTTGTCTGACACTAATCTATGACAATCTGCCATCTGGGGGTTTTTTTTTTGTTTTGTTTTGGGTTTTTTTAATTACCCCATCTAGGATGTAGAAAACAATAAAAATACTAGAAATAGAAAACTGATTATTTAATACTTAACTATTTCTAATCTAGTATTCTATCAGTTTCTAGAACCCATCTGCTGAATTCAGTATTTTATACACAAGCGAGTGAACAGATGAAAGTAAGTAGCACTCAATACATTTGGTTGGAGTTACATGTATTTAATAACAGTTTGACTCAGTTTCACATGATATAAAGTTTCATGAGACGGAAAGACACATCCGTCTCATCGGGTGTTTGGAGGCAGTGTGTGTGTCCTACATTGCCCTGAAACTTTAACCCTTTAGCATTTAAACCAGCCATATCCAGCCTACATATTCTACCTGTTTCATGTTCAAACTGACTAGATCCAGCCTCTCACACCTACCCTACAATGTCATTCTAAAAGTAAGCAATCACATCATTGAAGCCTTGAAGGTATGTATATATGTATATTGTCTTCACACTTCACTTAAGTAATCCATGATGTTTACAAAGAGACCTTATGACAGTCTGTTCTGTTATAAGAAATAGTTCTATTCTGTAAAAGTTTCATTCAGCATAGCCATTCGGTTATGGCTATGCTGGAGCATCACTATTTGTAAATAATTGACACCTGATGTGATTTTTACATTATCCTATAATGTCTAAATTATTAATATGCTGAATATAAAATATAAAGAAAGACAGGAGATATGAGATGAATATATTTAATTCACCAGTTGATATCCATAAGATATCTTATGGATATCAACTGGTGAAATAAATATATTCATCTCATATCTCCTGTTTTTCTTTATATTTTATACACTCCTAACGAGATAATCATTACTAATTGGATTTAATGGATTTCAACTGCATTGGATTATACATTAAACCCCTTTGTTTTAGTTTATTATGTGGTTTGTAGCCTGATCCACTAAAGGAGCTTTTTTTGTGAGTACCACTGGATTAGTTAAATTCATATATTGTGCATTATATATATATGTGTGTGTGTGTGTGTGTGTACATTTGAAATGACAATAATTCTGTAACAGCTGTCTTGTCAGGCTCTAAAATTACATTATATCTCATGTGTTTTTCCCTCTTTCTTTTTCTTAAGATGATGTATGTGGGGAGTGATTTGAAGGAGATTTGGCTGCTATTTCTTACAGACTGAGCAACCATGTAATGACTCCTTCATTTGGTTCATAATGAGAGTATATTATAGGTACTGATAATTGAAGTATATTTCTTGGTGATGAATAAAAAGAGGTCAGTGATGAAACAAGGTAAAGCTGCCAAAATTCTTATGCTTTTACTCTGAATAACTAAAATACTCCTTGATCCACTCAGTAGATCAAGGAGACAGAGCTAGGTAGCCATTATATAGGAAATATCATCCTTGATAAGGGGCAGTATGACAGAATGTGTTGCACAGTTATTGTTGTACACCTTTAGTGCTTCACTATGTGCTTTTAGTTGACTGATACGAAATGAGTTTCAAATTAGTGAAGAGACAGATTGCTGTGATAATCAATTCATGTTGTTGGAAAGAGACATTGGACAATATAGCTCTCTGACATTCCAAAGTTGGGATGGTCACAGTTGGGACAATTTCGGTCAGACTGAGTAGATCTACAATCAAATACATTTCAACCATGACCATCTATTCAATTTATTTATTTATTTTTAGCCATAATGATAACAGTATCTAATGAGACTTCTATTTTTTAAGATAAGGTGTGATATGAGGGGGAAATAGTTACTATTTCTAGTATGTCGAGCAGTTTGTTAACATGTATGCTTGTGTCAGGAAAAAAACTTGTCTTGGCCACAGTAAGAGATGAAGAAATAAGCAAGGACTTTTTTACATTGATGTTGTCTGGTCCTTTCTATTGTCTATTTCTAAATTATTTGTCTGTTAAGTTCGTTAATATAAAATTTTAACTGCTTTCTTTTGTGTTCCTTTAAATCAGTGGTTCTCAACTATTTTTGCCTGTGGACCTCTTTGATTCCTATTTTACTCTACTGGACCCTTTCAATGTTTAAAAAAAATCCCAACATATTTTTTATAATTAAATATTATTAGGAATTGTATAAAAAAAAATTGTTAAAATATTTTGTGTTTTGTAGAAGTATAAACAATTTATTGCACATAAATTTTAAGAGCAAAATCTTACAAGGATCCCCAAGAGGTATATGGACCCCCAAGGACCATATGGACCACCAAGGACCATATGGATCACCAAGGACCATATGGACCACCAAGGGCCATATGGACCCCAGTTGAGAACCACTGCTTTAAATCATAACTTGTATAGGCCCTTCACCCATTACAAGCATTTTATGGATGTCTAAGTCTTGTAGTAACGTCTGCTATATACTTAACTCCGTTAATGACCATCCCTCCATCCATCTTCATCATCTACTTATTTCTGTGAGGGCAATGGAGGTAGAGTCCTCAGACATGTTTTTCTAGAAGGTTCTATCAGAAGCAACCATCAACAAATTATCCGGTTGGCTCCACAAGTATGATTAACCAAGGCTATGGATATTATTCAATCATCTCGTTCATGATCTACTCATGTGGTCTGATTAACTTTGAAAAATGATTTAAGAATTTTGTTGCATTTAGCAAAATAACTATTTTGGAACATAACTTGTGAAAAGGTACTTAGATAAAATTTATGATAAAGGTTTTAATTAAAATATGGATACTTTAGAAATAAAGGTTTTGCATCAAACAGGCAGTGTCAGGTAAATTGGTATCAAAAACATTAATACTTGAAGGTACAGACTGTTGGGTTTTTTTTTTAAAAGATAAAAGCAATTATTTATATATATAAATATATATATCAAAGGATTTTTCTTTTGATAAAATGACAACAGGTACCTACCAATTAAAAAGCTGAACAAATTATTTTGGTTTGCATTTTAAATATTACACTTGGGTCAAGAACCGTATTTAAATGATGTTCAAAATATTGTATTGCCAGATAAATGATCCCACACCTGTACGAGATTTCTATATAGGAAGCTTAAAAGATTTTTAATTTTGCGACTAAGTCTATAAACATTTGATTGAATTGGCTCAATGGATGTTATGAAAACAGGTCAACCTCATCTCTATCTGTATTGTCTTCGATATATTTTGCAAATTCATCAACAGATGTTGGTAAAACAGGGCTGGGCTGCTTAGCTGTCTGGGCGTCCACTGCTTTTTTAGGTTTGTGTGTTCTTGGGGTTGGCACTGGCTTCCTCGGTTTTTTGTTCACTGCTAGCAGTTGCGAAAGGTCGTCTTCCACTCTGTTCAATTAGAAAGTAGTACCATCAACATAAACTGATTAATTTTATGTAATAAACTGATTAATTTTATGTAATAATAATATTAATACTGGGCACAAAGGCCTGAAATTTCAGGGATGGGGATAGTCGATTCAATCTACCCCAGTACTCAACTGGTACTTATTTCATTGACCCATCCATCCAAAGACAAAAGACAAAGTCGACCTCGGCGGAATTTGAACTCAGAACATAAGGGTGGACGAAATGATGCTAAACATTTTGCCCCACGTGCTAACGATTCTGCCAGCTCACCACCTTAATAATAATCTTTTCTATACTGGGCACAAAAGGGATGGGGTCAGACGATTCAATCTACCCCAGTACTCAACTGGTACTTATTTTATCGACCCCAATAGGATGAAAGGCAAAGTCGACCGTGGCGGAATTTGAACTCAGAACATAGAGATGGACTAAATGCCACTAAGCATTTTGCCTGGCATGCTAACGATTCTGGCAGCTCACCACCTTAATAATAATGATGGACTCTCCCGTCGAGGGGGACGTATAAGTATTCAGCTTTTTGCCGAACGACCTGCACAAAGGATTTGTATATAGTGATCAAATGTATGTGCTGTACATTAGCTCATTCCCTTCATAAAATCGACGTTGCATGAACAGGTGCATGGTGTCTCCGCATCAGGTGTCAAAGTGATTGCAGAGCAATGTGAGATGAAGTGTTTTGCTCAAGAACACAACACACCAGCCGATCGAGGAATTGAAACCACGATCTTGCGATCATGAGTGCAACACCCTAACCATGTGTCCTACTACTACTACTACTAATAATAATAACCCTTTCTACTATAGGCCCAAGGCCTAAAATTTTGTGGGAAGGGGATAGTCAATTACATCGACCCCAGTGCTTGGCTGGTACTTATCTTATCAATCCCTAAAGGATGAAAGGCAAAGTCAAGCTCGGCGGAATTTGAACTCAGAATGTAAAGACAGGTGAAATACCACTAAACATTTTGTCCAGTGTACAAATAATTCTGCCAGCTTGACACCTTCTTAATAATAATAATAATAATAATAATAATGGTTTCAGATTTCGGCTCAAGGCCAGCCATTTTGGGGGAGGGGTTTAGTCGATTACATCAACCCCAGTGTTAAACTGCTACTTATTTTATCGACCCCTGAAGGATGAAAGGCAAAGTCGACCCTATAATAATAATAATAATCTTTTCTATACTAGGCACGAAGGCCTGAAATTTGGGGGGAGGGGGTAGTCGATTTTATCGACCCCAGTTCGTAACTGGTACTCACTTTATCGACCCCGGAAGGATGAAAGGCAAAGTCGACCCCGGCAGCATTTGAACTCAGAACGTAAAGTCAGAAGAATTGCCACTAAGCATTTCTCCCGGCGTGCTAACGACTCTGCTAGCTCACCGCCAATAATAATCATAATAACAATAATAACAGTAACAATAATAATACTAATAATCATAATAATGATAATAGTAGAAAATTGAAAGAAGAAGAAAAATAATAATAATTTGCCCTAGGTGTCGGAAGACACTCAGCAAGAAATGGAAACAAAATTGAAAGAAAAAAACTAATGATAATAAAAATAAGTGAGAGTGACATTGAGACTTTTCAGTGACAATAAAACCATGAAAAAATGCAGAAGTCAATGACAGGATCATATTTTTCAAGATCTTATGAATGAATATGAACTTTCCTATGCATCAGAAATTGCTTTTAGATGCAATCTAAATCTGTGTTTGTGTGGTGGCTGTGCCACATTTCTGATCAATAAACAGTATTCTCACTCAAACATATTTGGGCCTTAAAAAGGATTATCATTCGTCCAATATGAAGTATATATATTTTGTCATGAACATTACATAAATAAATCATGTGAAACATGCTGTTGCACTGCATGTTAAATGGAACATGTTAGATGGAACAAATTAGATGGAACATGTTAGATGGAACATGTACATGAACTATGAGGCTTTGTGTAGTGTTTTTGTGTCAGGAGAATGGACTGATCCCTTTAAGTTGTGCTGTATCTTTTTACAGTGTTGAGTGGCTATATACCTACTAGGTTGCACACTATGACGCTTGCATCTGAAATGTCAAGTTAGTCTCTAGAATGGTATTATCAAATTTGAAGTAATAATAATTAGATGTGACAAAAGTTAATGTGCACAATTTTAACAATATTTAGAATATATACTCTATATTTTAGAAACCTTTTAACATTATTTCGTTTCTAACCAGGTATAACAAAACTCAAACCTAGTGAATGTGAAATGTTTTATATTGCATATTGTTTATATTGATATAAGAATATATGGTAATGATATTATCATATATTTCTCTCTTTCTTTTAGATAAGTTTTGGTAGTGATTTCATTTATTGAAAGCAATCATCAAATATCTGTTTAAGATATTTCAAGTGTCATAAACATCTGCATGGGTTCAATATAGAAATGTAGGAATCAGAAAGCTATGCTCAAAGTTTCTCCCTTGGCTATTGGAAAGAGAAATTGCTGAGTACAGAGGACTTGTTGCTTGTCAGATCAATTTATAACTTAAGGAAGAATTTGGCAAATGTTTAGTACCAAGTTTAGTAACATTGAAAGAAATTCCACTGAGCTTATTTCTTTCCAAAACAAAGTGTGATGCAGGTTAATGGAAATTCTGTCATGGTAAAATATTTTTGAAGAACTGAAGAGACACCTTGCAAAGAAAATCAATGGTGTTTTCCATTTGATAATAGAGAAATGCATTTTCCTGTTGGCATTCATAGACAAAGGCATTGTAATCAATGCAGAAGTAATACAGGAAAAGAGTGGGGAAATGTATGAGAATGTTAAGAGAAATTGTATTTTCTTATACAACAATGCCCCCAATACATACTTTGGATACATTGTCATCAATAATTGAAGAATTAGCAACTACTACTCTTGAACATCAGCCTAAACCACATTCCAGCTAGTTTTGTCTATTCAAATATCTGAAGTGGTACTCAAAAGGTCAACATTTTCAAATTCTATTGAAAATTGTATTTTGAAAATCAACTGTCTGACTTCTTTTAAACATTAAATGAATGAATTGATAAATAAACAGAAAGAAATCGTTATTGAAGAATCAAACCAATACATGATAGTAATCAGTATTAATATCTTACATCTGTTTTCCTACTTAATGGTTGTTTTGTCTTTTTCTATCATAGTTGTTATATCTAGATGCAGATTTACCAGCTTCTACTTGTTTAGTGGCATACTTTATGAATCTTCAGTAGGTATTCATGTCAGCATCAGGATTATTTGTGAATGAGATCCATTCCAAATTCCAGGATGACACGGAATTTAATGCTGGATTTGTGTCTTGCTTTAAATTAACTTTTTTTTACAACAGAGGGTCAAAGTTTGATTCATTCATCATAATCCATATAGGGAGTTGGTTTGGTATAATAATTTGATAGGTTAACCCTGGTTGCTTTAACCTTTTAGCATTCAGATTATTCTGTCAAATGTAATGCTTATTTATTCACATTGTTTTGAATTAATCAAGTATTATCTTACAACTTTGAGATTTCGATGATGTAATTGCTTATTTTTAGAATGACGTTCTAGGGTAGTTGTGAGAGATCTGGTCAGTTTGAACATAAAACAGGTAGAATATTTGGGCTGGATTTGACCAATTTAAATGCTAATGGGTTAATGGTATTCTTGCATGGCCAAGGAAGTCTAGATTTCATTATATATTTCAAGAGGACAGCAGATGAGTATAGGACATGAATATAAAACTATTTCAGTTATCAGCAATCTATATACATATAGATTTGAGTATATCAATAATTGAATTCTAGCTCATCTAATTTCTTGTTTTCATAATATTTAACGTCCACTTTTCCACACTTGCATAGGTTAGACAAGAGTGCATTATGGCAGCATTTCTACAGCCAGATGTTGTCAAACCCCTTTTGCTTCCAAATGGGATAAGAATGTCCCAGTCTATCAAACAATAAACAACCTGGATATGATTTATGTGGAGAGCTGGAAACAAACAACACCATATGAGCCCTTTGTTTACAAAAACTGCACAATATATCAAGATACATCAAGAAGCCTAGATATACTTTTGTAGTGACAGCAAGAAAACAACATCATCAGGAAGCTATTTTTTACAAAATAGTGTAAGTGTGGGAAATATGAAATTAGACAAATCACATAATACACACACACACACACACACACACACACACACATGTATGTATTTATATAAGAGGCTTTTTTCAGTTTTCATCTACCAAATTCACTCAGATGGTTTTGTTCAATCCAGAGCTATAGTAAAAGACACTTGCCTAAGGTACCATGCAGTGGAACTGAACCTAAAGCCATGTATTTGGGAAGGGGAAAACCAAAACGATGTAGATCCTTCTGATATCAAATTTGCTCTGCTTATTATGAAAGTAGACCTGACTTATTTTCATTCCAAAACTTCTTCATACTTTTCTATTGATATGTTATAGAAACTATTTCTAAAAGAGTTATTGCTATTGACATGATGCTGGTCAACAGCTGGTTTGTTTGAATATAAACATCAGTTGCATAACATCTTAATCAATAGACTAGTTTTTAACTCTTAGTCTGTCTATGGACAAATACAGTTGTTGAAATCTGATCTTGTGGATTAAAATATTTCAGTAATTCAAATGTGTTCAACAACTTGGTTAATTTCTTCTGGTATCTAATATTGCTATACTAACCGGAATTATCCATATCAAAACTGTCAAGAATCTGACAAATTACAATATCAAAGACATCTTGTAGAGGCATTCAGATCACAAGCCACAAAAAGCATATCTCTGACAACTCAACCAAGAGAAGGAAGTTTATGTCTTAACACACTAATTTGGATTTTCCTCACTGTTTGATCATTTTTCTTGCAAATGATACTAGCTAGTCAATTATTTTTCCGGGTAAATATATTTGATATTTCTTCTCTAAGGATCAACACTCAGGATTTATCCAATTTATACATTTTAATCAAAGTTGTTAAGATGTTTTTATAACTTTGTTATATGTCAACTATCACCCTCATTCTCATCCGGTCTCTCTTTCATGTATGTGTGTGTGTGTGTGTGTGTGTGTGTGTGTATGTGTGTGTGTGTGTGTGTGTGTGTGAGTGTGTGCGTGTGCCCTTTCTCTCCTGGTTTACATATATATATATATATATATATGTAATCTTTATTACAATGCGCCCCTTCACTACTGAGGTCTTTTCTGTCCATGTTTCAATGCCATATAATAACAGTACTATATTTGATAGATGCATCAGGAAAAAAAAAATTATTTTCTTTTGTTAAGTCAAAGAATTTGTTTACCATGTTACTGTAACAGTTCCTTAAACATCTTCCTTCTACTTTTCACTTTAAGTATAACACTGTTACTGACTTCACTTTTAAAAGTGATTTGGTCACTTCAATAACAGAGATTGTCTTCCACTTTGACCGAATCCATCACCTCTTGACCTGCTGATGTCACTTTAAGTGCACCACCAGCGAATTTAATGCACTTAATGTATTCAATTACTGTCAAATTTACCTGAAATTCTGCTACACATCATATGCTTTCAGTTATTATATTACAAACAGCATATTGACTTCTTCGTCTATACTGAACTTGGCCATCTGCTTGATGAAATTATACTAAAGGAAATACCTGCAACTGACTACCATCTTAATTTTGGTTTCCTTAGTAATCAGCCCCTACTTTTCAGATTTCAAATATTTCCTGTATTGTCCTTTATAGATTCATCAGTACAAAATAAATTATCTCTTTTCAGATGCACTTATGATCAGAATGATCAGAATAATCATCAAATTTTAGCTCTAATAACTTTCTTACTACTTTTATCTGGTTTACATAGCCACTTACAAAGCTACCTATCAACAACTAGCTTTGTTGATGCTGCCAAGCATCACAGCAAGTGGAATTCTGCCAAATACTTTATCTATATGAGCAAACAGAAGTACAACTCCTTGCTCTTTGACAGGCTATGCAATGAACTGAAAAACACCATGTGTTTGTGTGTGTATATGTGTGTGTTTATGCGTGTGCACACACATATATGTGCATAATAGATTATAGGTATTATGACACACACAATCAGGGTACTCAATACTAACATTAGCATGAAATATTTAATTATATAGTCCTTTCACTGATCATATTATCATGGTTTAGACTCATAGCCAGAAAAATCTCTGGATAATCACCAGACAATAAAATATATCTATAGCCAAATGTTATGAATTGTTTGAGAATAGGGCTCCAAGTTTTCAGTTTTACATTATAGGCTTGAACATATGATAAGGGGTATAACTCATTACTTTTTAATAATGGTTTTAAATTTTGGCACAAGGCCAGCAATTTTGGGGGAGCGATAAGTCGATTACATTGACCCCAGTTTTAACTGGTACTTATTTTTTCGACACTGAAAGGATGAAAGGCAAAGTCGACTTCAGTGGAATTTGAACTTAGAAAGTAAAGATGGATGAAATGTCACTAAACATTTTGCCCAGCGTGCTAACGATTCTGCTAGCTCGATGCATTTCATTACTTTTTAATAATGATTAGTTAGAGGTGTGTTAATTAACTTGGGTGAGTCCAAAATGATATGGTCGATGAACATTTAAACATGACTCACTTCAAAGGTAGTGGATTTCGAGTAAGTTGTTACAGGGTAAGAGAAAAGGAATGAGGAAGGAAAAGTTAATGAGTTAAAATCATGTAACTGTCAATGACTATATTTCTATGTAATATATGGTAGTGTGGTTGTATAACAAGCTTACTTCCCAACCATATGGTCTCGGGTTCAGTCCTACTGCATGACACAATGGAAAAATGTCTTCTACTATGTATGTATGTATGTATGTATGTATGTATGTATGTATGTATGTATGTATGTATGTATGTATGTATGTATGT
>JAOPUL010004099.1:82847213-82857893 GCA_027564515.1 Octopus rubescens
AAACCGTCTAACCCATGCCTGCATGGAAAAACAGACGTTAAAGGATGATGATGATGATGATGATGATGATATACACACATGTCTAGAGACCATTATTAAGAAAACATTTATTGAAAAGTATAGTAGTTGAAACACACACATGCGCACACTTAAACATGTACTCCCATGCCCATATGCTTAGATCTGCACCTTCACCGCTATGTCTGCATACAGATATTCATATGTAGGTATGTGTATTCAGTTTTCCATAGGCAGCCAGCATTCTCTTTTACGGTACAAACTTAACTTCATACCTGAGTGATTTTGGTCTGCATAGACCTTACTAAAGGACATTTGGTTAATGAATTCCATTTATCTAATAAATTTTATAGTTATTATCACTTAGCATATCTATTCCCCTCATCACAGTCACTTCCAGATGAGTACATGCAACAGCTGGGGTGGGATTAACCCTGTGATGGACTACTGTCTTTTTCAGAGGGTTATCTTGAACTCTCAATCATTTGTAATACCATGGAAACTGAGATAAGCTCCAGCTTAATGACCCTGCAGGCTTGAGTCAGACTTTAGCCTTTTTAATGTATGTGTGTTTATGAAACTTGATTGGTTTTCTCAAACTCAGTGTTGACTTTATGTTAATCCATTCTCTTCAACATATTGAGTTCTTTCTCACTTAATCAATACATCCATGTATTGTATATAATTCATTCATTTTAAGTATATGTAATTGTGTATGTATGTGTGTGTGTGTGTGTGTGCATGCGTGTGTTGCTGCCCCCACCCCCATGTTTTGCATCCCTCTATCTTTCCCAGCTCATAGTTAAGGCTTCATCTGCCCTTCAGCCTACACACTTTGGCAGGCTGCCTCTTCACTCCTCATTCTCCTCCCCATACAATCTAGCAAACCACCCACCTAACCACTTCCTCTATTCGTCAACAGGAATCAGCTGTACAAAAATCATCAAGACAGCAAATGGAGAGAAATAGAGCAGCTCAAAAGTGGCATGAAGAAACTGAAGCTCAAACAATTCTAAGGCTATGTGAACAGAGAGCAAGAACAGAAGATTTATAATTTGAAAACGTTGCAGAGTAGAACTCTACTGCTTTTAGTTACAATCCACATTAAGACTATGCCTCAGAACCTTTATTTCAAATGTGCTCAATGAACAAGACTTGTCAAACCTTGATGTTAAAAAATGGAAAGGTGAGTCACTTGGATTGTGCTGTTCAAATGGAAAGATCAAGTTGAAACTTTTACCTGAACCACCAGAAACCTTGAGGGGACTGCTAATTGGTACAACTACTGAATCAAGACATTTTCTTCGAAATACACAGAAGTACAATAATGCATTCTAAATTACATCATTTGGTGCAAATGTCATCCATGAAGGTGGCTTTTTCCCACTTTTAAGATCCAAGAGCTAGTGTACCATAAAATTGAGCCATTTCATCTGTGAAATTGGTGATCCAAACAGCTTATGGGCAAAGTATAAAGATGAACTGTCTGAAGATTATATGCATCAAATACAACAGAGATTTCCTAACATTGCTTTGGGTTACAATGATGAGATGTACAATAGTGCATTGATCAATATAGAAGGAAAACTCTTGGCTATTGGAGGAGAAGTGCTCCAGAATTACAGACTTCCTAAAGTTACTCGACTCATGGCAATGAAAACAGACTAACACCTGAAATACTCAGAGAAACAAATTACAACATTGATGATTTGGCAAAATATGTGAAAGAAAATGACGATAAGTTACTTCGTCATCTTCCAACTCATAAAAACACATTTCAAATGAAATCTCATTATTGGGTATGTTAGTAAATGCAAAATCCTTCCCAAGGATAGAATGTACAATGCAACACAGGCTAGTGGCTAGTGACTTCAGACTTAGGGCCAGAAGGATCCAGAGATGCATACTGGTTATGGAAAAGGAGGATGTGGAAGCTCAAGGATCCATCAAACAGGCAGAGGTTTAGAAATGTCCTAAATAAAGCCTTTGACAAGGAGAAAGAGATAGAGACTTATGACATAGAGAGAAACTGGAAGTTCCTTCATGACAATCTGCCAAGGGCAACAGAACAAGTCTGTGGCTGGAGTAATGCCTCCGCCAGATGAAGGGTGACATGGTGGTGGAATAGCACATTGACAGAGCCATAAAAGAGAAGAGACGAGTCTAGAAAGAGTGGAAAAAAAGGGGTAGCAAAGATTCATATCAGAAAGCCAAAAGGGAAGCTAAGCGCCAGGTGTATATAGCTAGGGTAGAAGCAGAAAGGAAGAGGTTCGCCAATGCTTTGCAGCATGAGGATCAGAGACTTGAGGTTTTCCAGATTGTGAGACAGTGTGTCAGAGAGAATAGAGATATCATAGGAAAAAAATGTGTGTAGGCTTGCACTTAGTGATGCAGACAAGAAAGAGGTGTGGAAGAGTTACTATGCAAAGCTATTGAACATGGAGAATGAATGGAATAAAGCAAGTCTCCCTAATGTGGACCCAAAAGAGGGACCAGTTAGAAATAATTATTGAGGCATCAAACTTCTGGACCAGGTGATGAAAATTACAAAGAGGGTTATAGCCTGATTAATCAGGAAGAATTAAGCTAGATGAACTGCAGTTTGGATTTGTCCCAGGGAGAAGCACTACTGATGCCATATACATAGTCAGTCAACTGCAAGAGAAGTACCTAGCCAAGAATAAACCACTATACATGGAATTTGTTGATCTAGAGAAAGCCTTCGATAGAGTGCCCTGCTGTATGATTTGGTAGGCTCTAAGGAGGCTAGAAGACGAGTGGCTGGTGAAAGCAGTACAGGCCATGTACAGCGGGGCTGTCAGTAAGATGAGAGTTAACCACAAGTACAGTGAAGAATTCAGTGTATAGGTAGGGATTCACCAAGGATAAGTCCTCAGCCCCTTATTCTTCATCATTGTCCTCCAAGCCATAACAGAGGAATTCAAGACAGGCTGTCCTTGGGAATTATTATACGCAGACAATATTGCCCTCATGGGAGATTCTATAGCAGAGCTAGAAAAAAAATTCCAAGTGTGAAAGCAAAACCTGAAATCTAAGTGCCTTAAGGTTAACTTAGCAAAGACTAAGGTCTTAGTAAGCAAAAAAACAGACAGGACCCTTCACACTTCAAGTAAGCGGCTCTGCTCGATTTGTAGGAAAGGCGTAGGCAGGAATTCCATATGGTGTACCTAGTGTAAGCTATGGACACACAAGAGTTGCAATGGAATAATGGGAAGATTATCAAGGAAAATAGGGTTCATATGTGGAAGATACACAGGAGTCATAAAAACTGCAGACACCCATGAATTCGAGTCTATCAAATGCCCTGGGGGTTCTTTAGAGGTTGTGGATGAATTCTGCTACCTAGGGGACAAGATTAGTAGTGGAAGAGAATGTACAGATAGTGTAGTGGCTAGAATAGGAATAGGATGGAGAAAATTCAGAGAGCTACTACCTCTGTTGGCAACCAAAGGCCTCTCTCTCTGTAAAAGGAAGACTGTATGGCACATGTATCCAAACTGCTATTCTACATGGAAGACATGGGCTCTGAATAGAGAGGACATGTGAAGAATAGAAAGAAATGAGGCTAGTGTGCTCTGTTGGATGTGTAATGTAAGTGTACTTGTGCAACAGTGTCAGTGAATGAAGAGAGAAGCTAGACATAAGAGGAATTAGATGCAGTGTGCAAGAGAGAAGACTGCGCTGGTTTGGTCATGTGATGCAGAGGGAGGCCAATAGTTCCACTCAAAGTGGATGGAACTTGAAGAAGAAGGAGACCCAGGAAGACATGGGAAACGTACTGAAGGACAATCTCAGTACACTGAACCTTTCAGAAGAAATGACAAAGGACCGAGATACTTGGCACCTTGCTGTATTCAAAAAGATCCACATGCATCGAGAGTTCTGTGCCTGTTAGGCACCCGTGTCCAAAAAGCAGCCACATCGAAAATCCTGTTGCTAAGAAGCAGCCGCATCAAGAGTCCTGTTGCCATGAAGCGGCAGCGTCAAGAGCCCTTGTTGCTAAGAAGTGGCCACGTTGAGAGTCCTTGTTGCTAAGAAGCGGCCACGTCGAGAATCCTGTTGCTAAGAAGTGGCCGCGTCGAGAGCCCTTGTTGCTAAGAAGTGGCCACATCAAGAGTCCTGTTGCTAAGAAGCAACCAAGTCAAGGCTCCTTGTTAAGAAGTGGCCATGTCGAGAGTTCCTGTTGCTAAAAAGCGGCTGCGTCGAGAATCCTGTTGCTAAGAAGCGACCGCGTCAAGAGTCTTGTGTTAAGAAGTGACTGGACCATGAGTCTTGTGTTAAGAAGCGGCTGCGCCGAGAGTCTTGTGTTAAAAAGTGGTCACGTTGAGAGACCTATGGCTAAGAAAAGTGGCCATGTCTAGAGTCCAATTGCTAAGAAGTGGCTGCATTGAGAGTCCTTGTTGTTAAGAAGTGGCCACATCAAAAGTCTTGTTGCTAAGAAGCAGCCACGTCGGGAGTCCTATTGCTAGGAAGTGGCCGCATTGAGTGACTTGTTGCTAAGAAGTGGCTGCGTCAAGAGTCTTGTTGCTAAGAAGCGCAGCTACATCGAGAGTTTCTGTTGTTAAAAGGCAGCCGCGTTAAGAATTCTGTTGTTAAGAAGCGGCTGCATCGAGAGTCTTGTGTTCAGAAGCAGTCACACCGAGAGTCTTGTGTTAAGAAGCAGCTGTGTCGGGAGACCCATTGCTAAGAAAAGTGGCCGCGTCGACAGTCCTGTTGCTAAGAAGTGGCCACGTCAACAGTCCTTGTTGCTAAGAAATGGCTGCGTCGAGAGTCCTTGTTGCTAAGAAGCAGCCACATTGAGAGTCCTAGTGCTAAGAAGCAGCTGCATCAAGAGTCCTTGTTGCTAAGAAACGGCCACGTCAAGAGCTCCTGTTGTTAAGAAGCAGCTGCACTGAGAGTCTTGTGTTAAGAAGTGGCCATGCCGAGAGGTTTGTGTTAAAAAGCGACCGCGGTGAGAGTCCTGTAGCTAAGAAAAGCAGCCGAGTCGAGAGACCTGTTGATAAGAAACGGCCATGTCGAGTGTACTTGTTGCTAAGAAGCAGCTGTGTCAAGAGTCTTGTTGCTAAGAAGTGGCTGCATCGAGAGCCCTTGTTGTTAAGGAGCAGCTGCATCATGAGCCCTGTTGCTAAAGAGTGGCTGCATCGAGAGTCCTATTGCTAAGTAGTGGCCACATCGAGAGACTTGTTGCTAAGAAGCGGCTGCATCATGAGTCCTGTTGCTAAGGAGCGGCTGCATCATGAGTCCTGTTGCTAAGGAGCGACTGCATCGAGAGTCCTATTGCTAAGTAGTGGCCGCATCGAGAGACTTGTTGCTAAGAAGCGGCTGTGTCAAGAGTCTTGTTGCCAAGAAGTGGCCACGTCAAGAGTTTCTTTTGCTAAAAAGCAGCCACATTAAGAATTCTGCTGCTAAAAAGTGGCTGCGTCGAGAGTCTTGTGTTGAGAAGCAGCCACATAGAGAGTCTTGTGTTAAGAAGTGGCTGCATTGAGAGCCCTTGTTGTTAAGAAGTGGCTACATCAAGAGTCCTGTTGCTAAGGAGTGGCTGCATCAAGAGTCCTGTTGCTAAGAAATGGCCACGTCAAGAGTCCTATTGCTAAGAAGCGGCCGCATCGAGAGACTTGTTACTAAGAAGCGGCTGCGTCAAGAGTCTTGTTGCCAAGAAGCGGCCATGTCGAGAGTTTCTGTTGTTAAAAAGCAGCCGCATTAAGAATCCTGTTGCTAAGAAGTGGCTGCGTCAAGAGTCTTGTGTTAAGAAGTGACTGCGTTGGGAGTCCCATTGCTAAGGAAAGTGGCCGCGTCCACTCTCCTGTTGTTAAGAAGCGACCACGTCAACAGTCCTTGTTGCTAAGAAGTGGCCACATCAAGAGTCCTTGTTGCTAAGAAGTGGCCGCGTCAAGAGTTCCTGTTACTAAAAAGTGGCCATGTCGAGAATCTTGTTTCTAAGAAGCGACTGCGCCAAGAGTCTTGTGTTAAAAAGCAGCCATGTTGAGAGTCCTGTGGCTAAGAAAATTGGCCTCGTCAAAAATCCTGTTGCTAAGAAGTAACTGCACCAAGAGTCTTGTGTTAAGATGCGTCCGCACCAAGAGTCTTGTGTTAAAAAGCAGCTGAGTTGAGAGTCCTGTGGCTAAGAAGCAGCCATATCAAGAGTCTTGTTGCTAAGAATTGGCCGCATCAAGAATCCTATTGCTAAGAAGCAGCTGCATCGTGAACCCTTGTTGCTAAGGATGTCTGCGTCAAGAGTCCTGTTGCTAAGAAGCGGCTGCATCGAGAGTTTCTGTTGCTAAAAAGCAGCCACATGGAGAATCCTGTTACTAAGAAGTGGCTGCGTCGAGAGTCTTGTGTTAAGAAGCAGCTGCATAGAGAGTCTTGTATTAAGAAACGGCCGCGTTGAGAGTCCTATTGCTAAGAAGCAGCTGCGTTGAGTCAAAGCAGCTGGTGTACTGTGCCGGCACCTCGTAAAAAGCACTCATGATGGTGCCACGTAAAAAGCACTAGTGTCTAGAGGCCGGTGCCGGTGGCACATTAAAGCACCCAGCACACACTCTAAAGTGGTTGGCGTTAGGAAGGGCATCCACCCGTAGAAACCAAGCCAAATCAGACTGGAACCTGGTACAGCCTTCCAGCTTGCCAACTCTGGTCAAACCATCCAACCGATGCCAGCATGGAAAGCGGACATTAAAGGATGATGATAATGATCTTTAACCCAGGCAATGCCGGGTACTTCTGCTAGTATATACATATATACACATATATAATATACATATATATAAACACACACACATATAATACAGACACACACATATATAATACACACACACACACAAACACATATATATATAATTTTATTTGAAAGCAGGCTTACCCTTTAGTCATACTACAACTGATAACTTGGTAATTTTACAGTAAAGGTCCTTCTTAAAATGATGGTTGTAATACACCTTAATACTTTGATTGATGAGATGGCAATGATATACACACACATATACATATGTGCATGTGTCTATGTATGCATATATGTATGTATAATGCATCATGATGTATGTTCACAGATATACATAAATATTAAAGAAAGGCAGAAAAAATATTTAAAAATCAAAAGGAATTTTATCTCATCATCTCTTCACATATATGTTTCAAATAATAATAATTTATATTTCCTTATCTGGATATTTCACATGCATCTATCTATCTAATCATGACATGATATATTTGTTTTATACACACTGTTTATCACACACACTAAATACAATAACAAACATCATCTGAATATTTACCAATCTGTTGTATCAAGCTAACACTATGTGTCACAAAGTATCCCACAAGGATCTGCTATCACAAGTGATAATCATATATGAAAGGGAGAAGATTTGACATGTGAAATCGTTTAACACCTCTTAAATACCTCAATATTGACCTTGTCATGACAAACAGCAGCTGCCATTAAGTAGTGATATTTCTTCCATCTTTCTGCGTGGAATGAATGAGTGAAGTATAATACTATGGGATCCAGCATGTATATTAAGATTGTTGCAAGGATTGGAGTGAGCAAATCCTTGTGAATTACCGACATGGCAGTATGCTGCAGAGGTGAAACTTACTAAAATACTCTTTGAGTTAAAGATTAATCGGATAAAGAACAGATGTATTTTACTTGCCTTTCCCATAAAATTGGCCTGGTGTCTTCAAAATAAATATGGGGTACAAAACAAGAAACTGTTAATAAAAATATTCAGTAAGCACGCATAAAGATAAAAATCAAATACATGAAAGATATTTGATTGGATGCATATGTAAAGATAAAATCAAATAGCTAAAGAAAAAAAGGAATAAATCAGATCTGAAATAATTTAAATATTTTAAAGCCTCTCTGTGGGTGTTTGATTCAATTATGTTAATTGCAGGTATTTTAAGCCTTTCACAAACATCTTTCATGCTCAAATACTACAAAATTCGACAATATTAAAGAAGAAAACAAGATGAGAAAGTGAGTGATGGAATATATGATGATTAAAAAATAATGTTAACTTTCAAAATGCGGTCAGAAATCACTCTCCATTCATAAAGCAATATATCACAAACAGCCTAGAACATAATCAAGGAAAGAGAAAAGAGTAAGAAACATGAAAAATAAAATGAAAATAAAATCAAAGAATATGACAGTCAGAAACTTCTCCGCACTCAAAATACATGATAGAGTAGAATCCTTGGCTTCTTTCCCACCACACAACATACAGCTAAGTTCACTAGTCACCCTAATAGGTGAATCAACCCAGTAAAAACAGGTTTAGGTATAAAAAAAAAATACTTGATCCTGTTATTTTTAGAGTCATAAAAGTAGTTTGCCTCCAAGTTCTGTAATATCTATGATAATAAAAAAAAAGGTTTTTCTTTCTTCTTTTTTGTTTCAGTTTGATATTGTGACTTTTATTTCTTTATCACAAAGTCACTACTGCTACAAGTATTAGCCTTTGCCAATACCAAACTCAGATATTAAAGTTATTCTGCATTCTAGAAAATCTTTCTTGTTTTTCCAAAATTCAGCCCAGTAAAACAAGAATGGAGAGGTTGTGTTTGATATAGCTATGACTGCCTTTAATAGGGTAGAATTCTGTGCACTCACTGTTTTATCTTTATAATTTGTGGTATAAAAGATTCTTGATTAAACAGAGGAATTTATCATGAAGATGGATAGTTTTTCTTGTGAAGTATGAATGGGCATGATATAGATAGAATAATTATTTCATTCTTTAGTGAATTAAATTTAAAATTAACTGTCAATGTTACCTTTCAAAAGTTAATTTTCAAGACCAAAGCATTAAGGTTAGTTGCTAATAAATGTTTTTTTCAAATCACAAACCTAACGAAAGGTTATTTGATATTAATAGGACTTGTAATCATATCCACATAATATTTTCTATAATTTAGTCTCCAATTTTATCAGACAAATATCATCTTTATCTTTAAATGTAGCTGATTTTACAAAAGTTTTGAAATTTTTTCAATGAAGCATTTAACTGTCATAGATTTTTCAATAAGATAGAATATATACTCAGACCTTTAACCCCCAAATATAGAAATAAAAATAGGAAACTTCTGTGGCATAATCCAGTTTTCAGCTTGAGTGTTTGAGCAAATATAACTAAGAGGTTTCTTAAGTCAGTTTCACTTCATTTTACAGTGAACATAGACACTAAACTCTTTAAAAGAAATTTTGCTTAAGTCTATTATTACTCTTGCAAAAAGTTAACAGATCTGTGAATTTCTTCAATGCAAAACATATGTCATACAATATTTTGGCATCACTAAACACACTTGCAAATGTATAAACTCTTACCATTGCCCAAGTAAGGGAAACTGCCTCACTAGTTCTTTAATATAGTGTCCAAGATAGATCTGAATAATGACTATCAAGCAAAATTTTACATTGGAGCACCAGTAAATGAATTCAACTGATAGGGCCTTATAGAGGAGGTGTCTGGGGAATAGTGGGGAGAAGATGGATAGATGGAGGGGGAAGGGGAGAAGGAAGGGGAGGGTGGAAGGAGGGGAGGACGGGTGAGGGTGTGAGGACCAGGAGAGGGAGGGAGGGAGGGATAGAAGGTTGGATGGATTATTAAAATGACTAACTGAAAATTCTTACTAAATCATTTATCTTCATTAATTTTATTTTATAGTAATTAATTATTTTTCATAACTCATCTTTCAGCCACCTATGATTTGATTACATAGTCAATAATAATTTTTCCAGGTTATACAGTCTTGTACATCCCTTATTCAAAATTATAACCCCCTTCATTTTTATTTCTACTCACCTCTTTTTTTTATTTCTACTTTATTTTTAGCCATTACTTTATTGTAAATTATATTCATTTATTTTCACACACTTTCTTTCAATTTCATGTTTCATATTTATCTCATTACATACCTAAGCTAGTATAGATATTTTTCTTTTTTTTTTTACACCTAATCCAAACTTGTAATCTTTTCTATTTCTGTTTAATTTTAATCCACTTTTCCTGCCATTTAATCATTTATATTCTCACTTCAGTTGCAATGTATTCATTTTCACATACATTCATTTAACTTGATTTCACATGCTCTATTTATCTTATTCTTGATTTTATAATTCCATGTTTCAACATATAAAATGTTGTTATCAGTTACAACTTATAAAATATGCACGTTTTATACTCATCTCCCTTTACCAAGTATAAGGATTACCTTACAACATATAAGGATTCTTTACATGAAAATAAAGAAGCATAATTCTTCCCAAATGTATTGTTTTCCTGGTCGTTTCTAAAACATGTTTTTAGATTTATTTACACTTACAAAATTTTGTAATGACTATTGTTATCTAAAGATTTATATTCACATGTTTATATATTTCTGCACTTTAATATACCTAAGATTTTATTTGTCAGAATACCAAAGCTCATAGCTTTTCTAATCTTAACCCTCAAGTTGAACTCAATATATTTATATTTGTATATTTACTCTATACATAATTAATTAGCAATTTTTAAAATTACCTTACAAGTTACATACATCCCTCAAAAGATATATATATATATATAAAACCACAGGAGCCTGGTGCAGACTCCGGCTTGGCCAGCTCCTGTGGTACCGTCCCACCCATGCTAG
>JAOPUL010004099.1:82937838-82950084 GCA_027564515.1 Octopus rubescens
ATATAGATATAATATTTATATGTGGACATATATATATATTTATATTTATATATTTGTGTCTATATACCTATATAGGTATATATGCATAAATATACATACACACATATAACACACACACACATATGTATATATATAAATGGATATGTATGCATGTATGTATTGTTTATGTTTAGAGAAAATGTACAAAACTCAAACTATTTTATGTCTGTGAGTAGTGTGATTGTAATTGAGTACATGTCTGTATATGTATGTCTGTGTCCATGCATGCATATTCTTTCAGCCACAGTTGATTGCCAGAGGCGATCAAAATGGCCCGTTATTCTATGGAAGCAATACATCAACCAATAGTTTAATCTATAAAAGCAATTATTTTTCTCTGTGAAATTTTCATTTCATGATAAATCATCTAAAAGACGATAAAACTGAACACTTGGTGAAAAATACTACTATTGTTGTTGTTGTTATTTTATTATTATTATTATTGCAGATTTTGTTTTGTTATTGTTGTCCTTGTTATCTACCACCTCCTCCTGCTCCTCTCTCTTCATCTTCCTCATTGTTATTATTATCATTACTTTTATTTTTATTATATTCTTGTGTTTGAGGAATCTGGTGTTTATGATGTGGTATATATCTTTTTCATTACTCTCAGATAGACATTATTATTTTTATTATTATTATTATTATTATTAATATTATTATTATTATTATTAATATTATTATTATTATTATTAATATTATTATTATTATCATTATTATTATTATTTTTATTATTATTATTAATATTATTATTAATTTTATTATTCAGTAGTCATTATTATTATTATTACCATTAATATTATTATTATTATTTAAAAAATGATGCTGCTTATAAAATCCATGCTGGTTTTATGCTAGTATAAGTCTTTTCAAAATTTTTCCTCACTTTTCTGAATAAGTTGTCTAAAGTTGTAACAATTGTTATTCTGAATATGACAAGATCATTTCTAAAATCCTTGTCCTCAATTTCTGAATGTAGAACGGGTTTTATGCCAATCCATCGAAAAATCTGCTTCATATTATTTAGCTTTAATTTTCCAATATGGCTAAAGAAGATTTAACCAAAACAGTACTGGATTAAGGAGATGGTTTATCTATATTCTTTTCTATCCTAATTAACTTCCACTCTAGCTTGTATGGAATGTGATGTTGTGGCTATCAAGTTAAAAAGACACCTTAACTTTATCTCACCAATCTTCAGTATGAGCAACATAAAAAATAACAACACCACCAACAACAAAACAACTACAACACTAGTGTTATCATCCCTAACAGCAAGAACAACAATGAGAACAATAGCAACAAGCAAAGCAACATGATACAACATTAGTGACAGCAGCAACAACAACAGTACAGACAATAACAGTGACTGAATTAACAACAATAGGAATAGCAACAACTCATCTGTTGCTGCAAATCTGAAAGCCAGGCCCATCATTTCTCAGTGTAATGCAAACCTGAACTGATTTAATAGTTGACAACAGGGAGTTCAACCTGAGATAAGAGCACTGCTTAGCCAGGTCGGATTTAATCATGTTTCCATAGGAAGAGAAATACAAAAATAAGGACCATCAAGATGTATAAGAAGAATAAGTAGAAGAGTTGATAATCCAAGACCAGCACAAGCAGAGAAATGCATGAAGGATGTGTGGGATTCAACATGGCATGAGAGAAGTGGAAGATTTTATGGGATAGTTGTAGCACTCTGCCTCAATGATAGATAGGGGGATAAAGATCCTTCCGAATCATATAGACTCATAGAGCTGGTTAACCAGTTTCTGTGGTGCAGATATAGCCTCCTAGATGGGATGCCAATACGTTGCAGGATTACTCATTTTTGCCAGCTGAGTAAACTGGAGCAATGTGAAATGAAGAGTTTTGCTCAAGAACACAATGTGTCACACGGTCCAGGAATTGAAATCACAATCTTATGATCATGAGTCCAAAACCCTTACCACTAAGCCATGTGCCAACACCAATGAAGAGGAAGCAATATAAATATCCATTCATGCATGTTCCTTCAAGGAATATCTACTCTTAGCCTGAATTTAGGAACATGAGTAAGGAAAGTAATGCTAAGCAATGTACCACTTGAAGTAAACAATACTTTAGAATGACTTTGGAGGGGTTATCAAAGAATAACAATGAGTTGGACTACTGAACAGTACAATATACAGTTGAAATAGTAACAAAAGGAGAGGAATTGAGGAATTCATCCACAATACACCGAAAAACAGTTTAATAATGAAGGTGCCAGCAGAGGTTTATGATACACTTATGGGCAATTCCTCAGGAAAAGGTTAGTATCTTCAAAAAAAGAGAGGTTCTTACCTATTAGAAAAGGCCTTTGGAGGGACAACCACCTGGAAATCAAACCAGACTACTTACCTTCTCAAAGACCAAGATGAACAATCACTCTCTCAATTTTCTCTGAGAGACATGGTGTCACCCAGAGTAGGATGTATACATGAATGTTGTCTGGACTCAGCTTGGAAGTAAGGTCATGTGATCAGTGAACTCTTGTCACTAGACGTAAACTTGGTGGCCATTATTGAACTGGTTGATCTTAATTGATTATTCCATCTCCCCAAATTTCAAACATTGTGCCTATATAAATATTATTATTATTAATGAGTGAGAGAGCAGCACATGCCATCAAAGTGACACTGGGGTTATAAATATACAAAGCCCAATATATCCATCTGATAAGGTTACACCAGGCACATGCATCACAACCATATGTGCACAACATGGTGGTCTCATATCAAGATAAACAGTGCATGACCTTGCAGGTTGGGCCCAGTTAGAATTTTGTTCATGTCGAGTAGCCCATCCCACTCAAAAAGTCCCTGAATAAGAGTTGATTAAGGATGATGAACAAAACACCCATGTTTCCATAGGTGAATTATTCAAACCCCAAAGAATTGCTCTCAACACATGGCCAAGATGCTCCCCACAACTCCTGTTCATGATCAAAAATGCACATATTGTCAGCCACTAAGGGGCGTGCTTATGTGGTTACGGTCAAGCAACTGACAAGCAAATCTGTGGTATTGAGCAGAATATTTTCTGTAGACCATCTTTTACACCAAGACAAAACATGTACATGTTAACACTTCCAATTAATTAAGATCAGAAGCCATGAGAGCCACTGCCTGGTATTGTATCAGGGCAATTATTAATTATTATGTTTATGTGTTTTTCTTCTTCTTTCAATTTTGTTTCCATTTCTTGCCGAGTGTCTTCCTGACACCTTGGGCAAAGAAACTCACTATATACATTGGTAGGCCATTAAACTAAACACATCAGATTGTTCATATTCAGGATGAAATGAAATTATATGAAAAAAAGAGGAAAAATAAAAAAAAAAGTAAAAAAAGACACAAAAAAACAAAACAAAAAAAAAATCAAATTAAATTAAATTAAAATACATGGCTAGTAATAGTTCTCACATCGACAATGCTCTTCTCAATACGTGTGACATACCAGTTAAGACAATCTTTTGATTTATACTCCACTGACTTTACATCCAGAGATTAGGTGGTCCACTGTTTCAATCATATCATTGCAGAATCTTCATTTAGGATCTACTCCATTTTTCATCATATTGGCTTGGTAGTTCCGGATCAATAAGCTTTGATCTTGAGCAGCTAGGATGAAACCTTCACTTTCTGCCTTTAACCCTGAGATCCGTAGCCACTGATGGGTGTGCTTCTGTTTGCTACATGACACACATTTACCGTGCAGAGGGTTGTCCTACAACCTATCAACCAATTGCTCGTGCACTTTTTTCTTTGCAATTAATTTCACCTTCTTTGCAACAACAGTTGCTACACTTCCCTCAGGTTGTTCAACCTAGGTATCACACATGAGATCAATAGTAAGGGTTTTGCTCTCCTTTATGATGGAATGAAGCTTCTTTCATCACTCGTGATTTTCAACGAGCTTTAGCATACAGTCATTTGTTGTTTCAAGATATTTGGCCAGTTGAATTGTAGTGGTTTTGTAAGAGAGTTCAAATTAGATCAAACCTCAAACTCCTTGGGCTCTGGGAAGGTAAAGACGATCCACATCAGCCTTTGGGTGGTGTATCTTATTACAACTCAGCAGCTTTTATGATCAATGTTCTTTACTTTACTCATATTCCAGTTCAACATATTGTAGCTATAAGTAACAACTGGAACTGCTAGGGAATTTATGACTAACATCTTGTTACGTGCATTTAGCTCAGATTTCAGGACTGCTCAAACTCTCATATAACATTCCTTCCTGATCTCTTTCTTGTTTGCATGCTGAATGCCAGAGCCTTCATTTATTTCTAGGTATTTGTAGGTTTGTTCTTGCTTTGAGCAAGTTCTTTTATAACTGAGTTGTTTTATAACTGTGTCAACATCTAACACAATTAAATTTGTGGTCTTCAATTTCCCTTTCTGAAAAGTGGCCTTGACACACTTATCATGACCAAACTCCATCCCAATGTCTTCACTGAATGCTTTCACAGTGTGTAATAGGCCTTCAGGCTCGCTATTGTCATTGCCATAGAGTTTTAAGTCATTCATATAAAGTAGATGGCTTATTTTCTTAATGTTAATTTTCTACCCATACCCTGTTCTGTTAAGCTCCCTTGTAAGGGGCATTAGAGTTATGCAAAATATTAGAGGTGAAAGTGAGTCACCTTGAAAAATGTCACAGTTGATATTAATATTGTTTGAAGCGAGTATTCCATTAGAGTGGTATAATTGGAGATTCGTATTCCAAAATGACATATTATGCTTCAGAAAGTTTGAAATTACAGGATAATTTTGAAGATGTCAAGCAATTTCAAGATCCATGAAAGTGGTATGCTGTTGAAAGCCATTTTGTATTCAATCCATGCATGACTGAGATTTCTGCGCTTGCTGTGACAGTTTTCAAGGATCATGCAATTAATTAGGAGTTGATCTTTGCATCTATATGAGCCACAACAGCACCCTTTTTGTTCAGTGGGGAAAATATCATTCTGTTCCTTATTATTATTATCATCATTATTAAAGCTGACAGAATCATTAGCACACCAGGCAAAATGCTTAGTGGCATTTAGTCCATATCTACGTTCTGAGTTCAAATTCTGCCAGGGTCGACTTTGTCTTTCATCCTTCTGGAGTTGATAACATAAGTACCAGTTGAACACTGGGGTCAATGTAATTGACTTACCCCCTCCCCCGAAATTGCTGGCCTTGTGCCAAAATTTGAAACCATTATTATTATTATTATTATTATTATTATTATTATTATTATTATTGATGCGCTGCTGAATTGTTAGCAAATCAAACAAAACGCTTAGCAGCATTTATCGTGTTACTTTCTAAGTTCAAATCCCACCAAGGCCAGCTTTGCCTTTCATTCCTTTGGGGTTGATAAGATAAGTACTTGTCGAGCACTGGAGTTAATGTAATCGCTTCTCCCTAAAAAGATTGCTGGCCTTGTGCCAAAATTTGAAACCATTATTATTATGGCATTAGTAAGTAGCAGGAAGGGAGAAGTTATCCTCAGACAGCAATCCTGTTCCAAATGCTTCTGACAAGAGACAACTCCACCAAAGACAACCCACTAGATGTGTGGTGATCATTAAAATACTATTTGCATTATTAATCTGGTGTTCTCTTTTACCTTCTATCTTTTACTTGTTTAAATCGTGAGACTGTGGCCATGTTAGGGCACCACCTTGAAGAATTTTTAGTCGAAGGAATCGGCTCCAATACTTATTTTTTTTTTTTTTTCAAAGCCTGGTACTTATTCTTTCCGTCTCTTTTGTCGAACTGCTAAGTTACAGAGACGTAAACACACCAACATTGATTGTCAAGCAGTGGTGGTGGTAGTGGAGGACAAACACAGACGCAAAGACACACACATGCGCACACATATCATAATCCTCCTTTAACGTCTATTTTCCATGCTGGCATGGGTTGGACGGTTTGACTAGAGCTGGCAAGCTGGAGGGCTGCACCTGGTTCCAGTCTGATATATATATATATATATATACACACATATACGACAGGCTTCTTTCAGTTTCCATCTACCAAATCCACTCAAGGCTTTGGTCGGCCCAAGGCTATATATAGTAGAAAACACTTGCCCAAGGTGCCACTTAGTTGGACTGAACCCAGAACCATGTGGTTGAGAAGCAAGCTTCTTAGCACACAGCCACACCTACATAAAATTATAGAAGGTCCTAATTTTAATACGACTGCTTTAAAACAAGAGCCCTGTCCTTTAGTGGGTTTGTTATCAAATGGGTTGGAAGGTTTCTTTCAAAGAATGATAGATGTTTATTTTAGAATGTAGATACATCGTAAATGGCTTTTGAGAAATTTATCCCTTGCTTATTCTGCAGATGGTTTTAGTTTCAAATAACCAAAACTGCTCCACTTTTGTCACAATATATTGCAGATCGTTTCTTCTTTTTGTTTTTGTTTTTTGTTTTTTTTTCTTTCAATTTATTTGAATTTTTTTTGCCTGAAAATATTCCACATACTATATTTTGGTTAGCTGCTATGAGAAAACGAGTTACTGATAAACAGTTCCCTTTGGGAGTTCTCCAATCTCTGTGTGCGGGTGTACGTGTGCGGGTGTACGTGTGTGTGTGTTTGTGTGTGTGTGTGTGTGTGTCTGTGTGCGTGCATTTGGCTCTCACTGTTTGACAGCTGGTGTTGGTTTGTTTACATCCTCACAACTTAGCAGTTCAGAAAAGAGAGATCAATAGATTGATTATCAGACTTAGATGCTCTCTCTCTGTCTCTCTCTCTCTCTCTCTCTCTCTCTCTCTCTTTCTCTCTCTCTCTCTCTCACTACATATATATCATCATCATCATATTCCTTTAACGTCCGTTTTCCATGCTGGCATGGGTTGGATGGGTCCTATATATATGACGAGCTCCCCACACAGTTTCTGTCAGCCAAATTCACTCACAAGGCATTAATTGGGTTTGAGTTATAAGTTATAAGATACTTGCCCAAGGTGCTGCACTGTGGAACTGAAACCAAATCTACACAATTACAAAACGAACTTCTTGACCATACAACCATGCCCTGCGCTTTTACATGATGCAAAAGGAGGGTGGTGGTGGTGGTGGTGGTGGTGGGGATGCCTGTATGTGTAGGAAGTGTAATGCTGGCTTACACTGAACAACGGAATGACAAAACAAAAGCTGTGTGGCTGTTTCGAGATAGGTGTGAGGGTGGTTGGGTGGTTGGTTGGGTGGGTGTAGGGCGAGTGAGAGAAGGTTAAGGGTGAAGTCTGCAGAATGTTGCACTTAACAGAAAGTCAACAAGGTTTTTTTTATCAAAGCTATGTCTGACAGGCTGACTTGCTTGTCAAAGCTATCCTTGTAAAGACACCCCCCCCCCCTTCTCACTTCCTCCAAATCTACTGCACTGTCTTCCAATACATGGGAATATTATACAATGAAATTAAGGTGGCGAGCTGGCAGAACCGTTAGCATGCCGGGCAAAATGCCTAGCAACATTTCATCCGTCTTGAGTTCAAATACTGCCGGGGTTGACTTTGTCTTTCATCCTTTCAGGCTCAATAAAATAAGTACCAGTTGAGCACTGGGAGTGATGTAATCAAGTTGCCCCTGGGTGGTCAAAGTAATCGACTTATCCCATCCCTCGAAATTGCTGACCTTGTGCCAAAATTTGCAACTAAGGTGGCGAGCTGGCAGAATTGTTAGCAAGCTGGGCAAAATGCTTAAAATGGCATTTCGGCTGTCCTTACGTTCTGAGTTCGAATTCCGCCGAGGTCGGCTTTGCCGTTCATCCTTTCAGGGTCGATAAAATAAGTACCAGTTGAGTACTGGGAGGTGATGTAATCAACTTACTTCATCCCTCGAAATTGCTGGCCTTGTGCCAAAATTTGAAACCAATATTATACAATGAATGCATGAGGCCTGATGGGTGAAGATTAATATTTATGGTTGTGATGTAAAAAAGGATTGTGAAAGATTAGAAAGGGATTAGACAGGGCATTTCAAATGATATATCACAAAATCAAAATGTGAACATGTTGTTGTATAGGCCCAGAGGGGGTGGGGAAGACTAAGTGAAACCATCTTCTGGCAGCCCCTGGTGTGGAGAGAAAACTTCCATCCACTGGGTCCCCAGGTGGCAGATAGGGGAAAGGCCTTCAGATGTGAAGGTGAGCTATGAATATAAAAATAAACAGTCCTGGACCAAACAAACATAACTAAAGGAGAAAACCTCGATGATAACAAAAATGCCATCCTTGGATAACAGGAGGTTGGTCAGTGGTGGATGCAAGCTCCAACAAACTAATTCATTGAATTCACACCAATTTCTATCACCAAAGGAGATTCTGTCTCTAAAAGACAAGGTATAAATAATGGTCATTACATATTTTTACCTTTATTGCAGTAAATTTGACTTACAGCTGTTTCCAGTAATCAATATAAGTTTGTTATTAATAAGTTTACTCAATCGGTCCATTGATTGATTGAGAAAAATTTAATGACCTAAAAAATTAATGCTACTTTCGTCGGAGTCATTGATTGATTGATTGATTGATTGATGGATGGATTATTTTATCCTTTATCTTTTACTTTATGTTTTAGTCATTGGGCTGCAGTCATTCTGGGGTACCACCTTGAAGAGTTTAGTCAAACAAATTGATCAAGTATTTTTTTTTTTTCTGAGCCTGGTACTTATTCTGTTGGTCTCTTTTTGCCAAACTGCTAAGTTATGGGGACATAAATAAACCAATACTGGTTGTCAAGTAGTGGCAGAGAATAAACACAAATACATATACACTTAGATAAATGATGGGCTTCTTTCAGTTTCTGCCAACCATATCCACTCACAAGGCTTTGGTCGGCCTAAGGCTATAGTAGAAGACACTTGCTCAAAGTGCCATGCAGTGGGACTGAACCCAGAACCATGTGGTTGGAAGCAAACTGCTTAACACACAACCATATGTGTGTGTGTGTGTGTGTGTGTGTGTGTGTGTGTGTGTGTGTGTGTGTGTGTGTGTGTGTACATATACACACATCCAAGGGGCTTCTTTCAGTTTCTATCAGCCAATTCCACTCACATGGCTTTGGTCAGTCTGGGGCTATTGCAGAAGCTATTTGCCCAATGTGCCACACACTGGGACTGAACTCAAATACATATGATTGAGATATGTATAAATTTCAATAATTATAACACTATTTTCCTTTATTGGAAACTTGCAATATTTTGGCCATGTTATTAGGAATCAGAATCTCTATGCTTACCTTTTTTTAGGGGCTGAATGGACATCAAGGACTGGATGAGAAGCACCCTGGCAGAGTGTATGACTTCAGCACAAGACAAAGTATGTGGTGAAAGATAGTAACTGAGTGAGACTGTTAATCCTTCGCAATGTTTAAGTCATAGGACTGCAGCCATGTTGGGGCAACACTTCTAATGGTGTTAATCAGTCATATTTATCCCAGTGCTTACAGTACTATAGTATTTATTTTATCAGTCTCAAACTATTTATTGAACCACTAAGTTACAAGTTTTTATTAAGTCTGGTGTTTCTTTTCCCACAAGAAACATAAGACACAGTGGCAAATGCGCATACACACGTGCACACACACACACACACACACACACACACACACACACATATACACACACAACCTTTATAAATTTCTGCTTCAGAATTTTTTTTTTTTATATAAATTTTATCAAAAAAAAAACCCCCCAGAAAACATCAAGTGAAACAAACATTTCCCTGTTCAATATTGAACAAAGAAGAAATTTTACTGTCAATTATTTTTATAGAGAAAAGAAAACTAAATTACATTCATTATACACTTTTCTTGGAATGTCTTGCAACAACATGAATGTCACTTGTTATACATGTTACAATGGACTGTCTCCACTAACCTTTATTAGAAATCATGCTGGAACAGATTTTTCTATGGACTAATCAATGAAAGCATTGAACACAATTAGCTTTGTTTAATTATATTTAATAATGGTGATTAAATATAATGAACACCTAAGAGCATAAGATAAGTTCCCAACAAGACAAGAATAATCTCGTCTAGTTTTGTCTGCAACGTAGTTTCAATTCTCAGCTGAAATCTATATACCTTTACTTACACCATTAATGCTCCTGTAAATGTATGCAATTTCCTGTTTCCTTCTCCCTTTAAAATTTGTGAGCTTTCTAATTAATAAAATTAACGAAGTTAGATAAGGTGGGTGTTTAACCATTTCATAACTATATTTCTAATGAAATACACCGCCTGGTCTTTCATCTAATTTTGAAAATAATTGATAATTTTGTTGCCTTTACTAAGATAACTATCTTTTACATTTATTTCTGTCAAGCCAGTGTTTTGGAACGTTATACAACAAAGCAATTTTGCATAAAATTATGAAGAAAGGTTTTAATTTAAATATGAATGCATACTTTCAAACAGGCAGTTTTGTATCCTAGAACCAAAGGTAGTCTCAGGTGGATTGGTATTAAAAAGGTCACCAATAAACAAACATACTTTAGCTCTTTTCTGTACTCAAAGAGGAGGTGAGAATGAATTGGAAATTATTTTCTAAAAGTGTTATATTTCAAGCCAGCTGAATGATTGAAGTAGTAGAACACAAAACAGAATGCCTTGCAGTATTGATTATGTTTATTTATGTTCTAGTTTTAAAATCCTTCTGAGGCCAACTTTGCTTTTTATTTCTCCAGGTTAAAAGAAACTAAATACTAGACAAACACAAGGGTTGATTTAATCAATTGTACCTCTTCTCCATACAATTTTTTTTTACCTTAGGTCAATATGAGAAGTTGGTATCTAGTTCCAACCTTCCATGTTATCATGCACCTACAACATAGCCAAGACCGTATACTCAAAGGTTAATCTTGCTCTTCAGAGCCAAAAGATACTTCATATTTAAACAGTTGCTGTCCCTTCTAAGTCCTCCCTCTGTTTTCTTTACTATGTCTACAATAGCTCCTGCTCCTCTACCTTGCCAAACATCATTTAATGCCCCTTCCCCTCCTATTCATGTTACCTTTGCTGTGTATCACCCCATGAAGTCTAAAATTAAACACTTTCAAATTTCTTTCTCCCCCAGAACTGTCACTTGCTGAAACACTCTTTTTGTTTTGCCTACATTTTCCAAAAAACATTTGATTGTAAAAATTCAAACTAAAATCAACTTCACTAGTCCAGGAGACCCTGGAAAGTCTATAGGGACAGTTCCTCCTCCTCCTCCTCCTCCTCCTCATACTAACTAATGATTTCTAACACAGGTACAAGGCCACATATTTCGGTGAGAGGATATAATCAATAAAGATTAATCTTAATACTTCATTGGTACTTATTTTATTGACACCATGCAGCAGGCCTTGAACTCCAATTTTCAAATAACTATAAGGTATTTTATCCATCACCTTAATGTTTCTGCCATCCATTATACATTTTTCCTGCTATCCACCACTTTTCTCAAAGCAAGTAATACAAGATTTGCAGCTGAAGTTGACTTCCCTGTACCTCTCTCTGGAATTGGTAAAATAAATGAGTAGCAATCATATACTAGGTTTAATTCAGTCCATTAATTTCCCAAATAAATTTATAGCCTTGCATCACTATAAGAAATCATTATTATTTTATTAATTATTTTATTTTAGATTGCAAACTGGCTGAATCAAATAAAATGTTTAGTGGCATTTCTTCCATTTCATCACATTCCGAGTTCAAATTCCGCCAAGCTCAACTTTGCCTTCCATTCTTTTAGGGTGAATAAAATAAGTATTTGTTTGGCACTAAGGTCAATGTAATTGACTAGCCCCCATCACCCAAAATTTGTTATCTTACCCCTATAGCAGAAAGAATTATTATTTTATTTTACTATTACTCTTTTACTTGTTTCAGTCATTAGACTGCAGCCATGCTAGGGCACTGCCTTTAGTCAAACAAATCGACCCCAGTACTTATTTTTTAAAGCCTGGTACTTATTCTATTGGTCTCTATTGCCGAAGCGCTAAGTTACAGGGACGTAACAAGCTATCACCAGTTGTCAAGTGGTGGTGGGTGAGAAACACAGACACAAACACACACATACATACATATATATATATATATATATATACAATGGGCTTCTTTCAGTTTCCGTTTACCAAATCCACTCACAAGGCTTTGGTTGGCCTGAGGCTATAGTAGAAGACACTTG
>JAOPUL010004099.1:83010969-83018469 GCA_027564515.1 Octopus rubescens
TATATAAACTGCTAGAGAAACTTCGAGGGTTTGATTTGGTATAATAATAGCACATTGTCCACTAAAGATGTGGGCTCGAATCACACAAGCACTTTCCGGTATTTTGCTATTTAGGTTATTTTTAACCCTATATTCTATAAGCCAATATTTCTAGCATTATCTACTTCCAGTTACACCGTTAAAACGATCTATCTCTCTATCTCTCTATCTAATGTAATATTGTAGCTTGTATCAAGGCCATACAGGATTATCACCGTCACAGGTGAATACCATGTCTTCCGTATCGTTTTTGTTGGTTGGAGTCAATATATTGTGACATATCGAGTTATATATAGATGACGGGTTTCTTCTAGTTTCCATCAACCAAATCCATTCACAAGGCTTCGTTCGGCACGCAGCTATTGCCCAATGTGCCACGCAGCGGGACTGAACACGAAACCATGAGGTTGGGAAGCAAACGTCTTACCACACAGCCTTGCCTATACATTTTTCTCTAAGCAAGCACATATTCTCTTTTTCTTTCTCTCTGTCCTCCTCTAATATTTTCAACGTACTTTGTGTTTGTTCTGTTTTCTTCCTTTTTCTTCATTATTTTCTCTCTCTCTCTCTCTCTCTCCACGCGCATACACATACTATCTCCCCCTCTCACTCTCCATTTCCTAACCTCCTTCCTCGCCTGTTTTTGTCTCTGTAAATGTATTCTTCATTCTTTATTCGACTATCTCTCCCAGCCTTTCCCATCCATCGATCAAGCAGCCGGCTGTCAGGTTTCAAGATTCTAGCAACTGACCACTGTTCTCTTGAAAGTCACTTTGATGATGATGATATAATAATAATAATAATAATAATAATCGTTTCTATACTGGGCACAAAGGCCTGAAATTTTCGGGGATAGGGATAGTCAATTCAATCGACCCCAGTACTCAACTGGTACTTATTTTATCAACCCTGAAAGGATGAAAGGCAAAGTCGACTCTGACGGCATTTGAACTCAGAACTCAGAAGTCAGAAGAACTGCTGCTAAGCATTTTTCCTGGCATGCTAACAATTCTGTCAGCTTGCCGCTTTATAATAATAATAATAATAATAATATGAGAGTCACAGTTAAGTGAGTTGAAAGGGTGTGGAACTATCAGTTAATAGTCTAAAGCCAAAACATAACTAGTAATAATCCTTTCTGCTAAAGGCTGAAATTTTGGGGGAAGGGGCTAGTCAATTACATCGAACCCAGTGCTCAACTGGCACTTATTTTATCAACCCCAAAAGGACGAAAGGCAAAGTTGATCTCAGCAGAATTTTAACTTCAAGCATAAAGACAGGTGAAATACCACTATGCATTTTTCCCAGCATGCTAATGATTCTGCCAGTTTACTGCCTTTGTCACTATACTAATAATGATCACACTCACTTACCCACTATATACCATATTTAATTTTTATTTAGTAAAATTTATGGGTTGTCTCCTCTTGTCTAATTTTACCCAGAGTTCTCATCACTAAGAGTATAATTTTAATTTCCCAGCTTATTACATTAAGTAGGTTAGCTCCCTCTTTACTATTATATAGCAGGCATCTCTTAGTATTTTTACACCAATAGTTTCTTTATTGTGTTGAAGACCAAAATACAGAACTCTTAGTGGTTCACACTACATAGTTGTATATATCTAACTACTATTAACAACATGCAGCTTATGTTTAGAAGCTCAACCAGCTAAAGAAAGTAGCAGCCAAATTTCCCTCAATTTACATTCTACAGTCTTCAAAGGAGAGGAAAAGATTGAAAACACAGTCCTAGAGGAAGGGGTGGTCGTAACTGAAAGACATTTGATCAAAGGTTTGCTCAGCTACATCTGATCTGAAGCTAAACAGCAACAACATGAGAACTATCAAGTCAATGAGGGTACCTCTATACAGTTGTCTGACATGTTAGAAATGGCAGCCAAATCTCTCTCCTGTGATTTCTTTTGGTCTATTTTTGGTCATGTTAGTAGATGTTCCCAGTTATAATTTAATTGGGCGGTTTGTTCCAGAGATGATGTATTTCTCATCATCATTTAACGTCCATTTTCCATGCTGGCATGGGTTGGACGGTTTGATCGGAGCTGGTAAGGCCGGGGGCCACACAAGGATCCATTATCTGTTCTGCCATGGTTTCTATGGTTCGATGCCCTTCCTAGCACCAACCACTCCACAGTGTGTACTGGGTGCTTTTTATGTGGCACCAGCACCAGTGCTTTTAACGTGACACCAGCATGAGTGCTTTTTATGTGACAGCAGCACCGGTATCAATTCTAAAGTGAAATTCTTTCATCATTTAAAATCTCAGGTTCTAAGTAACTAGGTCAACCTGTCCAGATATTTACTAGCTTTTCCTTTCAGTCTTGGCAAAGTATTTCTCAAAACATAAAGAATATAACATCTAGCTGCTTCTTTTAATTATCAGCTGATCACTTAAAAGTTAAAACTAGGATAGACATTACTGTCACTGTGGTGTTCAAGCTTCATTCTCCATTACTTATCATTTTGCTCATTCTCCACCTTCAAAAGTGTTTTTCATATTCTACCGTCACACTTGTACTGCACAATGAATATCAACTAGTTTTACCAAGATTCCTTATTATCATCTCATGAATAACTATAATGCTGCTTATCTTGGTTGTCTTCGGTGAAAGTTTTGCAACCATCATCTTCAATGAGGATAATTGTTTTGACTATACCGGCAATAAATACCAGACCATCAACACTACCACAATTGATAACATTAATATTTTAGAGCTTTCACAACAACTGAGCGATGCCGTGTGTAGGTCAATCTCTAATCTATGTCTTACTTGTCTTGTAACTGTTCTAAGTTAATTTATAAAGTATCTAAAGTTTGTTGCTTCAGTTCTTAAATAATTTGTGTAAACGGTCTATTGTTGATGGCTGATAGAATTTATGTTTGACGAGGTTAACTTTACCTGTCATTAGTTTATAGGTTTTTCTTCTTTCTAAAGAGCATTGAACGTACATGAAGTGTCTTAAGCTTAGGCTCATGTTCTCTCTAAGGTGATTCTGGAATTATAAGTTTCTTTAATGTTGCATTCCTTTAATGTTAAAATTGATTTGTTGACATTTCTTCTTCCACATTTTCTACAAAAATTCTTATCTTTGACAATGTAGTTTAGTCATAACCCTAATAATATTTTCATATTTAATGTGCAATCTTTCTTAAACTTTTAAAAAGTATCTGATTTAAAGAGTATTTTTGCTTATCGCTGTAAATATTCTTATTATTATTACTATTCCCCTCAGAATTCATTTAAATTATCTAAATGTGGATGCAGCATATATTGTTTCTTTTTTACAGATTGAGACTTCTTTCGAAATGATACATTAGTCTTTCCTTTATATTTATAATAGCATACTCTGTAAGATAGTTTAAGAAGGGGGAATATAAGAACTTCAGCTAGTTACTTAGAACCTGAGGTTTTAAATCATGAAAGAATACATCCCCAGTGTACATATTATCTAGAACTGACCACATAAATTAAGACTATGAACTTCTAGAAATATGGCCAAGAACATCTACAGATCAAAAGACATCACACAGCATCTCAAGACAGTTACAATACCAGTGATTGTAGGAGCATTTGGAAAGATCAAAAACGAACTGAAAATTATTTGAGAATGATCCCTGGCTTACCATCCATGCAAGAAGTGTAAAAGATTGTTTTAACTGGTATGTCACACATATTAAGAAGAGCATTGTTGCTGTGAATTTTTTTTTCATTTTTTTTGTTTACTTTTTTTTCATTTTCTCCTTTCTTTCTCTTTTGCCTTTTTTTTTATCACATAACTTGACTTTGTAAATGAACTTTTGTGTGTATATTTTAATGGCCTACAAATGCATACAGTCAGTTTCTTTGCCCAAGGTGTCAGGAAGACACTTGGCAAGAAATGGAAACAAAATTGAAAGAAGAAAATAATAATAATAATCCTCATCATCGTTACTGTCATCATCATGGTGGTTGTCTATTGAGCACTTTGTGTCTCTAGACTGTCCCTACTCATGATGTAAACTCTTAAGTTTGATGCCCTTTTTTTTATTTTTATATTAATCCACCCTGAGTTTGGGGTCTAGGTGGGACTTTAAATTTAGAACAATCAGAGTCAGAAAAGATACTACAAGGAATCCCATCCATTGTTCTAATCATCCTGCCTATCCACCACTCTGGACCTATACTTTATTTATAGACCCCAAAAGGACAAAAGGCAGAGTTGACTTCAGCAAGTTTTGAACTCAGGATGTAGAGAGTTGTAACAAATAAAATACATATGAGGCGTAATAAATATTGGTGCTAATCATCAAGTCCTGCTGATTTATATGCATTTAACACTAGGACAGCCAAATGCTTTGTGAGACTATGAACCCATACCTGGAAAATTCATCTCCAAGTTACAGCCTGATCAAAGTGTTTATGGAAGACAAGCACTTGCCCATATATGACAAGTTTTTCCTCTCAATGCCACTTATATTGTCCTAGGGTAATGTAGGAGCCAATACAACTTTGTACCAGTGTCATCTCAGGCATTTGTCACCATCATCATCATCATCGTTTAAATGTTCATTTTTCCATGCTTGCATTGGTCGGATGCAATTTGTTGAAGCAGATTTTTCTATACTAACCCTCACCTGTTTCCAAGCATGATAATATTTACCCCATGGCCAGGCATGTTTTCAAAAAAGACTGGAAATGAAGAACACTACCTGTATGACAGTGAAACTCATATTAATCATATGATGTCAGGACAGGGAGACACCAGTTCACACACACACACACACACACACACACACACAGGACAGGCTTCTTTCAGTTTCTGTCAACTAAATCCACTCACAAGGTTTTGTTTGGCTCAGTGCTATTGTATAAGATACTTGACCAAGGTTGCCACACAGTGGGACTGAACCCAGAACCTAATGGTTGGGAAGCAAGTTTCTCAACCACACAACCACGTTTGTATTACCATCAGAATACAAAAGGCCAGACAGACAAATACAAGGCTTACCATCAGACAAATCATTACCTTGTACTGATATTTTACTTACTGAGCCCCCAAAAAGGATGAAAGGGGCAAAGTTGACTTCAGTGGGATTTGAACTCAGAATATGAGAAGCCAGAACAAACAGTACAAAGCATTCTATCCAAAGTTCTAACAATCTACTAAGTCACGACTTAATTGTTTCTAAGGTACAAGACCTAAAATTTGTAAGTGGTTTAGTCAATTACATTGACCCTGCACCCCACCCCCACCAGTTAGTACTTGACTGCTTGCTACTATATTTTAACCTTGGAAGGATGAAAGACAAAGTTAATCTCAAATGGGCTTGAACATAGAATTTATAAGGAGCTGCAAGAAACAGTGCAATGCATTTTTTCCCACATTCTAATGATTCTGCCCACTTGCCACCTTTCACCACCCATTTAATAGTACCAGTTTGGTAAACAAGGTTTTGATGGCATTAATATAAAGTAATATGAAGGCAACAAACTGGCAGAATCATTAGCATGCCAGGCAAAAAGTTTAGTGGCATTTCGTCCGTTTTCATGTTCTGCATTCAAATTCCACCACAGTCGACTTTGCCTTTCATCCTTTTGGGGGTCGATAAAATAAGTACCAGTTGAGTACTGCAGGTCAATGTAATTGACTTACACCCCCCCCTGAAATTGCTGGCCTTGTGCCAAAATTTGAAATCAATATAAAGTAATATGGAGTTATTGAGACACACATTTTAGATTCTCTGCTATGGAGACCATGTTACAAAACAATTTTTGAAGAAATGACTTTATTTTCAGGAAAAGTGGCATGGATTTCATTAGATTTTTCTCAATTTAGAATTCTTAATATGATATTTCAATTTAAACTCAACATACTTCCAGAAGAGTTTGGATTACTCTGTTATATTCTGTGTACAGTCCATGTACTTTTTGGCTTTTATTGTTGTCTTTCTTTACTTGACTTACTGCCGCTTTCTGCCCCCTCATTCACCATTTTCCAATGAGTTGTAGTGCACCTAAGCACTGTATATAATGCACTCATTATTATTAATATACAGAATCATTAGCATGCTGGCTAAAATGCTTAGCAGCATTTCATCCGTCTTTATGTTCTGAGTTCAGATTCCTGTGAGGTAAACTTTGCCTTTCATCCTTTCGGGGTTGATAAGATGAGTACCAGCTGAGCATTAGGGTTGACATAATTGACTTAGCACCTACCCCAAACTTTCTAGCCTTGTACCAAAATTTGAAATCATTATTATTGTTAAAATGGAAAGCTGGCAGAATCATTAGCACATAGACAAAATGCTCAGCCACCAAGGTCAACTTTGCTTTTCATTCTTTTGGAGTCAATAAAGTAAAATACCAGTCCAGTACTGAGGTTGATATAATCAACTAAACTACTCCACACCTAAAATCCTTGAGTGGGGGACAAATACAAAGATACACACACACACACATTTATATATAGATATATACATGACAGGCTTCCACACAGTTTCTGTCTACTAAATTCAATCACAAGGCATTGATCAGTACAGGGCAGGGGGTACAGTAGAAGACACTTGCCCAAGGTGTTGCACATGTGGTTGCAAAGCAAGCTTCTTAACTCCACAGCCATGCCTGCACCTAGTGTGTATTATATATGGGGATTTATGATAAATAATATCGTTGTTGTGTTTTATCAAGTTGTATAATAAAAACACTTTGATTTGATATCACTTGTTGGATTTAGTCAAAATTTCAGAAATAATCATCACAGGTAAGAAGTTTGCTTCTTAACCATATGGTTCCGGGTTCAGTTCCACTGTATGAAACCTTGGACAAGTGTCTTCTACTATAGCCCCAAGCTAACCAAAGCCTTGTGAGTGGATTTGGTAGATGGAAACTGAAAGAAACCTGTTGTATATGTGTATAAGTATGTGTGCATATTTGTGTATGTGTTACTGACTCCTTGCCCTGACATCACATGATGGTTGTAAGCAAGTGTTACTGTCATACAAGTAGTATCCTCAACAAATTTCATCTGACTTGTGCAAGCATGGAAAAGTGGATATTAAACAATGATCATGATGATGTTTGAACTGAGAGAATGCATATGGGACTCATTTTTTGATTGCTACAGTTATATTATTCAGAAACTTGCAATGAATTTTACTGAAAATTTCAACTAGTTTGCCAATTTAGTTATTATCAGAAATTCTTCTGCTAATAACTGCATAGTCAGTTTCGAAATAGTTGAGACAATAGATATAACTATGGTCATACAACATATTTTAAGAACTAACCTCAGGTAATAGTCAGTTAAACTCAGTTAATATGAGTGCTATTGTTTGAACTCAATGGTTAGATTTATTTCCAAGAGACTAGATGCTTCACTTATCTGATAATAAATTGCTTTGTTAATATGTTGCAACTGATGAGAATTTTAAACAATAATGACATTATGTAAATCTGGCCCA
>JAOPUL010004099.1:83020969-83023445 GCA_027564515.1 Octopus rubescens
ATGGTTGTTTTTGTGAAGTTAAAGTACTGATTTAAAGTATTTCCGCAGACCTGGGGGTCATAATACAGACATTCATACGACCATTCAAAATGGACAAGAAATAAATTATTGAAAGTATCCATATGTAAAAAAAAAATTAAAGATTTGTAATTTAATAAAATATATGAATATAAAATGTTCAAATGTATCTTGTAGAAATATTTAAGCAACTACAGAATTATAGATTATCCATTTATTTTATTTTTATCTCATAAACAATACAGACTTTTGTTTCCCGTCTGACTGTTGATACTTTTATTTGTCGCTGCTATAAATACCCCATTATCAAGCTTCATATTAAAATATTTTCATATATGCTATGGAATAAATATTTGCTATTAGACTTTAGAAAATAGCTCAGACATTTTAATGCATTATTCAGCTTCGATATAATTGAGTTTTTATTTATTTATTTATTTATTTATTTATTTAAGAAACCGTTATTGATTTTTTTAATTTTTTTTATTTGGCACAATACCAATATTTTTAGATGTAAAGAATCAAATGAACAACCCACAATATATTCCTGGTACACTTATTTAATTGCATCCAAATTGATGAAAATCAAAGTAAACACAAGCAATATTTGAACTTAAACATGTCAATCAGTAATTCCCAATATTTTTTTGATTTTGTGGTATCCAGTATATCAAGTAAAAAAGATTTTATAAAAACTGTTTAAAATAGAGAAATTTATAAAAAATAAACAAAAAAACACAGTTGCTTACCTGAATTGATTAAGCATATTTGTGTGTGACAAAATTATGAATAGCTCATTTTTCAAGATGATGTGGATTTTGTAAAACTTTTAAATATATTTTTTTAATCCATTAGACACCTCGATACACCAATCCATTAAGAACAACTGATGTAGATAGACAATACAAAGTTTCGGTGCCCTACTGTTTCTGTCAAAATTCTTTTTCAGAAACTATTACCACTTGAAAAGAAAGAAAAGAGTAGAGAGGGAAGTACTGCCTTCCAGTAAATTTACTGAAAAGTGAGTGTGGTGAGGGAAGTGTTGTCCTCCAGTAAATTTACTAAAAATAAGTAAGGTTGGAAAGGAACTGGGGTAAGGTGACAAGCTGGGTGGCCAATCTCACTTAGAAATGGGCCATGAAGAAACTATCCCTGAAGAGTCAAGTAGAGGCAGTGAATGTCTACATTTCAATCATCATCTACTATCACCTGACTGTTGTGACTTGCTCTGCTTCATGGCTGACCAGACTGGAGTGTTTGTTTTCCCACCCTGTACAGGGTAGAGGTTCCGCTGGTCAGACAGTCCATTTGCTGTCAACATCCACTGTGTGGCATGCTGGGCATGCCATGGTCAATGATGCACAGACATGCACTGAGACTGTGGTTGCTAATCATCAGACTCACCTTTCCATAGCTCATTTCTTTGACTGAGCTGCAGTCCTGGATCAAGCATATAATGAAGCAGGGTGCCTGGTATCACAGCCTTCTACCAGTTGAGCAATGCAGTCAGTGAAAGCTGTAACACAATGTTCTATAGGGAATTAATGGTGAACAAGAGCAACAATATCCTCAGGGAGACTTTAGGTGTCAACAAGAATGAACTGACTAGTATGTTCCAGAGGATTTTGGTCCATAGCCTATGGATAATTTCTAGAAATCCCTAGCCTTGCAATGCTACTTGGTGGGGGGGCATTACCAGTTTAGGCATGGTAGTGCTGTCTGCTACGACTACTCGAGATGCACACAGAGTGACAAAACAATGTTGCATGTGCTTGTTCAGTGTCCAAGCATTGCTGACTTGTGGAGTTATGCCAAACAGCTGTTATCACATGTAGGACTGATTTGGCTATCAGCCAACTCCATTGAGGAGATCACCCTGCCATCTTCCTCTGGCAGTTTTCCTCTACCGGTTGGCTATGGTGAAAGAGATTGTGTAGTGGACAAGATTGAAAGGACTGAAGATAGACACTTTACTTTTCAGCCAAGATCTTAACTTTTTAAAGTTTTCTTTTGAAAAGTAAGGTGAGGGTTGAGAGGGAGGTACTACCCCTCAGTAAATTTGTTGAAAGGTAGGTGGAAGTGGAAAGGATAAGAGGTGTGAGTGTGCCTACTCTAAGCCGGCACCTGTAGGATGGAGTAAATGGAGAGGAGAGTTCCTTTGACAACTGTAGTGATGCAGGATCTGTAGTTACCTCTGGGTGATATTCACCCCTATTGAGGAATTTTGTTTTAATGTTAATTGTTATTGCTTTTTATTGTTTACACATTATATGCAAATACTCACCATCTTTGTTTTGTCCTAAATGTTTTATTGTGGTCCTTGTGGCCAATAAAGTAATTATTATTATTATATTATTATTATTATTAAGGCAGCGAGCTGGCAGAGTCATTACCGCGCTGGGAGAAATGCTTAGCGGCAATTTTTCCGACTTTACGTTCTGAGTTCAAATGCCGCCGG
>JAOPUL010004099.1:83077749-83089001 GCA_027564515.1 Octopus rubescens
GATGCCACGCAGTGGGATTGAACCCAGAACCATGTGGTTGGGAAGCAAGCTTCTTACCACACAGCCACGCCGCGCCAGTAATTTTTCTGAAATGCACCAGTAATTTTTTTTATTTATCTACAGAGCATCATGAATTCAAAAACAGAAAGGAAGAAAGAAACTGAAAACCAGTGTTTACAAATGGAGGAGCTCTTTCTGGAGAAGTTGCAGACTTCCTTCGTCTTCATTGCTGTTGTGGCATAATGTTGTGACACCTGCCTGTCCATCTCCACCCCCAAATCTTTGTGATTTAACTGAACCACGCCCTCTTTACTATACTAGGTAGCTTCAATCTTACAATCTCAGGAAATGCCTCAAACTCCCCTTTATGACATAATGAACAAGAAAATCCTTGCTGTTTTTATACAATGTTAAATTAAGTAAAATAGTTGTAAAGTTAATGTCACCACAATTGTCACCACAATTATGTAAGCTAATGTTGCTATATTAGATGCATAGAGTATTAAAATGTTAACTAGATATCAATATGTAGTAAGGAGGAAATAAAACACTAATCAATTACCTATATTTTCATTTTTCCAGCAAATCTGGGAAATAACTCTAAATATGTTTTCGACTAATTTTGACCTCCTCAACAAAACATGAACTTCATCATACATGCTGAAGTAATGATGAATATATTATTATGCAAACATACGACAGTGTTCATATTTTAATGTAGGAAAATTGATTTCAGAAACTGTACTTGTTTGGTAAGCGATTTGATCTGAGACCAAGTATTGAAACTGAAAACATTTCATTGAAGAAGAGACATCTTAGCCATTTAAGAACACACAAAATCTCTTATAATATTTACCTTTCATGTATTTCTTGATGTGTCAAACATTTTTTCACAAATCTGTGACTTGCTCACTGACACAATTCCATGGCCATTGTTGAATATTAGTTATTCTCTTTATTTTTATATATACGTTAAAGGATGATGATGATGATGATACTTTGCAAACAGTGACTCCATATATTCAAAACCAACCACCATTACAAAGGAAGAAGGGAAATCGGAGGAACAGCAGTACAAATGTATAGGCAAACAGAAGAACTGAACCTTAAAGTGACTAACAGTAACCCAAATTAAAAGGTCAAGTAGCAAGAAAAGAAAAACAATAAAAACCTGAGACCTATAAAAACTCACCAGTAACTAATTTTGAATAATGAAAATTAAGATTTGAATTTAATAATTACATATATAACACGTATATGATACATATATAATACAAAACCACATTAAAATACAAATAACTGCATTGCATTATAATGTAAATCCTTTCTAATATAAACACAAGGTCAGAAATTTGAGGAGAGATGGGGCTATTTCATCAACCCCAAAAGGATAAAAGGCAAAGTCAATCTCGGCAGAATTTGAACTCAGAGTCAGATAAAATGCCGCTAAGCATTTTGTCAAGCATTCTAATGGTTCTACCAGCTTGCTACCTTAACTTCATTGCATTATAATGTAAATAATTAATAGGTTTTGTAAGCAGGGACCTGGCTACTGGAAGCTGAAAGCATCACTCCCGTGTGCCAAGCTTACAGAGACTGGATTAGCATATTAGTTAAGCAAGCATTGAAGGAGTCAATCCTCAACAACAGATGGTGGTTTGCTCTGAAAAGGGCAATTAGAGTAGAATTCAATAGGTTTAGTAAGGCATTAGTTATACAAAGAAATAGAATAGAAGGAAACTTAGTAGAGGTGCTTAGGAAAGCCATTGCAACTGACTTGCCCACAGCGAGATTTAGCCCTAGACCAATTCTTCAACACTAAACATGAAAGATGCATTGTCAGAGCTAAAGTGCATGCTTTAAGAAATGAGAGAGCAAAAGCTGCTCGATGGGCTTGGGTGGCAGTGGTGCAACATGGCAACAAAGCCACAATTCGGTCTTTCATGTACCAAAATGGGTACATAGTCCCCAAGCTCGAACAGATGTGTGTGGCATTTCAACAGCACTTTGCTTAACTGTTTGGGACAAATGGCAGTCCAAAATGCAGGATGAACTTCAGTGCCTACCTCAACAACATGCCATGACTCTCAGCAAGGAAGGTGGAGCATTGTGAAAGGCTGATAACAGCCATGGAAACACAGGATGTGATAATGGGCTGCACAGGGGGAAAATCGCCTGCTTTGGATGGTCTGCCCTATGAGCTTTACTTTCATATGCCAGTCTTATTTGGCAGCATCTTAGCAAATATCTACTTCAACTAGCAGCAGAATTAGTGAAGAGGTTGGTGCCTGTCGTTGAGGAACTGATTGGAGGTGCGCAAACATGCACAATCCCAAGCAATCCACAACAACCTCCACCTCATAGACAGAGCAGGTAAAGAAGCTGGTATGGGTGGGACCCTGATCAGTTTGGATCAATCAAAAGCCTTCGATAGGGTCAAGCATCAATACTTGGTGGCTGTTCTCATGGTAACCGATTTCAGTCCCATTTTCCATGGCTGGATTTCAACAATGCAGTGACATCTACTTGGTAGTTCAGTTCAATGGTTACTTATTGGAACCATTCAGCATTATGCGCTTAGTCCATCGAGGGTGTCCCTCTCATCTCTTCTGTAAGTACTGGCTCTAGAGTCATTACTGCGGAAATTGGAGGCATTGAGAGGCATCCTGCATGAACTAGGACATGGGAGAACCGTGTTGGCATATGCAGACGATGTCACCATCATAGTGTCAAACACCAGGCACATAGACCTGCTCAGCACTACTCTAAAAGAATACGAACAGTGACAAGAGCAAAAATTAACCAAAACAAGTCAGTCGGCCTGTAGCTAGGCACCTGGAGAGGCAGGTCCATGCCATCCAATAACATCAAGGGACACTGAACAGAGAGACCAGTTTGATTGCTTGGAGAGGCCAGCTAGATTTGATTTGGATCTCCAGGTGGAGAAGAACTGGAATGAGATGATGAGCAAGGTGGCCAATCTAATCCAGAAATGAACCAAGAGAAAGCTGTCTCTGAAAGGTTGGGCAGAGGTGGCGAATGCATACAACATGTCTGTCATGTATTACTGCCTGACCATCGTGCCTTGCCCCAGTTTATGTCTGACTGAACTGGAGCACATACACTTCTGCTTTCTGTGAAAGGGACATGTTCTACTGGTCAGGCGCTCTATTTTTTGTTAACACCCGCTGAATGGAGGACTGGGAATGCCATGGCTGCTAATTTGCATATATGCGCTGGGGGCTACATCTCCAGCACTTCCTTGACAGAGAGCAGGTGTGGTCGCCGTTTGTCAGACTTGCTCTTCTGCAGCTCACCTCTTTGACTGAGCTGCAGTCTTTCATCAAATGTAGACAGAGGCAGGGTGCCTGGCACCTAGGGTGTCATCAGGCATTCAGTCCTCTGTTAGTTGAGCAATACAGTTAGTGGAAGTTCCACTTTGGCATTCTATAGAGGGTTAGTGGCGGATAAGTGCAATGATGTTCTCCAGGAGACTCTGGCCATCGATGAGAATCAACTGGCTGGTCTGTTCCAGAGGACTTTCAGGCCGGGCCCCATGAATAGTTTCCAGAAATTCCTGGCAGTGCTGCTAGGGAGCATTACAGGTTTGAGATAAACTCTACAGGTATAGAATTACAGTCAGCTGGGCTAGCCCAAGATGCATGCAAAGCGATGAAACTGTTCTGTACACTCTCATCCAGTGCCCAAGCATTGCTGACTTGTGGGTTTATGTCAAACACCTGCTGTCATGTGTAGGACGGATCTAGCTATCCATTGTGAAGATCATCCCGCCTTCCTTTGGCCAGGAAGGGCAGGCAGTGTTTATTTGTTTGGTGGCCTTAGCAAAAGAAGTTGTGTGGTGGACCAGATTGAAAGGGCTGAAGATAGATATGTTCCTCTTTGGCCAAAACCTCGTCAACTTTTTCAAGTTTCACATAAAAAGGAAGGTGAGGGTAGAGTGGGAAATCCTGCCTCCTAGCAATTTTATCAAAAAGTGGGTGAATGTGACATGAATGGTCCAAGTGAATGGGCCTACTCTAAGCATGTGCCTGTAGATTTAAGGAAGGTGATGATGAGAGGGCACTTGCCCTAGTGGTCAGAGCAAACATGGTTTTGCAGGGGTTTCATGAGTAGCCCTAGGAAGTCTGCCTCTTTTGGGGAATTTTTCATTGTTAGAATTTACAGGCTTCTATTTATGTAACCCTACACTGTATTGTCTGTCCTGTATCATCCCTAATGATTTTTTGTGAACCCTTAGTGGTAAATAAAGAAAGCATTATAATGTAAATAATAGATATTCGACATTAAATCCCAATTACTCACTGGTTAATACATTTAGTACCATACATTTAAAGTTAGAAATAATAATAGTAAATAATAAATATAAATAAATAATAAATAGCGATCCAAGTTTAAAGGAATTGGAAAATGCTTAAGAAGGAGTCTAAAACTAAAGATGCTTCCATTGTATGCATGTGTGTGTGCATGTATACAGGTGTGTGTGTGTACACTTATGCATGCACATAAATGTGTCCTTGTACCTGTGTATGTGTCCATTGGTTTGTGTGTGTGTATGAGAGAGAGAGAGAGAGAGAAAGAGAGAGAGAGAGAAAGCAGTACCATGATATTCAAAGTATTTCGTAAAAGGAAAATCCAAGTAGCCTGCTTGTGGTCATCACCAGAGATGCAGATAAACTTGCCCACATGGAAGTGGCTGCATTGACCTCCCTTGAATATGCTGGTTGCATAAAATGTGGTCTGGTAGGCAACATTATTACAGTGGGCTCGGCATTAATAGTAACCATTGCTGAACATACATACACATGCTTATACGAATATTTATTCTTTGACCTTCACAAATGAAACAACATGCAAACATACACAGATCCATACACATACACACATATACAGATATACATACAAACTGTAGCATATGTGGTATACACATAAATAATTGTATTTATATAAACTATAGATAGGTTGATATAGATAGAGAGATAAATAATTAAACGGATAGATACAGATATATAGGTATATATATATATACAATATGTGTGTGTGTGTGTGTGTGTGTGTGTATGTGTGTGTATATATAGCCCTGTAGCAGAGATGAGGTCGGGTCCAGCATCGACAATGTCCTGTTGCTTGAGGAGGCAGCATCGGCAAAGTCTCTTGCTGGGGCCGCTTCGAATGCTCTAGGATGCTAAGTGGTGGCCACATGGAAACGCTTTTCAGGAAATATCTTGATTTAAATGAAAAATAATGGTTGTACATGTATGTGTGTGTATTTATGTATGTGTATATGAAAAATAATGGTTGTACATGTATGTGTATTTATGTATGTACATGTATATGAAAAATAATGATTGTACATGTGTGTGTGTGTGTATTTATGTATGTACATGTATATAAAAAATAATGATTGTACATTTCTGTGTGTGTGTGTATTTATGTATGTACATGTATATGAAAGATATTGGGTGTACATGTATGTGTGTGTATTTATGTATGTACATGTATATGAAAAATATTGGTTGTACATGTGTGTGGGTGTATTTATGTATGTACGTGTATATGAAGAATAATGGTTGTACATGTGTGTGTATTTATGTATGTACATGTATATGAAAAATAATGGTTGTACATGTGGGGGCGTATTTATGTATGTCCATGAAAGATAATGGGTGTGTGTGTGTGTTCAGCTTTATGTATTTGTATTCACTCACATGCACACACACGTACACCCTATATCTTTCACATACATACGCGCGCGTTCGCACCAGTCCCACTACTCTTTCACTTTCCAACTTCAAAGCAAATTCGTCATGAAACCAAAAGTAAATAAATAACAAATTTCTACAGAAACTAACAAACAAAAAACAACTGTTAACATTGACAATAACATTGATTGACAACTTTGAGATGAAAAAAGAAGGATTGCCAAATGTAATGTGTATATCCACAAATATGTTAAGAACAATGACTGAATCAAGAATAACATCTTGAATTGCAATTAAACTTCAATGGCTTGACCACGTATATTATTTACAAATATGTTAATAGGAGGGTCACTGCTTCGGCTGCCGAACGGAACAAAGCCCTTGGCTGTCAGGACTTATCAGTGAACCATTTCTTCCAGCCTAGGAAGTTTGAGAGTCGGGGGAGCGCTGCCAGCAAGGTTCTTGTCATTGTTGGTGGCTCGCCTGGCCGAGGCACCAGGTGATGCCCACAAGGGGGTGTTTGGCTGTTCCAGCGTCTTAGTCTCGCCATCGCCCATGGTGCTGCCATGAGCATGCTGGCTTGCTTCGGAGGGTTCCACTGAACCTTGCGGTGTGAGATCAATTGAGGTACCTGGTGTTGAATTGTTGTTGTTTCTTTCTTTTTCCTTATTTGTTTGTTTGTTTATATGTTATATATGAAAACTTTCACACAATTGTTTACAATAAAATTTAAAATGTTTTAAAAACAGTAAGAAATATTCAATAAGTTGTTAATATGTATATAATGAGAGAAGGAGAGGAAAAGAGATGATTTCGAAAACAACGACTGAATCAATATCTTGAATTGTACAACACCACTTCAACCACTCTATACATATATTTGTGTGTGTGTATATATATACTTACGCATATACGTGTGTGTGTGTAGTGATGCAGTGGAGTCTAGCGGTTTCTAAGGAAAACAAAAACAGCTGTTCTAATGCCTAAGCCTCGCCATCACTTGTGTTGGCTTGCTTCAGTAGATTTTATTGAACCTTGTGGTGTGCGATCAATTGATGCACTTGGTATTGAATTAATATTTCTTTTGTTGTTGATTCTTTCGTTTCTTTCTTTACATAACTTAATATTTTCTTACCTTTTTAATGTTTATATATTGTATTTCACGAACATTAAACTTTAATATATTTTTCATAAACAACAGCCACTCTTCGATTCATATATGGGCATTCTTTCGTTTTGACTCTCACATCTGTCACTTTTTCTTCGGTAATGTCCATAAACATTTTCTTTTTCTTTCGTTTTCTTGACGTGTCTCTCTGACACACACGCACACATACATACAAAAAAGATGTATCCATATGTATTTATGTATATACGTGTATATGAAATATAATGGATGTGTGCGTGTGTGAATGACTACAAATACATACAGCTAAACAAGACATATACGCACTAGCTTCCATACACACATACATACATAACTATATATAGCTTTCAGTTTCTACTCTGAGTTCAATGCAAACGTCGCTTTCTACGTCATGAAAACAAAAGTAAATAAATAATAAATTTCTCCGGACATTACCGAACAATCAACTAAGCAAAAAGGACAGATGTGAGAGTCAAAACGAAAGAATGGCCATATAGAAAAACGAAGAAACTTTCTGTGTTATTATATTAGATTTATTTTCTTGAAGAGTTCGGTTAAACGAACGAAAGCGCTAATTTTTAAAAAAGCCCCTTTCTCTTTATTTACGTTTCCATCTTCCCTAAACCTATATATGTGAAATACACTGATTACTGCAAGTAATTTATGACATAATACAATCGTTATTCGTCTGAATATTTGTTAAATATTCCTCCATAATCTCTCTCTCTCTCTCTCACTCTCTCTCTCTCTCTCACAGAATCTTGTATCACTGCCAAAATAAAAAAAAAAGAAGAAAACAGACTGGAAGGAAATCCCATGTTTATTTTTAAACAACAGCTGTAGGCGTGGAACTTCGTCAGTGATTCTACTACTGTTCCACTGTTCAGAAGAGTAAACTTTTATAAAAAAGAACAAAATACTTCTAAAAGAGGAATTGTATTTTCACCAAGTTCGTTAAATGGTAACATTATATGAAACATACCTGAATCATACCATGTTGCCTCTTAGACGAATTGCTAAAGATGATTACAGTAATATGACCAGCCCTTAACTAGCTTAAACTATGGAGAAATAATAATAATAATAATAACGGCTTCAAATGTTGGCACAAGCCAGCAATTTCGTGGGAGAGGTAAGTCAATTCCATCAATTCCAGTGCTCAACTGGGACTTATTTTATTGACCCCAAAAGAATGAAAGGCAAATTCCACATCAGTGGTATTTGAACTCAGAACATAAAGACAGACTAAATGCCACTAAGCATTTGGCCCAGTGTGCTAATGATTCTGCCAGTTCCCTGCCTTAAATAATAATAATAATAATAACAATAACAAATGCTCTGATGCAATACCAAGCAGTGGCTCTCATGGCTTCTGATCTTAACTGATTGGAAGTGTTAACATATACATGGTTTTTGTCTTGGTGTAAAAGATGGGCCACAGCAAATATTCTGCTCAGTACTGCAGATTTGCTTGTCAGTTGCTTGACCTTAACCAGTTAAGCATGTCCCTTAGTGACTGACGATATGTGCATTTCTGATCATGAGCAGAAGTAGTGGGGGAGCATCATAGCCATGTGTTGAGAGGGATTCTTTGGGGTTTGAATAATTCACTCCTGGAAACATGGGTGTTTGGTTCATCATCCTTAAATAACCCTTATTCAGGGACTTTTAGAGCAGGATGTGTTACTCGACCTGAAGAAAATTCTAATTGGGCTCTACCTGTTTAGTCATGTGCTGTTTATCTTGATATGAGGTCACCATGTTGTGCACATATGGTTGTGATGCATGTGCATGATGTACCTTTATCAGACGGGGAGTCATAATAGGTATATTAGGCTCTCCACAGCTTCACTTTGATGGCATGTGCTGCTGTAAAAACATGTCTGGTCATGAGCAAAGATTACCTTACTTGGAAACAGGTGAAGATTAGTGACAGGAAGGGCATCTGGCCATAGAAAATCTGCCTCAATGAATTCCATCTGACCCATAGAAAAGTGGATGTTAAAACTATGATGATGAGGGTTATGATGATGATGATAATACATCATTTCATTAAATCTCTCATAATTCTTAATTATTTTGGAAATTATAACACAAACCCATAATATATTCTTGTTGGAAATATACTTACAAAAAAGTTAAAGACAGTGGAAGTATGAAGCTAATTCAGAGAAAAAAACAATAGTACTATTGTAGTAATAATAATAGACAATATTATCATTAGCCAGGTGCCCTCCCTGTGTTCAGGGGTCAGCTTACCAGCATTTGCCACTACCCTCTATGTTCTGCTGCATGCATGCAATCAGCCAAACTCTTGTTTTCAGTCAATTCTTTGATGTTGTCAATCTATAAACGTCATTGACTGCCTCTTGTTCTCTTCTCCTCAACACTTCCTGTTAAGATGATCTTGGGTAATGATTCATGGTGCATTGTATATTCAAAATTTGATAGCATTGTGGACTTGATTCTCAACAATAGGCGTCTTTAGACTTTCAGCTTTTCTAATACTGCAGCATTTGTAACTCTGTCTTACCAGTTTATTCTGCTCAGTCTGTGAAAGATCCACATCTCAAAGGCTTCTATCCGGGTTTTTTTTCGATAGCTTTGTACATTGTCCATGTTTCTGCCCCATAGAGGACATTTGATGTAATATAACAGTTAACTAACCTCAATTTTAGGTGTGATGTTATGTCTTTTGAGGTGAAGATCTTTTTCATTTATAAATGTTGTTTTAGCCTCAATTATTCTTTGAGTAACTTCTTCTACACAGTGGCAATATGGGGAGAACTTAACAACACACCTGTGAACTGGTGGTTATTGCTGTTTTATATTCGCAGATGCAAGTATAGCCATGTGGTAGGAAGTTTACTTCCCAATTACGTGTTTCCGGGTCCAATCTCACTGCATAGCACCTTGGGCAAGTGTCTTCTACTATAGAATGAGTCTGATCAAAGCGTTGTGAGTGGATTTGGTAGACAAAAACTGAAAGAATCCTGTTGCATATAAATATGTATATATATATATATGTGTGTGTGTCAACCCATGCTTGCATGGAAAAATGGACGTTAAAGGATGATGATGATGATGATGATATATATATGAACCTCACTGGTGTCACACAAAAAGTACCCAGTCCACCCTGTAAAGTGGTTGGTGTTAAGAAAGGTATCCAGCTGTACGAACCATGCCAAAGTAGACAATGGAGCTTGGTGCAGTCCTCTGTATTACCAGCTCCTGTCAAACCAGTCAACCCATGCTAGCATGGGAGATGGACATTAAATGATGATGATGATATATATATATATACACGTGTGTATGCATGTGAGTCTGTTACCATCTCCTTGACATGACATCACATGATATGTGTAAACAAGTGTCAAACAGTGTCCAATATTCCAATCTTCTGTGGAACCATGTCTGGTGATGGGGAAATATTACCTTACTTGGAAATAGATGAGGGCTGGCAACAGGATGAGCATCTGGTTATAGAAAATGCACCTCAACAAACTGAGTTCAACCAATACGAGCTTTGAAGAATTGATATTAAATGATGATGATGAAATGGTGATTAGCAAATCTTTTTATCAATAACAACTTTGGTTATAGATTACCAATAGTTCAATCATTGGTTCACTGTAATTTTAATAGTAAGGGCGAAGAGAAGCATATACTGGTATCAGTCAACCAGAATAAATATCATGAGGTATTGATACATATACAATGGGCTTCCTTACAGTTTCCATTCAAGTGTGTTGTTAAATGGCCTTCATTTCACTGAATAACTGTCTTCGCTTTAAATTTCAAAGATTCTGTAATTAGGACATATTTCTAGAATACGGTGTCTGGCCTGGTGCCCAGCTAAATACCATTCCAGCTGAAGTCTTCATCTTATTAGTCACTGGTTTATTATTATTTTTTTTTTTTTGCTTTTGTACAAGTTTTTTCCTTCTTTCTTTCTTTCCTTTTATTTTTTTGTTCAAGTTTGCAAGGGAGGAAGTTTTAGTGCAACAAACTATACAGAGATCATTTACACATTATAACAAGTAAATATATAAAGAAAATATACAGAAAAATACATATGCATATACATAGATATGCATATACACACTCATACACAAACACACAGACTCAAAAATATATGTATGTATATGTAGGCAGTATGTATACACACACACACACTCACACACATGCACACACATACACAGAAATACATAAAAATACCTAATACTTAAACATCATAGATTGTTTTTGCAAATTCACTGTAAAAGCTTAGAAAAGGTAAATGATTTATCACTTGCCACTATCAAGACACACACGTATGTATGTATGTATGTATGTATGTATGTATGTATGTATGTATGTATGTATGTATGTATGTATGTATG
>JAOPUL010004099.1:83178920-83190763 GCA_027564515.1 Octopus rubescens
CCGGTCAAACTGTCCAACGCATGCCAGCATGGAAATCGGACATTAAAGGTGGATGATGATGATATATATAATATATGCCGGTGATGCGTTAAAAATACTCATGCTGCTGACACATTAAAAACACCCATGCCGGTGACACGTTAAAGGCACCCAGTACACTCTCTGGAGTGATTGATGTCAGGAAGGGCATCCGGCCATAGAAACCATGCCAAAACGGACTGGAGTCTGGTGCAGCTCCCCAGCTTGCCAGTCTCCAATCAAACCGTCTAACCCATGCCACCATGGAAAATGGACGCTAAATGATGATGATGATGATGATATATATAATTCATTGAAGCAAGAGTTGTAAACATCAGTGAAAAAAAAAATACAATAAACCAGCACTTTCTAACAAAAATTACCTGAGTTCGCCTGAGTTGTACAAATGCTTCCCCTTTACTTTCAGTATTGTAAATGCATTGAGGCAGTAACTACTCTGTTGGATAGCTGTAATCAATGATGTTATTGTTCACAGAATGTGATCTAAAATATACTGAAAATAATTAGAGTGCCTCCACTCTTTATAAATATGAATTATACTTATTTCTAATTATGTAGATTGAACAGTTGAGAATTAAGTCCCTTTATAAAAGATATATTAAGCACAAGCAAACAATACAAGCTATCAAATTTATGGATTGTGAGCCAACTATCCAGCAACTTCCTCTTTATTCTGCATATGAATTGCAAATAATGCTTACAAGTGTATCTGTATGTATACATATATATATATCTAACTGTAATATCATACATAGCAAGGATTGTTGTCAGTCTGATGGTGGAGTTGTAATATTTCTTTTCATCAAAATTTACAAAAAAAATGTCCTTTTCTAATTTTGTGAATGCTTTTTTTTAATAAAAATTTCATGGTTTAATGTTTTCAGTTATAATTATTTTGGTTTATTTCTCATTTCAGAATTCATTTGGATTACATTTTGATGATCCGACCTGGAAAATTCATATATCATCTTTGAAACCATTAGTAAGCATTTGAACTATATATATATATATATACTTGTGATATTTGAAGTATTAGCTTCCCAAAAAATGCATTATAATAAAAAACAAAACAAGTTTTAATGTTTTTCGTGAGAATCACTATTCAGTTGAAGTGTTGTACCTGTGATCTGGAACTCATATCTTACAAAAGCCGTAGTGTTGACTCTGGTTGTCTCTGGCTGACAAGTTCCAGCCATACTTTATGAATGAATATTTAGTAGTCTAAGGGATAGGGCAATAATATGCCATCTTCTACATATAACCATGAAAGAATCAAGCTGATAAGGGAGCCTCTACATAATTCCTTTACATGATAGAATTAACAACCAAATCTTTCAAATATATTCTACTGTCTTAAAAACGAAAGGACACTTTGAACAATGCTGTAGACACACTGTCTGGAAAGAAAAAGATGGGTTAGTCACAGCTTGAATGTCTTTGATCAAAGGAATGCTTGATCAGAATTGAAGTGAACAGCAATAACATGGTGAAAATGTTGTTTGGTATCTCTTTATTGAACAGAGCTTTGGCCTGAAGTTGGCTTATCAAACAAAACGTTTAGTTTGTGTTATAGCTATAACTTTCATAAACATGTTGTTCCACTGGGTTGGAATCTTTGCTGTTATATTGAGACAAGTTAAGCATGTTTATTGTTGATGATGTTTTGGTTTCCCTTTTTAACTGTAAATCATCATCATCATCAAGCATCCGTTTAGACAGTTTGACTGTAGACTGGCAAGCCGGGGGAGCTGCGCCAGACTTCAGTCCGTTTTGGCTTGATTTCTACGACTGGATGTCCTTCCTAACACCAACCACTCCAGAGAGTGTACCAGGTGCCTTTAACATGTCACCCGCAGGAGTGTTTTTTAACGTGTCACCCCCACGAGTGTTTTTAACGTGTCACTGGCACAAGTGTATTTAACATGTTACTGGCACGAGTGTTTTTAACGTGTCACTGGAGGTAAAAAAAAACTGCTCATACCATCCTTCCAGACTAACAGGCTAAATCTTTTATCATAAGAGTAACATAGTATCTTAAAATGAAACATGTGAGCTGCACTTCACAGCAAAAATTAAATTTGAGTTATATGACTTATCTAGTCACTCACCAAATATACACATATGCCTGTCCACTGCTTGAACGTACACTTAGTGACATCTATCAGACCACTGGTCAAGTATATACCCACCTTATGATATCGAGTTTCATCAGACTACAGCTTTCTTCTCAGATGAAGCACAGTTTATTTTCTTAGGAAATGAAACACTAAAAACCTTTCTTGACCAAGCACAAGGCTAATATTTGAAATATCATTAACTGAATTGAAATTTGTATGTGGAAATTAAAATATTGTGAAGCCATTTTGTGAAATTCATTCCAATCTGCTACATATTATTTGTTCTTAGATGGTGATTATAATGTTCAGGGGGTTGCATTTTTATTATATGGCTATATGGGAACAATTTCTCTCAACTGGGGTTAGTTTTCTGAATGTATAGAAGATTCTGTAAAGTGTGAAGATATAAAGAGAAAGCATTTAAATTTTGCTTTTTCTTTTTTTCTTTTTTATATAATGTTTTGTATTTTATGTACAGGTTGTTTAATATTTAATAATGAAGTAATCAAATGAAAATATTTATTGACCATCTGTAGAGGACCTACATAATATTTTTGTGTCATTGTCTAAAAGCAAATGGTAGATTTGTAACCTGAAAAGGGTTTATTATAGTTTGCAGTAGGAGTAAGGTTGCTAGAGTCGCTCTTGTTAGGGGAGATTTGTGACTTGGTAGAAAGAAAAAGAAAAGACTAAATGGAAGTCCTGTGAATTACTGAGAACAACATGTAAGGAAGCAGGTAGCTTACTTTTTGTAGCTGATACAGAGGAGCAGGAGACCATTGCAGTAATATTAACAAAATACCAAAGATAGAACAGAACATACTTGTGACGGACTTTTGGTCAACTGTGTGAATAATGCAAAAGGTTTACTACAAACCAGAAGGGTCAAAATGGTGATATGATAGCATTGTACCTGAATGTAAAAGAAAAAGATAGGATAAAATATATTACTGATTTTTAGATACAAAAATTGATGGGGAGGATAACATTATTTTTGAAATTGTATTGTTCTCAAGTTAACATGGTATATAGTCTGCCATTGTTCAGGATTAATTTCTTTTTAATTTTAAAAAGAAATTGTCTTCTTAAAGACATTCATGATGAATGTATGAACTCTTAGAAGAAAGATGCCTGTGAGGGTATTTGGCTGTTCCAACGCCTTAGCCTTGCCATTGCCTGTGGTAATGTCGTGAGTGTGTTGGTTTGCTTCAGTAGGTTTCGTTGAACCTTGTGACATGTAATCAATTGAGGCACTTGGTGTTTGAATTGATGTTTCTTTGGGGGGTTATTTTGTGTTTTTCTTTCTTTTTTTCCTTATTTCTTTGCATAACTCTTAATATTTTCTTACCTTTTAATAAAAATTTTATTTTATATTTGAAATTTGTTTAAAAATATGTCTAGAACAGTCATTTTGGAGGAGATAAACAAAACTTTAAATGTTTGTGGTATTAAGGATTACTGTATCCCCATTTAGATTATGTGTAGGAGAGGCTATTGTCGTTAGTTTGAAAGACAAAGCCAGAAAAAGAACAACCAATGTCAAAATGCTGTGGACCTAAGTGTAAGAAAAGTGGCTGATCAGCATGAGTTACAGATAAATTTTGTGGGCTTCTTGTGCCAAAGTCAGATGCTAATATTTAGAGAAATAAAATAAAGGGAAGGTCAAAGTAATGGAATTGTTTGTATGATATTTACTGTATCTAGTCAGAAATTTTGTTATTCAGAGTTCAAACATTGTCAATAAAGATTATTTTATATCCCCTTTGGTCAGTAAATTACCTGAAATTCATTCAGTATACCATACTCCTCCGTCTCCTACAAAAAATTGTCCCTGTATTATGTGAGGAAATTAATACATGCAATGAAAGTTTCTCTTTCTCTTGAAGTCCTCTAGACATTTACTTCATATATGAGAGGAAGTCACAAGCAAACCAAGAGCTAGAAAATGCTAGAATATATTGTGATCTATAGAATTAAATTTTATATCAATGTACTGGTTAATAAATGTGAAATTGTTTTGTCCTGAAAAATTTGGGATTATTTAAAGAAATATTTTTTATTTTTTATTTTTTCATATTGATCTCTTATTAGGGATTAAATATCTTAGCTAATACCTGTAATACAAGTATCGCTACCTGGTATTCTCAGTTCACTGACCATGTAGCATCTGCTGCTCTGGAAAATGAGGGCACTGTTGCAGTACTAAATAGAAGGTAGGTGTTCCTTAATCTTCATTAATCAATTATTAATAAAGTATAAATGCTTGTTTATAATTCTCATACAGAGATGTTATTCATTATTCAGATATTCTGAGTGGACCTCTGACATTAACATAAATCTATTGTTTGAAAATAATGTTCAGCCCAGATTTAGCAGTTCAGGCCTGTCAGTCTTATGGCTAGAAATGTTAAAATTTAAAACGTTATATTTTATTATAGTTAAAACTAATGGGCAAGGGGTGTGCCAATTATTTTTTCCACACTCTTTCTAACTGATGGATAGAGATAGATGAATGGTGGATAAAGTTAATATTTGGTTTGAACTTATGAAAGACAGTGGTTTATGTGCAAAACACTGTTAAGAAGGGAGTAACAGACAGTTTGACCATCATTCTGCTTGATCAAGGCTGAGCTATGAGATTAAGCAACATTGAATACTTGTGAAAACTAAAAAAAACATGTTTTGGTTAATAAAATTGTGGCTTCTCAAAATATTTACTAATATTAAATGATATATTAAGGCAGCAAGCTGGCAAAATTGTTAGCTTACCAGGCAACATGCTTAACGGCATTTCATCCGTCTTTACATTCTGAGTTCAAATTCCACCGAGGTCAACTTTACCTTTCATCCTTTTGGGGTCGGTAAAATAAGTACCAATTGAGGACTGGGGTTGATGTAATTGACTTACCCCTTCCCCTACACTTGCTGGCCTTGATAAAACAATTTGTAAGAAAGAGATGTCTTTGTGTATATATATATGTGTGTGAAAGAATGAGAGGAAAGTTATGCAAGGGAAGAGAAAGTAAAACAGAGAAAGTGTGTTTTAGGGAGTTAGAATGAGAGAATAGGAATGAAGGAATGAAACAGAAAGTAAGAGTTGTTGTTTTCTGGCAGTATACTTAATTACTTAATAAAAGTCTTTAACAACAACTAACTAAACGTAATTAATGATGATTAAAGAATAATTCTTACTTAAAAATAGGTGTGTGTGTGTGTGTGTGTGTGTGTGTGTGTGTGTGTGTAAAGTATACACCTAGGAAGACGTGGGATGAGGTGGTGAAATGTGATCTTCGGATGTTGAGTCTCACGGAGGCAATGGCAAGTGACCAAGACTTCTGGCAAATTGCTGTGCTTGAGAAGACATGTCAAGCTAAGTGAAATTGTGGTCGTGGCCAGTGTCGATGACATGTGAAAGGCACCCATGCTGGTGACACATAAAAGACGCCCAGTACATTCTGTGGAGTGGTTGGTGTTAATTGAAACCAAGCCAAAATAGACTGGAATCTGGTTCAGCTCTCTGGATTACCAACTCCTGCCAAACTGTCTAACCCATGCCAGCATGGAAAATGGATGTTAAATGAGGATGATGATGATATCTATCTATATATATATATATATAACCGAGGGTTAATAACACCACTACATGTATTACGGCTTGTGGCCTTTTTGGTCGTCTATTTATATATATATATATATATACGCATCATCATCTTCATTTAGAGTCCATTTTCCATGCTGACATGAGTTAGACGATTTGACTGAAGACTGGCAAGCTGGAGAGCTGCACCAGAATCCGTTTTGACTTGGTTTCTACAGCTGGATGTCCTTCCTAACACCAACTACTCCAGAGAATGCACCAAGTACCTTTAACGTGTCACCGGCATCCATACATTTAATTAATATATTATACACTAGGAAAAACCACCCAGTGGCAGATCATAATTTGGATGAATAGATTTGAAGTGAAGCTCCTACAATACCCTGCTATCTTTAAGATAGCATGTTAGTGTGTGTGTGTAGTCAGTTTTGATACACTTTCCATCTATAAATTCCTCTCATCAGTCATTAGTTGACTCGAGGGTATGATAGAATTTTGAGAAAAAGTACCATGCTGTGGTATCCAACCTGGAATCTCATTGTGTTTTTGCAAAGTTCTTAACCACACAGCCATGCCTGCACCTACATAGAAACCAGGAAGAGGGTTGGGGCTTTTGTGATGTGATATTTACTAATTTCTTCATTGAATGGAATTGTTTTCATATTCAGTAATATTTTAAATATCTCCTCTTTTAATAGATGTTTATGTGAGTTAGCAAGACAGATTGGGTTCTCCAGCAATGCCCTTGATATATTTTCTAAAAAGCAGATTATTGGTGTCTACAGACAGGTGGTGAGTATTCTTTCCTGCCTCTGAACCATTTTATTATCATATTTAATTATGTTTATTAGATGAAACTAGCAGAAACATCAGAATAACATGGCAGTTGTTGTTTTTTATTGGTTTAGTCTAGAAGAAGGTGCTATGTCCATAGCATTTACCAACATGCCACTAATGATAGTAAATAACAAGTTAGTTGTTTACCTCTTCCACCCAGGCCCACACAACATCCTTTCTCTCTGTGTGACCCCTACTGTATCACACCTATTAAGTTAAGTCTCATACTAATCACTTCAGCCAACCCTTCCTCCTCACAATTCTCTCCCCACTCACATTTTTCCTGCAAATTTCAACTTACAGATGTTCAAGCTCAATAAAAACTGTTTTGATTTCACCAACTTCAAAAAACCTCCTTAAATGTTTCTAGGCTAAACCTTAAAAACAACTTAACTGTTTAGTTATAACATAATAATTAATTATCCAAATTATAAAAGTTTCATGTATATTCAATTTTCTTTAATCTGTAGCGGAGGTATTGTCCACTCTTTAGCTACCCATTTGGGATTGTCACGTGATGGTCCAGTCCATTAGGTGTTGTATGAGCATCTCCACCCCTTGAAGAAATGGACTGGCTTGGCGTTTTCAAGCATCAGTTATTTAAGGGAAGATTTTCCCACTAAAACAAGAGAGGAGAGGACCAGGCGACAGGGACTTTGGAGCTTCAAGATGTGACCAACCCGGCAAAGTTTTGACCAGCGAACAGACGCTTATTTGTTTTACTGTGCATCCATCTACATCTTGCATATCTCAAGAGGCTTTTCAAATATTGTAAAAAGTAGCTGTAAATAAAATGTCATGACAAACCACAGAGTCAGATGTTTGTATTTAATCAACACTACATCCTCCGACAACATCATCATCAAAAATATCTAACGGCTATAAATCCTTTGAAATGATATTTGTATTCACAACAACAATAAAAGCCAGAATGAAGTTACTCCTATTTTCTTTGACACTTATTTTCAGCTTGAAGAGAGAGCTGCTAAAGAAAGGCTGCAGAGAGCTCGATCAAATGTACATCATAAAATTCCAATGCCAAATATGGTTTCAATTGTTGTGAAAGAAACAAATTCTGGTAATTTTCTTTTTCTTGCTCTCCTGTCCATTAAAGTAATGATAGCTGATGACAAACTTCATTTTGATGAATTAGTGTTCCAGTTATAAATCAACATAACTCTCTACTCATCATAATTGTGTCATTAATGTTCATTCTTGGCCATACTCTATGTGACAATGTTGAGTCCTCAAACAGTAGATATAGCTCATCTGATGAGCTTCTACACATTTACTATCTATCCCCTTTCACTCACAAGCTTTGGATCAACATGAGGCTATGGCAGAAGACATCAGCTGAATATGATTCACTGTGGGATTATGAAACAAACTTATTAACCACACATCCATGTATCCATTCACAAAGTACAGGTATGGTTGTGTGGTTAAGAATCTTGCTTCCCTGACATGTGGTCTCAGGTTCAGTCCCACTGCATGGCACATTGATTACGTGTTTTCTATTATAGCCCCAGGCCAATCTAAGCCTTGTGAATGGATATGATAGACGGAAACTGAAAGAAGTGTGTCATATATATATATATATATACATACATACATATACATATGTGTGTTTGTGTGTACACTTGTCTAGATATCACGATAGTTGTAAATGAGCATCATTGTCATACAAGCAAGCTTGCTCATTTTCAGTCTTCTATAGCTGTGGGAAAATGTTACCTTACTAGGTGAGGGTTGGTGACAGGAAGAGTATCTGGCCATATAAAATTTGCCTCAACAAGTTTTGTCTGATCCACACAAGCATGGAAAAGTGATTGTTAAATGATGATGATGATAGGGACACACTCACACATACAAACATCTAACTTGTTCTCTTTCTTCCAATACATTCTCTTCTGTAAGTTCCAACCTCATATTTAAAAACACCTTGATATTGTTTAATAAAAACATAGTTGGTTTCTCCTAAATGCAAGTTGTATTTTCTTTAATAGGTATGTTCCAGCTTTTATGTCAAGGTACAGCTGATTTGATACTAGACTGCTGCACTGACTTTTGGAATGGAAAAGATTTGTGTACTCTTACTGATTCTGATAGGCAAGTTTCCATGTCACTAATTTTCATATTTGTTCCATAGAAGTGTAAAGCACCCTAGATTATCAGCTAGACTCACAGCAACTTCATGCCTGTATTTTATATTTTATTTTTTATTTCACTTATGTCACCTGTTTCTTTGCAAAGATTGTAAACAAGAGAACGCATTTTCTCCTCTCTAAAAATATGATGTCTATCAGGTCAAAGTAGCAGCCTCTAAATGGTCACTTGACCTGTGCTAAAAATAGCAACCAAATCTTTCTTAATTTACACCCTAGCACCTTAAAAAAGAAAAGACACATTGAACAATGCAGTCCTAGATACACAATGTCCTAAAAAGATGGCATGGTCATGGCTCAAATGCCTTTAATTATATATTTGCTTAATCAGATCTAGTACAGGGTTAAAATGAAAAAATATTATGCCTTTACACATTGTTAAAAGAAACCTTATATCTTATATAAAGATTTGTTGAACCCAGCTGAGATAATAAGAAATTTAAGTAGGTAGGTCCTAGCAGTTGATACATGCTGCAGTGATTTCTGAACTGGATTAATCCTTAAATAAAATGAATGGTTTATAGATTTGAAAGCCTCCTACACTGAACTACAATGAGTTTTTCTTTGTTTTTAATATTTATATATGAAGGTCTGTGAAGTGGTAGCAATGGTAGTGCTGAACTAAATACCTTGTATTTAGTTACATCCTTTTATGTTCCAAGTTCAAATTCTGCCAGGGTCAGCTTTGCTTTTCACTCCCCAGGGGTTAAGGTAAGTACCTGTCAAGTATTGGGGTCGATGCAATCGACTATACCCTCCTACAAAATTTGCAGCCTTGTGCCAATGTTAGAAATCATTGTTGTTCTGGTTTTTGTAACTATTGCAATGGTGGAATGAGTTACAAGCTGGACAAGAGGCTTTATAGCTGTTTTCAGTTAAATTTAGATCCGAGTTGATGTTTACCATTCATCATTAGAGTTGATAAAAAAAATTTTTGAATACCCTTAACCCTTTTGTTACCATATTTCTGTTGAGATATAGTGATTTTGTTTCAATTAATTTTGAAAATAATAAAGAATTTAGTAAAATAACCTTTTCATTATTAATCTGGTGTTTGGAACATAAATTAACAGGAAATTTTGATGGAAAGTTTTAATTTAGACCACGTTAAAACAGGAAGTTGATATCATAGAAGTAAGGGTGGTCTTGGGTGGGTTGGTATGAAAAGAGTTAATTAGCACCCATCCCTAGGCTAATGAAATTAGTTTCACAAGTGGTTGGATGAAAAGCTATTGCATCATGGTAGAGTCATAGTAGTTATTAAACTTTTAGCATTTAAACCAGCCATATCCAACCCAAATATTCTTCCTGTTTTATGTTGAAACTGGCCAGATCTGGCCTTTCACACCGACTCTACAATGCCATTCTAAAGATAAGCAATCAAATCATTAAAATTTCAAAGCTATGAGACAAAACCTGATTAATTCAAAACAATGTGAATAAACAAGCATTACATTTGGTGGCGTAATCTGAATGTCAAAGGGTTAAACAATATAACTGTTACACAAAATAATAAGTAAAAATGTGTTTTTAATAGCTAACATGAATCTGCTACTATAAAACCATTATAATTATTGTAAGAGATGAAACTGTGGTGCTGATAAGTTCTTATGAACCTGAGTTTGTAACCACTAGCACTATTTCAGTGTCTTTTGAGAAACCTTGCAATTTACACAATTTTTTGTTACCTAAAATGTAATTGTCTAGTTTCATGCCTTTATGGAAAATCTTTAATTTTGTTTCTATTTAATAAGGTCAACTTTGCTTTTCATCTTCGCAGAGGTCTATAAAAAAAATCCAGTCAAGTGCTGGAATCAAATGGACTACACCCTTCCACATAGCCTTCTGCCTGTGTTATAAATCATGATTGATAGTTTCTAAATACCATTTAAGAACTTGTCTTTTTTTTTTTTTTTTTTTTCTGTTTCTCTCTCCGCAGAAAGAAGGTGTTGGATTTTTACCACCGAACTAGCATAGCTTCATATTGTACAGCATTTTCTTATCGCCCACTCACTACTCAACTGACATCACCATTAAAAGACATGTATATTGAACTACCTGCTGATTCTTCTTTTATGTGCCAAATACAAAACCCTTCATCCAGGTATGGAAATATTGACTTGTTACATCTTATTCTTAACACCCTAGCTAAATTGTTGGTAATATTTTCGGGGGCGTATTTTTTCTTTTTCTTTAAATAAATATTGAAATATTAATATAACTGACTAACCATTTATACAACACATGTGAAATAAACTATGAAATTAACCAGAATTAACCATTAAACAATTTAAAATCTAGCAATAATGACATTTATCAGTTACATTATTGTCATGATCCTTTGGTACTGCCTACAAAAACATAACGTAAAAACAAGCCACTGTCACCATATCATTGTGCTGATGACGCTGAGAAGGTCTTGAAACATTAATGGACTTGAGAATGTTATTGCTTCCATGCTAACATCACTGATGCTTGTTTACAACCATCATGTGCTGTCAAGACAAGAGTACGTGCACGCGCACACACACACACATTGTCAGTGAATCATATACCTGAAGAAGCACACTCTAAAACATATTAGAGCAGTAAGAATTTTTTGACTGGCCTTAACAGATTACTAATAAATAAATATACACACACACACACACACACACATACATACATACATACATCGCCAGTAGTTCATATATCTGAAGAAGCAGCACACTCTAAAACATTAGAGCAGTGATGTATTTTTTAAGAAGTAAATTGTTATGGCCGATTAGAGAATGACCATTGGTTTCGCACCTATAAAGCGCTTGACCATATAGGCAACTCAAATGGCCGGAGTTGTCATCGTCCAACTGATTTTTCTATGCTCACATGCTTAATTGCTTAAGTGCCTCTGGCTATTTGAGTCTGACGAGTTGACTATACAGCCAAGCACTTTATAGGTGCGAAACCAATGGTCACTCCCTGACTGGCCATAACAGTTTACTGAAAAGAATATATATATATATATATATATATGCGCGGCGTGGCTGTGTGGTAAGAAGCTTGCTTCCCAACTACATGGTTCTGGGTTCAATCCCACTGCGTGGCATC
>JAOPUL010004099.1:83190863-83210842 GCA_027564515.1 Octopus rubescens
CCAGTTTCCAGTCAAAACCGTCTAACCCATGCCTGCATGGAAAAACAGACGTTAAAGGATGATGATGATGATGAATTCAGTCTACCAAATCCACTCTCAATGCTTTCATTTGTCCTGGGCTATAGTAGAACACACTTGCTCAATGTGCTATGCAGTGGAACTGAACCCAAGACAACATGGTTGGGAAGCAAGCTTCTTAGCTACACTGTCACACCTGCACCTATTCATATCAAATGCATTTAATATTACCTGTTATTATTAGAATCTATGAAAACAAAAATAAACTTGCAAGATAAATTTTTTCAAGAAATGGAAAATAATTCTTTATGCTAGCTTGATGTAAAAACGACTCCCTATTGAAAGTTGTTTACTCCTTGCTAGTCATTTATTTGTTTATATTTTGCTTGTTTACAGAAGAAATGAATGTCTGAAACTAGACAGTGGTAAATTAACAAAACAGCATTGGTGCTTTAGTGCAGACTCCCTAGTAACAGATGATGGACCAAGCCATCAAGATAATGTACCAGCTTGTTTCCAGATGCAATGCAGCCAAATTTTTATGGGTATGGTTGCCATGCAATATCAAGCTAGAATGGTAAGTTGTATTTTGAAAATTTTTGGTATCCTTTTTAAGGTATATAGGATCTTTGTAAGATCTCACCGTTATGTTGATTTAAAAGAAAAAATTTTTACATGGTTTAGAGGAATAATTTATAGCAAACATTGAATAATACATTCATTATATATCGGAGGCAACAGATTTTGTCTATAATGAGGCTGCAGGGCACACATCAACAAGCCCCAAGAAGGGTGAAATGCATGTCTGGTGTTCTTGTGAGTTACTGCCGGGACAGTATTTGTCCTGCTCCAATATATATTGTTTTTAACACAACATCCTATGAAGAGTTTTTCTCAGACAAAACCACAGCATCATACCTCCCAATGTGTATGTATGAATGCTTTCGTGTGAGTATGTATGTATGTATGCATATATATATATGCATATGTGTGTGTGTCTTTATTTCCACATGTTCTCACCTTGAAATCATTTTGGCAATCGTGATATTATGTCTCATTTTCCATAAACACCACATCCTGTACTTTAGCAGTGTTGTTTGTTTCTGTTGTGTGTAGACCTGGGGAATAAATATACCCTACTTGGTAAAATAGGTAAAAGTTGGTGACAAGAAGGGCATCCAGCCATAAAATACTGCTTTAGTAGTTCTTGTCCAACCCATGTGAGCATAGAAAAATCAGCTGGATGATGACAACAGCAGCATATTGCAAATCTATTTAGTAAAGGTTTTGTTTACTTTATGAATTTAATGCTTTACTAGTTTAGTAAAGTAAAATTCTGAAAAGAAATAGTAGAACCTGGCAAAAACTAACCTTATGCCTATCCAAAGCATTTTCATAAGTTTGTCCTAAACATCCATATTTGTTTTCAGACTTTTAGTTATCCCGTGTTTCATATGTTCTGAGTAATATAAACCTTTCCTTTCATAAGTCTCTAGTTACTTTATTGACTGAAAAAAAATTGGGTATGTGTATCATATATGATGCATGGATGCCAGGGAAATATGTCCTGTGTATCACATGCGATATACAGGGCAGGTAAAGGATTAAAGCTATGTTTACGGACTGAAACTATTCAGGTGCAAATAATTAACTAATGTTTTGTTAATAATCAGTTTTATTTCTGCAGAACTATATAATACAATGTAATAATTCACAGGACAGGCAAAGGGCTAAAGATAACCAAGTTTGAAATTTATATATATTTATATATCTTACAATTGAGAGGCCCAAATTTCCAGTACTCAGAGTTACTTGTTTCTGATTATCAGTTGGTAAACCGAGCCTGATTTTCTTTTGAGTACTGGAAATCGGAGCCTTTCATTTATGATGTATTAAAGAATACTCTACATTTGTATTGAATTCTGTAATTTATTGCTTCTGGTGAATCAACACAGATTTGCATATATATTTTTTTTTTATATAAAGTCAGTTTCAAATCTGAAATGATAAGGAAAATAGCTTGTGATATAAGGATTCTGATATATAAATGTTTGATTGTACCTAAATTTTGTCTTTTCCAGGAGTTTGTACAAATGATTGATAAACTAGAAACTGCATTCATAAGATTTGTGCACTTTTCAAATGAAAATGAACTCAGAAGTAGGGTATGTATCCATCATTAAACATTTTAATAATGGTTTCTAACTTAGGCATGAAGCCAGAAATTTGGGAGGTGGTGATTAGTTGATTAAGTTAATACCAGTACTTGAATGGTACTATACTTTATCATCCCCCAAAAGATGAAAGGTAAAGTTGACCGCGGTGGGATTTGAACTCGGTACATAAAGGGCTGAAGCAAATACTGATACTCTAATGATTTTGCAAACCCACCAGCCAAATTAACATTTTAATAATAATAATAATCCTTTCTACTTTAGGCACAAGGCCTGAATTTTGGGGGGAGGGGGTTTACTAGTCAATTACATCAATCCCAGTCCTTCACTGGTACTTATTTTATCAGCACTTGAAGGTTGAAAGGCAAAGTTGACCTTGGTGGTATTTGAACTCTGAATGTAAAGCCCAGAAGAAATGCCACTAAACATCCAGCATGCTAATGATTCTGCCAGCTTGGCACCTCTTTTAAAAGTAAAATTTACTTCAGCAGGATTTGAACTCAGAATGCAGAGAGCTGGATCAAACTCTGTGAGGCAATTCTATGCCATTCCTAAACAACTCTACCAAATAGTCGCCTGTGCATTTGACTACAATAATAATAATAATAATGATGATTTCAAATTTTGGTGCAAGGCCAGCAATTTCGGGGTAGAGGGTAAGTCAATTATATTGACCCCAGTACTCAACTGGTACTTATTTTATCGACCCCGAAAAAATGACAGGCAAAGTCGATGTCGGTGGAATTTGAACTCAGAACGTGAAGATGGACAGAATGCCATTAAGCATTTTTCCTGGCCTGCTAATGATTCTGCCAGCTTGCCGCCTTAATAATAATAATAATAATCCTTTCTACTATCGGCACAAGGCCTGCAATTTTGCAGGAGGGGTCTAATCAGTTATATTAACCCCAGTGCTCAACTGGTACTTATTTCATCAACCATGAAAGGATGAAAGGCAGTCAACTTTGGTGGGATTTGAACTCAGAACATAAAGATGGGCAAAATGCCACTAAGCATTTTGTCTGGTGTGCTAACGATTCTGCCAGCTTGCCACTTTAATAATAATAATAATAATAATAATGGTTTCAAATTTAGGCACAAGGCCTGCCATTTTGGGGAGGGGTTTAGTTGACTACATCGACCCCAGTGTTAAACTGGTACTCATTTCATCAACCCCAGCGTAATAATAATAATAATAAATGATTCTTTTGTTAATTTAGTGCCTAAAATTTGCATCTTCTATTTTTCAAAAATTTCCTTTGACTTTTAATTTCAGGTATTTTCAGAGAAAATGGGTTTAGAAGCTGGTTGGAATTGTCATATTTCTTTAGCATCACCACTAAAATCTGAGGAAATATTCATGCCAGGGACATCTCAGGGAGAATTATCTCATCGTACATCAAAATATTCCAGTCGAGTCTCAAATGATACAATAGGGCGGGACTCTCATGGTTTGAATGCAAAACTAAAGCATTACCAACAACAGCAGAACTTGCACTTGAAGCAAAATCTTGGCACTGGCATGCACAGTCGAAGTTTCAGTGCACCTAGTGTTATCAACCTCGACATGTACCTCGTCAAATTTGATGATAGTTCCTCAACCATTCAAACCAACTGCGATACCACGTTTTGTACTAATCCTGAATTCCAAAAAGAAATGGAAAATGTTGAAAAAGATAGTCTTCTCAGAGACCCTTTAAATGACTCAGGTGAACTGTTGCCTTCACACAACAGCGCAACGTCTTCCGACGAATACAATAGCGAGGATGACCACTGTTCAGAAAGTCATCTAACGTCTAGTTGTATTACTGATAACACAGAATTCAGCTTGCCAGGAGTTCTAGATAATCGGGCAAGTATTTCCTCTCTTTTTTTTTTTTGCCATGTTTTTTTGTTTGTTTTTTTCATAATAAAATCTAAAGTAAAATCTATAGGTTGCAGGCATGGCTGTGTGGTAAGAAGTTTGCTTCCCAACCACATGGTTCCAGGTTCAGTCCCACTGTGTAGCACCTTAGGCAAATGTCTTCCACTATAACCCCAGGCCAAGTGAATGGATTTGGTAGATGGAAACTGAAAGAAGCCTGTCATGTATATATGTGTGTGTGTGTGTCTTTGTGTTTGTCCCCAACCACCACTTGACAACCACTGTTGGTTTCTTTATGTCCTCGTAACTTAGCAGTTTGGCAAAAAGGAACCAATAGAATTAGTACCAGGCTTAGGGTAAAAATAAATACTGGGGTCGATTTGTTCAACTAAACCCTTCAAGGAAGTTCCATGGGATGGCTGCTGTCTAATGACTGAAATAAGTAAAAGATGGAAGATATGATTTTTCTCTTTGTTCATCTAAATTAATTGAGTTCTTCACATTTAATATTCATCCATATATTAATTTATTAATTAAAACGTTCTGTTACTTATCATTTTGTAACTCCTCTATAAAAATTATACATGCACGAGGTGGTATCAAAAAGTTCCCGGACAGATTATGTTTAATAAAAAAAATGACTTATTTATCTAAATTTTAACATCTTCGAAATAGTCACCTTGTGCAGCAATACACTGGTCCCAGTGTTCCTGCCACTTTTGGAAGCCAGCCTGGAAATCGTTTTCCGTAAGTGAGTCAAGGACCTTCTGCGATTCGCTCTAGATCTTGACAATGGTGTTAAAACGGTGACCTTTGGGCTGCATTTTCTTCTTGGAGAAGAGATGGAAGTTTGCAGGTGCTAAATCTGGTGAATAGGGTGTGTGTGGAAGTGATACCATGTTGTTTTTGGCGAGAAGCTCACAAATCATTATTGTCATGAAGAATTCAATTCTTCACACTCCACAGATCTGGTCGCTTTCACTGAATGTCTTCCCTTAATCGCCTCAAAACATCACAGTAGACCTCTTGATTGATGGTCTGGCCCTGGAGATCTTGACAGACTTTGATGCAATATTCTTTCCTGTCCATGACAAAATCGCAGACTACAGCATACACATGATCACAAAAGCACAAATTTCACAACTTGCAAAGTAAACAGTGATTTCACTCGGCACACTGCCTCATGCTAGCTCTCACTGAATTGGATTCTTCACAACAACAATGCACCTTGTCACCTGTGTTCTGACATTTTATATCTCATCAGCCAGAAGCACTCCTAGACCAATATTATTTAGTTCCTTTTTTCATTTATCTATTTTATTTTAATATTTTTTAATGATGTTTCCTTTTATATTGTTTAGTCTGTTTTTAATTTGAGATTTTTTTTTTATTCCAGGCCCAACTTCCAAGAGGTATTGAAAATATTCGGCCCCATCTTGAAAAAGTGGACAATGTGCCTTTACTTGTAAATCTTTTCACAGATTGTACTCCAGAAAGTTAGTTATCTTCTTTCACATTCTGTTTTTTTTTTCTCATTACTAACTTTATTTTTATCATTAATAATAATACATATAAATATAAAGATTTTTTTTTCAGAATCTTAAAACAAAACAAAGTTCTTTCAACAGTGAATGTTTGATTAGCCAGTTGGCTTCCTCTTTGAGCTCATATGTCCAACAAGGCTATCATTCATGAATGCATATTATAAAAAAAAATACAACTAAAAATAAAGGTGTACTCAGTATTAATACAAAATAAACTGTTTATTTAGTTAAAATAGATATTTTAATTAAAGTGGAGTAAGAATTTTCAGTAAGCTTTTTTTCATTTTTAACATGAAAGGCATTTCAATTTGGATAAGGGTTTTTTGTTTTGTTTTTCCTCCACTTATCAGCCACTAAGGAGATGATTAAAATTATGCAGGAGTATGGAGAAGTAGTGTTGTGTGTTGGCAGTTCACTGAATGTCAAAAACACAGGAATTTTTTTGCAAGCTGATTGTGGGTAAGTTTTTTTTTTTTTTTTTGTCTAATTCTATAAATGCAATACTTTATAAAAGGAAAGTTATTAAACATTTGATTAAACTCTGCAAGAATTGTAATTAACCATTACACAGTGTTTGTGTGTATTATATATATATATATATATATATATATATAGTTCCCGCTGTCTGACTAACAGTTCCTGGTCCTTATATCCGCTTGTCCCCGGTCTATATGTATCATCCATCTGACTAACAGTTCCTGGTCCTTATGTCTGTCTGCATCCAATCTATAGGTCTTGTCCATCCCTGCTCTATATGTCCATCTGTGTGGTGCCTCGTAAAAGCATTAGCGTCGAGAGTCTGGTGCCAGTGGCACGTTAAAAGCACCCAGCACACACTGTAATGTGGTTGGCATTAGGAAGGGCATCGAGCCGTAGAAACCTAGCCAAATCAGACTGGAACCTGGTACAGCCCTCCAGTTTGCCAGCTCCGGTCAAACCGTCCAACCCATGCCGGCATGGAAAACGGATGTTAAAGGAGGAGGAGGATGAGATATATATATATATATATATAAATGTATATAAATATTATATATTAAAATTTATCGACTTTGCCTTTCATCCTTTTGAATTCAATAAAATAAGAACCAGCTGAGCACTAGGGGTCAATGTAATTGACTCAACCCCCTCCCCTGAAATTGCTGGCCTTGTACCTAAAGTAGAAAGGATTATTGTTATTATTATCATTATTATTATTATCATTATTATTATTCCAGATTGGCTATAGAGCCTCTATATCCACAACTGTGCCGTAATGAACCTCAAACTGTAGAAATGAAACCAGTCCACACTCATTTAACCCCTTTACATCTTGCTAGTTCGTTGATGTCCGGCCCTTGTCCATTGCTGTTTAGGAATTATGAAAATATCAGTCTCATCCAACTTATTGCTGAGGTAGGAGTTTTCACATTACGACTATATATTTCAGGATTTAAGTTTCAATTCGCTTTCCACCATTTGAGTAATCATTTATCTGTTAAGACTAATATTATTCTGTCTCTCTCTAAAGGCTCGTAATCATGTTATATCAATGGGAAACTGCTTCCAATTCATGCTGTGCTGCCACCTGTCTTTGAGCCTTGTACAAGTGATGGCTACATTGTTCCTTCTACCACCACCACTCAGTGGACATCAAATTTTGTGGCTCATCTTCATTGTTGTACCACTGCTCAGTCTGAGTCTGATGGGCAATCCTGTTGATCCTCGTAATATGACTTTAGCTACTGCTAAAAACTGTGATCATATCAACAAACAAGTAAGTGTCTCTTCGTTATTTATACCTTCTCGCTGGGAGTTGTGGCGTGCTCCTGTAATCCAGCTACTCGGAGGCTTGGCTGGTTGACCTGTTTGAGGATGAGAGTCCTGGTAGTCGGTTTTCTATGGTGATCGGGTGTCCATGCTAAGCTCGGTATCAATATGGTGCTGAAGAGGGAGCTCATCAGGACCAGGTTGTCTAAGGAGGGACGATTTATACCTTCTCGTCTCTGTGACAGTTTTATCTTCCTACGGTCTCTCTATCTCTCACTTTTTCTTCCATCTGTCTGTCTCTCTATCTCTCTCTTTTCTCCTTTTTGTTGCATCTTCTTTCTCTCCTTGTTACATAATCTAAGTGCTATGTCTGGTATGTTTTACATTATCTCTTCCTGTATTATTGTTGGCCATCCTTCAAGACCCAAGACCTACTTCCTGTCAGAGTTTGGTCTTACCTGTCGGGAAGTAGGGCTACAAATGTGAGATTAACTTATAGGGAATGTGTGGGCAATGAAAGAACTGTGTGGTGCCGTGGTATGTGGATCTTAATAAGGGAAAAAGGTGCCAAATGTGTTTGGTTTTACCTCTGTAGATACAAGTAGATGGAAAGGTAAGTTGTTAATTCTGGGTTGGATTCATTAGTGCCATCTCCAGATGGAGAATGAGAATGTTAAGATGAATGCTAACATGATTCAATGTAATGTACTCTGAAAGGAGAGGATGGAGAATGAGAATGTTAAGATGAATGCTAACATGATTCAATGTAATGTACTCTGAAAGGAGAGGATGGAGACTGTGCAAGTGAAGTAGTGGTTGATGTATCAGGAGTTGGACTACAGCAGGAATGAGAGAGGATCAGATTCAAGCAGAGTACTCATGGGTTTGATGCTCAATCCCTTAGGAAAGCTTATGGGCGTGAGCAGCAGAAGAGCCTCCAAGATCAGTGAAGTAGTTGACAAGAAATCTTCTAATTGGCTCTGGGGGAAAAAATAGGGGGTCAATGGTGAGGATCGGTAGAATTTCATTTGGACGTAAGTTGAGGCTTGATCAATCTTGGTTGGGTTGCCTGGAAGAGAATGTATTTTGCAAGACCTGAAAAACCCAGTTCTCTAGGATACAATGATGATGTGTCTAAGTATATCATCTCTAAATGTATGAAGAACTAAATTGTCTTCTGTTGGTTTATATATTATTATTTTGTTGTTGTTTAATCCCATCTCAGCCCTGATCAAGCAGACCTATGATTGAAAACATTCTAGCTATGACCATTATACCTTATTTCAGACAATGTATTTAAGACTAAATTATCAACTGTACCCTTCCTTTTTTTTTTTTAAATGGTAGTGTGATTTGGTTGCTATTTCTAACAAATGAACAACCACAGAGAGGTTCCCTTGTAAGCGTGTTTATTTTATTTGTTTTTATTATTTTTTAAAACAGAATTTTTCAATTGTTTATTTACAGATGCTGCTGCACTTCATGCTGTCCTTCATATTTAGATTTGTCCCTCCTGTAACAGTGGCACTCATTAGTTTTGCTTTGATCCTCTACTTTATCTGTGATGCCTTCCAACAGCCAGGGCTTTGTTATCCTTTTGATTTAAACCCTGAAAAGTAAGTTTCAAATTATCATTTATTAACCTTTTAACTGCGAAATTAGATTTCATGGTTATTCCAGTGAGGATGTTAAATAGCTACAAAAAAAAATACAATTGGTATTTTCTGCAAGTCATATTGCTTCAATAAACTTTACATATCTCAGCAAAAAACAGTTTCAAACATGACATTCTTCAACAAAAGATAGATTGGTGTATAAGACTGCATTTCACAGTTAAGGGTAATGAAATTTTGAGTAGACATATCTGGTTTTTGCAGTAAAAGGGTTAAATATTTCAACATCTGTATCCTTTAAAAATCAGTATTTGTTTTCATATCTAATAACTTTCTATACATAACAAATATTTTAAAATGTAATTAACCGTTGGAACAATATTTGGACCTGTGATCAAAGACTGGAATGCATTTGATCATAGGTCTGCTCATTCAAACAGAGCCACAATGACTGTGATGTTAAAATACTTAGACAGGCAGTAACGTAATTTCAAATTTTGCTGCAATCTAGTGTTGTACTTTTAGGCATTTAACTTTATAGTCTTCTTTTCTCAAACTACTTCCTGTGCAGTTTGTAGCAGAAAGGATCTCCTGCTGTAAAAACATTTGCTATAACATGATGCAAATATTAAAATTAGATCATCATCAGTGGATCATATATCCGAAGCAGAAGCGCACTCTAAAAGATATTAGAGCAGTAATGTATTTTTCAGTAAACCGTTAAGGCTGGTCAGAGTAATCATTGGTTTCACAACTATAAAGTACTTGGCCATCTAGGCAACTCGTCACACTCAAATGGCCTTAGTCTTTAACTATTTTGTATCTCTGGTCAATAAGAGCTTGGTGATCAGTCTCGACAGTAAATAAAGAGAGTTATCCCCCTTGCAACATCTCCATTCTAAGGATGAAATTCGACCTGGCCCTTCAAGTTGGATCAACCCAGCTCTCCAGTAAGAACCTTGAGGTGTGGACATTTTCTGCAAATCTCTTTCCAAGTGTTTAAAAAGTTCCCTGGGTCGAGTAAGATCTTAAGGATTCTAGCTCTTTCTGCCAGGCAAAGCCTGCATCGTCTGCTGCCATTAATGTAGCTCCCTGGCTGTTCTAGGATTTTCCATTTGATTGCATACAGGAGTCTTACTGTTTTTTAAGTGCATATGTGGCTGGCCAGGAATGTCGTGTGTCTTTCTGGTATCCTAAACAAGGACCTGTGGTTATACAGGTGTCGCTTGAAAGGAGTTCCGGCAGAACCGACGTACTTGTATATTTGTGATTTGGTGCTTTGTACATAAGCCCTGGACCTAATGTTGCTGTTGCTGCCACTGGAGTCGTCTTCAGTGCTGTTATTTCCGGCTGTTGCATCGCACTCATTGCTGTCGCCATTGTTGTCATTGTCTGCAGATGCGCTGGTGTTGGGCAGGCTATAAATGTGACCACTAGTATCGGCGTCTACCTCAGCTTCATATAGGACTCTCTCAGCCTCACATCGACTGGGCAGTCACTTTGTACCCTTCATGAGCATCTTGCTTCAGTCCGTGGCCTGGGGGCACTCATCAAGATCTTCTTAAAGCTGGGTGCGCAGCTAAAAGAGACTCTTAGATTGTGCCTATTAAATAAGTGCCCATATTTGTGTGACTGTGTGAAGTGTTTGTCTACTAATCTAAGGAAGATTCTCCCCACGCAGGTTCTTATGTTGAGGGAGAAGGGGAGGCAAACCAAACTACTTTACGGTGGCACTTCTTTTGCGGCTGTCAGTGCCCGGCATATAGGAAATGCAGTCCCTAAACTCACTGGACGTCAGTGCCTCATAAACAGGGGCCATGGCATCAAAGATGTCTTGATCTAAGGACAGGTTTGAGATCCTCTTACTGACACCCTTCCCTAGATTCTTGAACACAATAGGTTTGGTGGCAGGAAGCTGTGTTTATATAGGACAGCCTCTCGTTTGGCTTGCGGTAGGCTTGCTGTATGAACCTGAGTCTATGTCTAGAGTAACGTCCAAGAAGTTTACGATGGTGTTGTTGGTCTCGATAGTTATCTTAAGCGCTATGGAGCTAAGGATGCTGCAATAAAATGTTCCTCTGATGATTCATTGAGGTTAGGCATCCAAATGCACTTGGAACATCCACTGCTGAGTTCCAAGTAACTGCAATGGTGAAACATATGTAGGAACTAATAATTTATACTTGTACTTATCTTAATTTTCCACTACATGTGCTCTGTATATCGTAACTAATAATACTACTAAGTACAGTGGTTGACTAACCACTATACTGGAAGCTGACTGGATAATGATAATCTACGTGGAGTTCTAACTTCTACAGTAGTAGCTGTACATCTAATTGTACACACAAGATGTATGTATGAATGAATGAATGAGAAAATGCATTTGATAAGAAATATTTTCTTTAAATTATTTTCTTGTCTCTTCTTCTCAGTGAGGATGCTGGAGCAGGACTCTGGAGTTCTTGGTATGAAGGAAACTCTGCAGGTTTTACAACTGCTCAGAATATTGTTTTAATTCAGCTGGTGCTTTATTTTGGTAAGTTGATAAAACTTCATTCTCATGTGTGATTTTATAAAGATTTTTGATAATATAGCTTAATAAAAATATAAATTATATTGATGAATTTTAGTCAAAGTTTCATATCAGTGTCATTTGTAAGTTTTTTTTTTTTTTCCTATAAAATATTATCATTATTAATTTTCCTGACTTCAAATTCTCGATATATTAAGTTTGCTCAACCATAATCAGCACTATCCAGTAACACTGGCCTTTGGCAAGCCAATGAAGGATCCTATATATGGTCACTTAACTTGTTAGAAATAGCTGTCAAATCTCCCACGAATCACATCCTACTGTTATAGAAAAGGATACATTGTATAATGTTGTTTTGAGTTCCCTGCATATGGAAAAAAGATGAGATAGTCATGGCTGAAATACCTTTGATTACATCCCTGCTTGATCAGAGCTGATCTGGAGTTAAAAAATAGCAACTAGTCTCTGGCAGCCCTTTATTATGTAGAGACATTTCATGTAAATGTGCAATTAGAGCATATTTATTAATCAAACTTTTTTAAGTGAATTAAGATTACAGTATTTACTTGACCTCATTGCTCTGAATGCCTCTCAAAATTTTAACTGAACAGTTCCAGTAAAACATTTCAACATTACTGCTAATATTGGTTAATACCCAACCACATAGCTTCAGTTTTAGTCCCAGTCTGCAGCACCTGGGCAAGTGTCTTTTACTATAGCCCCGGGCCAACCAAAGCCTTGTGAGTGATTTCAGTACACATGCGCACACACACACACATATATGATGTATTTATATGTGTGCCTGTGTGCATTTGTTTATATTTGTGCTCTACGAAGTCATTTGCTACAAGCAATGTTGTTGTCTCTTCTGTCAACAAATCATCCACTTGCTTTGCATCTTCAAAGATGTGTGAAATAAGATCCCAAACTCAGAAAACAGGTAAAGGTTAGTGATAGGAAGGACATCTGGCTGTAAAACAATGTCTCAGTAATATGTACATCTGACCCATACTACATGGAAACCCAGACGTAAAACAAATTTTTATTTCTTAGTAAGAAGGGTTTTGCTAAAATTTCCCTCATCTTTATTTTTAATATCATTAAGACTCTTCTATGCCTAATTAAGAAATTACCAAATGTTTGTCCATAGTAAACCATTTCATCTGTCGTTTGCAGCATATACATTTACCCATTATTTAAAGATCACTTACCTAACTTATTCAAACATAAATTGAAACATTAGTTGCAAATGGTGTATAAAGCTTTCTAATATTCTTTTCTTTTATTGTTTACCTTTAATTAAATATGGTGACTCAAAAAAACATGAACAAATTGTAGCATAAAGAATTGTAAGGTGAAAAAAGATTAAGGCCTATGGTAAAAGCAAAGGGTGACCATTTTGAATTGTAAATATATGTAAAATATTGGTTTCAAATTTTGGCACAAGGCTAGTAAGTTTGGGAGAGGGTGTATATTGATTACATTAACCCCAGTGCTCAACTGGTACTTATTTTATCAACCCCGAAAGGATGAAAGGCAAAGTCGACCTCAGTGGAATTTGAACTCAGAATGTATAAAGATGGACAAAATGTCGCTAAGCATTTTTCCCAGTGAGCTAATGACTTTGCCAGCTCGCCGCCTTAAATATATGTGTAAAATATTGTCAATAAATATAACCAACCTCTAAACTTTCATTAAAACCAAAACCTTTTTATTTTATGATAAAATGAATAATTGGTCAATATATATGCTGCACTTGGTACATTGCTAGTCTCATTGAGATTTATTCCTTCCCTACTGCAAATCAAAGCTATTTACTTCTTCTATAAATTATCTAGATATAAATTTATAAATTATCTAAATGAGAAGACAGTTTAACTTTTACTTTAGTTAATGCTATCTTTCCTTTTTCTGGGGTGGTCAATATTTTAAATACCAATTACATCATTAACATTTAAATTTTTGTTTCACCACATTAGTATGGGTTGGACAGATCTGTTGTATGATGAAGTACTACTCATCTTAACCATTCATCATCTCATTTAACTCAATCAGCTATATGTGTTTTGAACCAATGAGGGGCTCACTGTTGTTGCTTGGTCTGTTAGAAATAGCAGCAAAATTTTCCTCAAATCCCACTCTATTGTCTTGAAACTGTAAGAATACATTATGTAATGTAGTCATATATATAGTACTGAAAATAAGATAGGATAGTTGCAGCCAGAGTACTTTTCATCAAAGATCTGAATCAGGCCTAACCTGAGTCTAAATAACAACTAATTATTTCTCTATAAAATTAACTAGCCAAAAATAGATTTATTTCAATAGGTGAAATAGCTTCAAGAATAAGGTATTGGACTTTTGGATTCTTAAGCCATGAGTGTATTACTTATTGGTGTTCTGTGTGGCATTGAGTAAAATACTAAATACTATTATGTAATCTACTAGTAACTGCAAATATATATATATAGATATATATATGTATTTATTTATATTTGGTAGTAGTGAAAGACTGCATGAAGTCTTGTATCGAAGTAGCTCTGTATCAAATATTCATGTAAAACATTGATTTTATTGCACAATGACAAGTCAGTTGCCTCTCTTGAAGTGTTTATATCTGGAAGTTTTGTCCATCGGTCAGAACATGTATGGAAGGAGCCACCTTACACCAACAGTCTGTGGGCCAGTATTGTTATTACAATGTACGTATTTTTTCCAATCTATTTTTTAAAGTTATTATTTCACTTGACATCAATGCACATCATAAAATATTTTCTAAAATTTCATAGTTTGTTTTATTTCTGTTTTGCATTTTAATGGCCATATTAGGTTTTGTTTATTAAGTTATTTGTATTTGGATACCCAGTCTATCATCCTCTTTTCTATGAAACACTGTAGAACATATTTTGACTGAAGTAAATATTGTATCTTGCTTAATGATCTGAAAATTATTTTGTATGTTTAAGAAAATGTTTAATCCTTTAGCATTTAAACCGGCCATATCTGGCCCAAATATTCTACCTGTTTTATGTTCAAACTGGCCAGATCCAGCATCTCACACCTACCCTACAATGTCATTCTAAAAATAAACAATCACATCTTCGAAATAGATATACATGACTAATTTTTTTTAATGTGAATAAATAAGCATTACATTTGACAGAGTAATCTGAATGCTAAAGAGTTAAATGTTGCTTAAGTTTAGACACAAATTTTAACATGTAAGTTGATTCGTCGTACATTTTCTTTTACATAGTTTTCAGAAAATGATTTTATATTTATATTATTTTCAAATTTGATTATATTCTAAAATAAGAAAAATTAATTTTTAAAAAAAATGTAATACTCAGTTTTGAAAGTTTGATAAATCTCAAAAAAAAAGTGAGGAATTTTTTTTTTTTTTATCTAAATATATTAACTATTCCATTTCATAAGATTAGAAAACCGGTCATTGAGCATTTATTTCCTCTTGCCTTTTTATGGAGGTTTTTTCAAATTTTACATTTGCGAAAATTTAATAGATTCTTAAAGCTAATGCAAAAATTAGAAACATTTATTATTAAATGGTTGAAATGATCTTGCAAGTATTTAGCAAACACCCTTTTATATCCCAGTCCCATCAGACTGGACTGCAACATTTATTCCTCTGAGGTCAATAAAATTAAGTACCTGCCATATATTGAGGTTAATTGTATTCATTATACACTTCCTGTTTAAATCTATGACCTTATTCTAAAGTGAGAATTTTATTTTTTCAGCTTGGTTTTTCAGGTGATATTCTTTCTTTGTGACATTGCAATATATGAAGGATTCAGTAGAGAGTGGCTATCCTATGTCCATCCAGCCATCTGGGTGATTTTGTTTATATGGCCTATTGTCACTCTAGCATTCAGTGAATTGGTAAAACATTATGAAATAAAGTGAGTATATTTCTATGATTCTTAATGATTCTAATATTTTCTCTGTTTAATAAGAATAAAACCTTACTTTCTGGCATACAAGTCGATGTGTATAGTGTAAACATGTAATGTAAACATTCAAACATCATCACTATCTTTCAAAATCTTGTTGCATTTCACATGGAAAATTAGGGCCTTTTTGTATAAATTGACCGACCATTGGGGGGGGGGGGTGGAGAAATTCGACTTGTATGCCAGAAAATACTTTAACATAAATGAAACATTTTTGCAAGTTAAATACTGATCATTGGTCAAAATCTATTTATAATGGAAAATGATCTTAAGGCTGTGAGTTGTACTTTGCCTTTTTAGATTTTGTATCCCCTATCCTGCTAGAGTTGATATTATTATTGGGAGGAGGGGTGTTAAAATATGTACCTGTCTTATTTTGAGGTCAAATCAATCACCAAAATATTTCCCTGCAAACTTATGTGGCCTTGTTTCTAAGTGTATCATGAAATCATTTATTTATTATTATTTAACACAACTGGTAGTCTATATTTTTTTCTTGACCTTCACAACTTAAAATCAGGAGGCAGTGAACCAGAAGAAATTAATAAGATTTAATTCTCTCTCTCTCTTTATAATCATTATATGATGATAATTGGTATGTGGCAACCGGGAAGAGTATAGATATTTTGTGGAAAGACGCAGTTGATTAAATTAATCCCAGTATTTGACAGGCATTGATTTTATTGACTCATGGAAGATCAAAACAAAAGTGGGCCATAGAAGTATTTGTTGTTTAGGACTTGTTAGCCTTCACCAAGCAGATCTGATACATCAAACATTGATCATTCCATTTTTTTTTAATATATTATCAGAAATAGTGTTAATTGAGGGAGATTTGGTTGCTATTTCTAACACATTGAGTAATTGCATAGAGGTTCCTTTATAAGCATGTACTGAGAAAATAAAAGGGGCCCGGTTTTTTTTGTTTTTTTTTATAGATTAACAGTCCTAATTATAAATATGGTGACATAGTTGATTAGATAGATTCGTCTATCACTGCTACTTTGATTTTTGGCCCTCCCATAAATCAACACCAATAGGGTTTGAACTTAAAACAAAATGCTATCTCTATATACAACAAAATAAGCACTCTACTGATCTACAGTAAACAATAATAGCAACAATAATTGTTTCTAATATAGACACAAGGCCAACAATTTTGATGGACAAGAAACAGTCAATTAAATCAACCCCAGTATAGTAATGGTAAAGTTGACTTTGGCAGGATTTGAATTCAAAATGTAAAAAGCATAAGGCACTTTGTCTATTACTCTAATAATTCTGCCAATCCACCATCCTGGATTTCTTTTATAAGTATAATAATAAAATTCTCTGTTCAGCTTAATTTTAAAATCTAAATTTGGTAATAATTATTGTTTTGAATAGCAATTGAATCTTTTCTGATGTATATAACCCTAAAATATAGCTGTTTGTGGAGTATTCCACTTTTAAATTCATGTGAATTATGTCTTTAACATTAACATAACAAATCGTGCCTATTGTTTCTAATATGTATATTTTAATATTCATTTTAGACTTAATGTGAGATATCAGAAGCGAGCTCACCTAGCATTTGAAACTAAACTTGGAATGAATTCTCCATTTTGAACTCTTCAAAATCAACATTTGGCATGAAGAAATTTCAAATGGAGACCGTAAAGAAAGCTCTAGGTAGCTGGTTCTTGTCAAGCACTTTGATCTAATCTTCAGATGCTACAATAACACAAAGTGCTTGCGTAGGTGCTTTTGACCGAGCACTTGATCTAATTTTGTAACGCTGCATTTACCTGTAGTACCCGTGTAACTGGTTTTTTCATCAGACAATCTACTCGTGTGGTGTTACAGTGAGAAAAAAATGTCTGTTGTTTGAGTGTAGACTGCATTCTCCAGTGTACCCTCTGTCTCCCACCTATCCCTGAAAATCTGAATTCAAATTGAACAAGATGATCTTGTCTTTCTAATTGCCTTCCTTTTTTTTCCCCCCACCCCACCCATCTCTGTTGGGGTGAGTTGAGATGTATGTTCCACTGTGACTCAATAGCAGAGATTACCCAATAAAAACTGACAGTATGACATTTAAAACAAAAATAAAAATCAAGATTATACAGATTATAACAACTTAAGTCTTGCTGGGCAGGTTTTCTGTCATTGATTTAAAAAAAAAAAAAAAGTTGATGAGGTGTTTTAACATGGGTTTTGTTTCTTCTTCATTATTTTCTAACTCCCACCTTTAATTTTTGTTAGTAAAATTTGCTTTCCCTATCCACCCACCTGGAAAGAATTAAAATCACTTCCATATTTTGGTTACTGAGTAAGTTTATAAAAGTTGATAGCTCACTCAGTAAAAAGTGTTGTTTATAGTAAAAAAGTTTTTTTTTCTACATTTAGTATTTTAAAAAAAACCCATTGAGAGTAAACTTCATTTCCTAGTGATAGATTTTCATAATATTCTTTTGTGGATTATAAAATTATAATTGTTTTCAATTGGCAATCCGTGTATTCTTTAACTTAATGCCTACACTTCATTTTCTTTCTATTTCATATTTTTAAATTCCACTGACAAAAATAAAAGTGAAATATATTGCTTTTGAGCAACTTTTTTCTAACAATATTCTTTTCAATAATTAATTCAACTTTGTTTTCTCAAGGGAAGAATAAATTATGATGATTTCCCCTTCTCAATAATTTCTTTATTAATGTCTTTTTTTTTCCTAATAAAACTTATAATTGATATTTTTTAACACATTTGCAATATTCTTTGTAAAATCCAATACTTCAACGTAGATACCACTTTGTCATAAAGTATTTTATATACAAAATTGAGGAGTTATCTATAAAATACACTGTAAAATAAATATAATACAAGGCTTATTTTTCAATTTCTTCAGAACTTTAAATTTTAGAGTTGATTAGTCAATATTTTTTTTTTCTTTTTCTTGTATTCAAATTTCAAAATTCTTCTCCAATTCAATAATTCCCTTTCATCCCTCAAACTTCTAATTTATAAAATGCAGTTCTCCGTTTACACTTTGGTTTCCAGTAAACAAGGAACATTTAGTGAAATGTTGTGTTTACAGAGCATGTCTAATTAATTTTAAAATGAAATTCCTCTCCAACTTTGGCTAGCAAGACTTGGGTTCAGAAGTGATTTTGTATGTACAAAAATTGATCAAAATGATTCTAAACTGTAAATAACTTACACAAAAAAATCATGTGGTAAAGCAGATTTACTCAACTTTTGTTCTTGTTTTGTTGTCTTTTATTTTCATTTTATTTAAACCAAATTTGTTTAATTCATTTAATCTTGTTGTTGCAAAGAAGACAAATTTCTAAGTCAGAACAGTTTTATCGAAATCTGTTCAATACTTATTGTTGTATACCAAACATGAACATAGCTTCATGCTTGTGGATGAGGGATTAAACTGACCCGTACCCTTCAGGGCTTGTAGTTCTGCAAGCTGCATGGCTACCTCAATAGTGGAGGTGGCACAAAAAAAGTAACAGGTACACTAAGCTCTGTTGATGAGGACTGATAAGCACCAAAGTTGGTCCAGGATTGTTACCATACTACCAATGATCTCTCATTCCAAGGTTGTCTCCCTTGTGATTGTGACTAGAATTTAATTATTTTTATTCCTCATTATGGCTGTAGTAATTTCGTAGCTCACTACATTCCTAGCACACCTTTTATGTATATATATTCTTATCATTTCTGCCACTATTTTTTTTTCTTATTTCTATTGTTAGCACAAGACCACATTTAGGTGGAAGAAAGTTTTAGTGCTTATATTAGTGATGGCAAAGCTATGACATAGATTAATAATGATGAACCACATAAGTTTTTAGTGGCAAGTAGTGGACTTTGAAAAAAAAAAAAATTGTCTATAAGCCATTATCTAAAACAAAATACCTATATACAATATAGGCACAGGCCTGATCATGCAGTTAAGTTCACTGTAAAACCACATGGTTTAGAGTTATTTTCCACTGTGGGCAGGTGTCTTCTGTCAGATGTCTTTAATCTGACCAAAACTAGGTAGAATTGGTATATGGATAATATAGATATGTTATAGATATAACATATGCATAAAAATAAGGGTGCCTCCGTACATTAAGGTTGTTTACAATCTGCTGCAAAAAAAAACATGACTGGCCATTGAGCTGTTCATAGTTTGAAGAACAAGGGGAATATTACCGTACTTAGAAACACATAATGGTTGGCAACAAGTACATCCAACCATAGCAAACCTACCACAATAAATTTCATACCAACATAGAAAACTGGGTATTAAAATGATAATGACATGACAAACATTCCAATAACAGGGTTATTAAAGAAATTCAAATTCCAATATTCCAAGCTAAAATGGTTTGCCGTCACTGATCGAGAGTCATGTGAGAAAAATACTACAAACTAACCTATGAAGAACGCCTCCACCGCCTACAGATTCCCACTCTTGAGCAGAGGCGACTGCGTGGAGACCTCATTCTGGCCTACAACATCATCAACAGG
>JAOPUL010004099.1:83261633-83274158 GCA_027564515.1 Octopus rubescens
CACACATTGTTAATAGGTTCATGTACCTTGGCAGCACACACATTGTTAATAGGTTCATGTACCTTGGCAGCACACACTCTAGATCTGTGAACATTCATGACAAAGTTAAAACACGCATCAGTATGGGAGAGGAGAGAGGCATTGGGCTGGCCACCAAGTTGAAGGTGTACCAAGCAGTTGTACTGCCTACACTACAGTATGCCTGCAAGACTTAGATTGTTTACAATCGCCATGCCAAATGGCTAAACCACTTCCACATGAACCGTCTGAGAAAGCTGTTGAAAATCACCTGGCAAGACAAGGTCTCAGACATGGAGGTCCTCTCTCGAGCTGATCTGCCAGGTATTTTACACTCTACTGAGGAGAGGTCAGGTGGGCAGGCCACCTTGTTCGAATGCCTAACACACGACTACTCAAAAGACTTTTTTAGTGAATTGGCAGAAGGCAAGTGTGCACAAAGTGGGCAGAAAAAGTGCTTCAAAGATACACACAAAGCCTCACTGAATTATTTTCAGATCAACCCCAACACCTGGGAAATGCAAGCACAGGACTGCCCAGTATGGCATAGCTGCATCAACAGAGGTGTTACCTTCTACCAACAGAATAGGATTGCAGGGGCATGAAGAAAAGGTGAGCTGCACAAGTCCATAGCCAACTCCTTGCCTTCATTCACAGCAAACCACCAGTGCCTGACCTGCAGCAGAAACTTCTGAGCACACATCGGCCTGATTGGCCACAGCCGGATGCACGTTAACCCATTTTCTTCTCCCATGTGATGTCCTTGGTCCTCGTCAAAAACCATGGACGAACATTATATCTGAAAGTGTTGTTGATTATTATTTAGCAGTTGCTTTCTTTTTCTCTGTATCTCTTTCTCTTCCATTCTCTTCCAATAAGCTTTTACTATCCTTAGATTGCATTGTACCAAACATTGTTCATTAGAATATTCATCAGATGCTTATAGCATTTTTAACTTGCAAGCTTTTTTTTAAAAATAATGTTCTGTTGTTGTTCTAAATAAGTGTTGGTGTGTCAATATCCAGAATATTAAAACTTGTTTGATCTTCCTATGCAACATATCACACAGCTTATCAGAGAAGATGCCCTTTGGAAGAAGATGCAGTCTTACAATATCAACCAAGATGAGCCTCTCTATCATTTTTGTGTATGTTCACCATGCAGTCCTCAGCAACTTTAGCAACCGCTAGGACAGCATGACTGAACACATACCTTATCAAACACAACAACAGTAATAAAAAATAAAAATAAAACAAAAACCTCACTTAGAATTTATTTCTGTCCTGTACAACCAGGGGCCAAACTCAAAAAGACCCAACAAGTAGGCAGTTGTACTATTCCTCATTGAAAACAGTCAATGGCTGACAATTATGGTCTTCTAGTTCCACTATAAACTGCAACTGCAACTCTTAGTCAAGAGATTCTTTAGGAAAATGGTTTGGACTAGGAAGAGGCTATTGTTAGTAATTCTACCCAGCACAAAGCTGAGCTGCATCTCATCTAGGCAAATTCTATTCCTAATCAGTAACTTTTAATAACCTGGTCCATCAAATTGATGCCTGTATAATTTCCTTTGTCCTTGCAACTGTTTTCAGTGATACTGCTATACCAAAACTTAGGTATGACATCTTCATGTTCTACCTGATTGACGATGTAAGTGACTAGTGAGTACCCTACTATTCCAAACACCTTAATCATCTTAATAACTGTCTCCAATGGACCAGAAGTCTTCCTTGCCTCGATATCCTTGATCACTTAATGAACTGCATGTAGTGCTGTTAACTTATCTAGTTGTTGGGTCTTTTTGAGTTTGGCCCTCTTTCTCCTATGTATTCTCTAATTCTCTATATTTAACCTCTCATAATAACATTTCCTTGCCTCTTTCTTTTCAGAAATGATAAGAACAAGTGCATTGCCACCATTCCATATACACTTCTCTCCAACGACATTTCGATTTTCTCTGGCATATATCTTGTGATTTATAAACATCAAGCTTTCATTCCTCATGTCTCAGAACATGTGCAACCTACTTATTTTTGTTTCTCCCCAAGCTAACAAAATTTGATGTCTAACTTCATTTCCAGCTATTTGGTATTGTCCCCTGCTTCCTCCATTCTTCCATTTTTTTCAAACCTGTCCCTTTGTTTTTATGGCTCTGTCTACCACACTGTTCCATCACCGCGTTATATTTGGTTTGGCTGGAATAAAATCCCAGCCACAGTTTCTGCTCTGTTATAAGTCTGTATCTCCTCCTCTTTCCTGTCATAGGCATCAGCTAGAACTTCTGAATCTACAACTGACTGAGGACTTACTTAACTTCCATCTCCAGATTGCCTTTTGTTACTAAGTCTCCTAGCTCTTGTTCTGAAGTCACTAATAGCTAATCTATATTGGGTGGTACATTCTTCACTATGGAAAGATTTAGCATTTACAGTGATCTGCCTACCCTTCTTAGTGATAACAACAAAGTCTAGCTGGCTGGTGTATTTACCAGATTGGTATATGACCAGGTGTCTAACTGGCTGGTTTCTTGAAATTTGTATTGCAAATGGTTAGGTCAGTTGTATCACAGAATTTCATGATCATTGCTGTTACTCTTGCCAACTCCGTTTCTCCCAATGACTCCCTCCCATGTCTAGTAGGCTGCACTAACTCTGGCGTTGAAGTCGCTGAGAACAACAACCTTGTCCTCCTTAGGCATGGCTGCTATGAGGGCTTCGAAATCTTTGACCTCCTCAGGGTTAGTCATGGTGGGTGTGTAGGCACTGATGATGGTGGCATAGCGCTTTCCTCTGATAGGGAGCCACAGAGACATCAGACAATCCTTCAGTCTGTAGCAGAGGTATTGTCCACCCTTTACCTTTAGCTACCACAAAGTCGCTTTTTGACTTTAGCTATCCTTTTGGGATTGTCACGTGATGGCCCAGTCCATTAAGTGTCATGTGAGCATCTCCACCCCTTGCAGAAATGAACTGACTTGGCGTTCCCAAACATCAGTTATATAAGAGAAGACATGTTCCATCAATGATGTTACTAGCAACCAACCAAGCGGCAAAGCCTTGCCCAGTATATCTAAAAAAGCCCTTTTAATCGTGGTAAAAGTAGCTGAGAAATAAAATGTCATAAACTACTAAAAGGAGTCAGATGTCATTATATTCATTTCTTCATACTACATCTTCCAACAATGACATTACAACAAATACATCAGCTATAAATTGGTGACCTACCGACATGATATTTCAGCTTTGATACCCGCTTATTCTTCATGCCGCAAGTAAGAATTATTTTTTAAACCATGTACCCAGTAAAAAGATTGAATGAAAAAGGAAGTCCAGTCGTGGAGATAACCGATATGTAGAATTTAAAATATTTTTCTAATACAAAATCTCTAATATCGAGTTATTTTTCCATTTCTTCATATAAGGTCGTGTGATAGAAATGGCAATCAAATCTTCCTAGCTGTTAATTTTCATTCACAGTCTTTACTGGTTACGTCGTTGAAAATAAATTTCTTCGTGAAATATTCCGTTTCCTGACAACTTTCTAAAACCATCCAGCATGTCGCATTCTCCAGCATCTTCGACTGCGTCTGAGATTTTCAACGCTTCGTCATTGCACGTTACTTTCTCTTACGTCTGTCCTCCGTTGAGTGGTGACGCCAATATTTGGTTTTCGCAGTTAGAAGTTAATTTTACTGCCAAAAATTTTACCTCTAACAACTGGCGGTCACACTTACTAATCAATTTTCTGCCACCAGTACTAGCTAGTGATGTTAAGGATCTCATTGCCGCTAACAAGTAGGACCCCTCTTATGCTACCATGAAGACAGAAATTTCTCGGCACACTTCTGCTTCAAAGGAAAAGTGTTAACACCGACCTATGTATAATGAAGTTTTGGAGGATAAGCGTCTGTCACGATTGTCGAGAAAAATGAGAGATTTGGCAGGGAACTATCCCATTGATGAAGATATGGTAAAGCAGTTATATTTTCTCGAGACTTCCCAGCAACGTACAAGCAAGTTTACCAATGGTAAAAGGCCATAGTTCCATCCAGCAATTAGCTGACATGGCCGATGGAATTGTGGACATATCTTCTCCTTTTGCACAGGTTGCTGGAGTTACTCCTGTCATTTCATCTGTATCAACGAAACTTTCCAATTTCAGACAGGAATTTGATAAGAAACTCCAACTCTTAACGGAACAAATTTCGCGTCTACACTCCCCTTTTTCCCGTCCATATCACGCCGTTCATCAAGAAGCGCCATGCAGAAGCGCCATGCAGAAGCGCCATGCAGTACTGTTGGTACCAACATACATTTGCATCTCGAGCGCACAAGTGTGTATCGCTATGTAAATTTTCTCCTCCGGCCAACCCCAGGAAAATCCAAGCCCCAGAGATTAAATGCGGCTACACCTCTGGACAGTCCTTCGGATTGCTGCGTTTTTTTCATACACGACACCATTTCTAACTCTAGGTGCAGATTGTGCAGATTGTTTACATCATTTCCATTTATTAGTGGATTTGAGAAAGAAAAAATTAATAGACGCACAGACGATACTTTCTGCTCAAGGTTCATCTTCAATTCCTGTGACGGTTAGTCCTCTATTTTTTATCCCATTTCCTTCGAATGCTTTTCATGAACCTTTATCGGAATGTTCAGAGTTAACTCGAACCGTTTTTCAGAATAGTTCCCAAACGCATGCTGTCAGACATCATATCATCACCAAAGGTCTTCCAGTAGATGCCGCTTGACTTCACCTAAGCTAAAAGTCGAAAAGGACGAATTCCGTCACATGCTTGACCTCGGAATAATTCGTCCTGCTAATAGTAACTGGAGTTCCCCTTTGCATCTGGTGCTTAAAAAAGATTCGAGAGATTGGAGGCCGTGTGGCGACTATCGCCGATTGAATTCAATAACTGTTCCAGACTACTATCCGATTCCTCATATCCACGAATTTTCAGCAGCTTTGCATGGTTGCACCATTTTTTCTAAAATTGATTTGGAGCGAGCTTATAACCAAATCCCTGTTGAACCAGCGGATATATCAAAGACCACCATTTTAGCCTTTTTGAATTTGTACGAATGCCATTTGGTTTACGAAACGCTGCCAGTACTTTTCAGCGTTTTATGGATGAGGTTACTCGTGGTTTGAATTTTGTTTTCACCTCCATCGATGATCTTTTAATTGTCAGTTCTTCTAAAGAAGAATACCTTCAAATTTTAGAGCAAATTTTCACTCGTCTGGCGAAATATGGTATCATTCTTAATCCTTTGGTGTCCCATCTCTCGTTGTTTTTGATATTCGATCGACAAGGACGGCAAACGGCCATTACCTGATAAAATTGAGGCTATTCGCAACGTTCTTGTTCCTAATTCTTTACGGAGGTTACGCGAATTTCTTCGTCTTATTAATCTTTACAGGAGATTCATTCCGCATTGTATGGAGACTGTTTGTTCACTAACAGAGCTTTTGTGAAATCGCAACAAGAAGAATGAACCAATAGCATTAATTTCTACTCAGCAACAAGCTTTTGAGGATATTATGGATAAATTATCGAGAGTTGCACTGTTAGCTCACCTGCGACACCATGACAATACACACACCCTCAGCTATACATGTATGAATGATAGAGAACCACTTCATAAACTCTCAAATACAAACCAAAATAAAAATAAAAACAAATTAAAATTGGCAACTATGTAACAAATGGATACAAGAATTAAAACCTGGTTTTACTGAGTTAAATGAAATTATTTACGCATCTGCTAGGGCAATTGAAACCAGCTATATGCTCCCGCAAAAAACAACAAAGAAAATTAAACCTGGGAAGAAATCCAACGTGAAGAAGTATAATTGAAAAAGAGATTGAATTCATGAGAGGGGAAATATCCCATGGAAGAAGTTGAAAACTTTTGGAAAAGATTCGGAGTGATGAGAAGACGTACAATGAAAATGCAGATTGGATTAGACGCACCGAAGGATCCTACCAAAATTTACAAGAACAAGCATAGGAAGACATCACAATAGTAGACCTAAGGATGACACTCAGGAAGGCCCATAAATGGAAATCCCCCGATAAAGATATGGTGCCGAATTTCTGGCTCTCATCGCTCCCATGTGCACACGGAAAGTTAGTTCAGCTGCTCAATGAAATTAAGATAGACCCAACGAAAACACCTGACTTGTTAGCAAGTGGTATTACTTACCTACTCCCAAAGAATAATGAAACCAAAGTTAAAAAAGACTATCGGCCCATAACTTGTTTATCCACCACTTATAACATTCTAACATCTATCCTAGTGGCGAAAACACATTTATGGAAAACAACGATATTTTTCTCACTGAACAAAAAGGTTGCTGTCGAGGCTCATACGGATGCAAAGATCAACTAATTAATCGCATGATACTTGAGAACTGTCACAACAAACGCAGAAATCTCAGTTCCACAGAGATTGATTACAGAAAGGCTTTCGATAGCATACCGCATTCATGAATCTTGAAATCGCTGGACATCTCTAAATTTTCTGTGATTTCAAACTTTCCGAAGCATATGTCGTTGTGGAATGCGAATCTTCAATTATACCACTCTAATGGAGTACTTGCTTCAGACAATATAAACAATTATGGCATTTTTCAAGGTGACTCACTTTCACCTCTAATATTCTACATAGCTCTAATGTCCCTTACAAGTGAACTTAACAGAACATGTTATGGGTATAAAATTGTCAATAAGAAAATAAGCCATCTATTTTATATGGATGACTTAAAACTATATGACAAAGACGATAATAAACTTGAAGGCCTATTACGCACTGTGAAATCATTCAGTGATGACATCGGGATGGAGGTTGGTCATGAGAAGTGTGCCAAGGCCATTTTCTAGAAAGGGAAATTGAAGACCACAAATTCAATCGTGTTAGATGTTGACACAGTCATAAGAGAACTTGAACAAAGACAAACCTACAAATATCTAGGAATAAATGAAGGTGGCTCTGGTATTCAGCATACAAGCATGGCAGAGAGGATAAGGTAGGAATGTTATAGGAGAGTTCGATCAGTCCTGAGATCTGAACTAAATGCACATAACAAGGTGTTAGCCATAAAGTCATTAGCAGTTCCAGTTGTTACTTATAGGTATAATGTGTTGAACTGGAATATGAGTGAAGTAAAGAAAATTGATAGAAAAATACGCGTTGCCGAGTTGTAATAGATGCACCACCCAACAGGCAGACGTGGATAGTCTTTACCTCCCCAGAGCCCAAGGAGGTCAAAGGTTTGATTCAATTTGAACTATCTTACAAAACAATTGGACTAGCCAAATAACTTGAAACAACGAATGACTGGATGTAACGCTCACTGAAAATCACGAGACGAAAGAAGCTTCATTCTATCATAAAATAAAGCAAACAATTTGCTATTGATCTCATGCAGGATACCCAAGCTGAACAACCTGAGGGAAGTGCAGCAACTGTTGTTGCAACGAAGGTGAAATTAATGGCAAAGAAAAAAGCGCACGAGCAATTAGCTGATATGTGGGAGGAGAAATCTCTGCACGGCAAATATGTGACCCGTAGCAAACAAGCTGACGTTGACCAGAAGAACACCCATCAGTGACTACGGAGCTCAGAGCTAAAGGCAGAGAGCGTGCTCAAGATCAAAGCTTATTGATCCGGAACTACCAAGCCAATCTGATGAAAAATGGAGCAGATCCAAAATGCCTAATCTCTGGGTGTAAAGTCTTAGCAGCAGTGGAGTATAAATCAAGACATGACAGAGTTGGCCAATATCTACACTGGCTAATATGTCGGCATTATAAAGTCAAAACTGACGACAAGTAGTATAATAATCACCCTTAGGCTGTAACCGAGGGAGAAAATGTAACGATTCTGTGGGACTTTCCAGTACATACAGACTGAACCATCAAAGCCAATAAAGCGGATATTGTTGTGAATGACCAAAACAATAAAGTTTGTTTATTGATCGACATGAGCATTCCCTGTGATCATAACATCTTGGAAAAAAAAGTTGACAAGCTCAAAAAATATAAGACTTGCTCATTGAAATTGAGAAAATGTGGCATCTCAAGGCGGTTACAATACCAGTAATCGTAGGAGCACGAGGAATGATCAAGAAAGGAACTGAGAATTATTTGAGAATGATCCCTGGCTTGCCCTCCCTGCAAGAAGTACAAAACTTTGTCTTAACTGGTACGTTACACATATTGAGAAGAGCATTGTCGATGTGAGAACTATTACTACCCATGTATTTAATACCCCCCACTTAATGGCCTATTAATGTATTCAGTGATTTTCTTTGCCCTAGGAGTCGGGAAGACACTCAGCAAGAAATGGAAACAAAATTGAAAGAAGAAAAACTCAAACATAATAATCCCTCGTATTACTATCATTCATACCTCTATCACTTATGATTCTTACTCTGAAAAAAGGCTGGCAAGCAAACAGAAAAATGAATTTATGGGAGGCTTTTGTTGTATTGTAGACATGGTTACCTCTTTAGTACTGATCCCATGGAAAAGACATTTAGTAAACTCTGGAAAGTTTAAGGTTGTGTGGACCTTTAGTGTTGATGAAGACATGACCTGACAAGTGTTCATGCCATGACAAAAAAAAAAACACACCAGAAAATTCTGTAAAGTAGCTGGGATTAGGAAGATTATCATGTCGTATTATCCAAGCTAAACATTAAAATTGCTACAAGACAAATGATTTCACAGTAGAAGCTGCCAAAACCATATAATGAAACAATATAAAACGTAATTGCAGAATATGTGGCAATTGCAAAGAAGTGGTCATTCACATTAATTCTGCCCACTCAATTTTAGTCAGGACATGAAAGAATCGTTGAGAATTCATACCTTAGAAATTATGCAACGATTAGTAAAAACCAACAGAAAACAAAAAGATGGTAAAAACATGCTATAAATGGTCTCAGAATGATAATGTGGTAATTCTCTGGGATATGCCAATTCATATACACGAGCAGATTAAAGAAAATTGCCAGATATTATTGTCAAATAGCATCAGGAATAGAAATCTCTGATAATGTATGAATTCCAACAGATGACAATATATTGTTAAATAACAAAAACAAAATGGAAACTATCCAAAAGTAAAGCTCTATAAGTAGAGAGAATCAGAATATGGGGATTGAAACAGAAATAATTCTTATAATAATAGGTGCCTTAGAAAAGATTTTAAAATGCCGACAAATACATAACCAAAAACCCATAACTTATGCATACTCAACATACAGAAAATATCACTGCTAAGCACTGCACGCATCCTACAGTGGGTACTTTCAACAAGATGTTTTGTTTGTTTTTTTAAATTAAGAAAGCAAGAAAATCCAACAGCTTCAGTTGTGCTGTGAAAAGACACATAATAATAAAAAGAACTTTTAAAAAATAATGAATTGATGATGGAAATGTTGGCCATTTTGTTTTGTGGAATATTTGTCACTTACATATTTTGGTGTTATGTTAACATTTAGAAGTGTAGGCTGGTTTTTGAATTCATTGCGTTCTTGCAGAGGTGATGAGACAATTATACACAGTTTCAAAATTGACACTTTATAAAACCGATTTTAAAATGTGGTATATAGTTTAAGAATTCTGTTTGCATTTCATAGAAGAATTGGTAGAATACAATAAATATTTTCCATTTCATTCAAGATAATCGAAAATATTTCAGGAAGATAAACTCTTTATACTTAAAGCATAAATTTAGTCATAAAAAGGCTTTCTCAATGTTTATTTCAATTCTTTTCAGCATGTACAAATATGCTCTCTTTCTCTCTCACACACGGTTATGTTTGTGTATTTATATGTGTTTGCAATATGATTGTTTATTTTTAATACAGTGTTGTAGACTAGGTGTGAGAGGCCAGATTAGGCTGGTTTGAACAGAAATCAAGTAGAATATTTTTGCTGGATATGGATGATTTAAAGGCTAATGAGTTAAATATCTAAGAAAAGCTAAAAGCTCATACTATGAATTATTTTACAGTTTCATTAATAATCTTTGATTTTGTTAATGTAGTTTTATTTGATGATAATGATGATGACAGTTTCTTTGTGTCTGAAGATCATAAGGAATAGTGGCACACCTTCAAATGGTTATGTAAACTGATCCTTGATGCTGCTGGGCTTTTCTTCCAACCTTAGTAGTTTTAAAGTGAGAATCAGTCCATGCAATCCGATCTCACTTTTTAAACTGGGAAGTCTGACCACTGTGGCTCAGCAGGCTAACACAGCTGCAGTGACCAGTAAGCAGTTGGTTTTACATTGGAGTGGCCTTCTCCAAAATGAATTACCTTACAGGGCTAAAGAGCTCCATCTACCCTGGAGTTGCCGGAAGGATGTCAAAGAGAGCACCAGATTACCTGAGGGACATCATAGTTTCATTTATAGTTTATGCTGCTGTAAAGAAATCTAAACTTACATATAAGGCTTGGTGATAGTCACATTAGGAATATATTTGATCCACCAGAAATAAGCAAAAAATTTAGCTTTTATTTTAATAAAATAGAGGGAGTCAATCAAACATTGAAGACTGCAGCAATTACCCATTGTCATTCGTTAAATGTAATGTAAATAAGCTTTCACTGAAACCAACACGTGAATTAGAGGTAGAAACTATATTCAAATCTATCAAAAAAAGACACTAGGAATAGATGGTATTAATTGAAAATAGCTATGGCCATAAGGGCCTGCAAGAGAAATCTTCAAAGGTTGGAAAAAACTATCTTTGTGTCAAAGGAAGAGAACTCTCTTTGAAATTGAGGATTTAATTGAAGACCTTAAATCTTGAACTAAGTTTGGCAATAAAGATAATGGTATAGCATGGTTTACATTTTATCATAACCATATTTTTTTTACAAAGACAGTTTTTTTGTGTATGATTATAAAAACATAAATTAATCCAATAGCTAATCTCTGTCTATCAGAATATGATAATGATAAACAATTGTAAATGTTTTATTCCTTGTGCACCAGAATGATCAGATAAACCTAATCAGCTAATAATAGTTGAGTTTGCTAAATTATTATTCTGATGATGCTATTGTAGATGGAATTGTCAACAATATTCTCCAACTAACACAAACATTTAGAAATATCTCAGTTTGTAATCAGTCAATAAATTTAGCAATTCTAAAGGTTTCAGTTCTCGTTTTCCAAAATTTGTTTTATGTACACATGATACATTTCTGTTGGAAAATTTTCGTCATTAAAGCCAGTAGAATGTTAATGTATTAAACTCTCACTTTCATTTAACATTCTTCTAACTCACTTTCAGATATTGTGGGATATTTTCACAAGAAACCAACATTTTCAGCAAACTACTTAAGAGTATTAAAATATAGATTTAATCCTGCTATAACATTATCACTCGAAACATAAAACACAAATTTTCTGAAGTAAGATTCTGCTGGTGAATCATTGTTTTTAATAAAACATTAACACTCAGAACAAGCACTTTGAGTTCTTTATTCTATGTAGCCTAAAAATGTTTCTAATATCACACAGAGATAAAATACAAATCACACAAACAGAACAGAAACACACACACACACACACACACACACACACACACACACAGAAAAAGAGAAAGTTTTGCAATTATGTACAATTGCTATATTACTATAATACTAGGCTTACATGCAAGGCTAAAGGGCATAACCAATTGCAATATAGAATGATGATGATGATGACGATGACGATGAGGAGGAGGATATAAATAAATTGTATTATAATTTATTATATAATATTATATTATATCATACTATATATATATATGTATCATTATCACCAACAACATCATTTTAACATCCACTATTCCATGTCTGTATGGGTCAGAAGGAATTTATTGAGGCAGAGTTTTCTACAACTGGATGCCTTTCCTATCTCCAACCCTCACCTGTTTCCAAGCAAGGTAATATTTTTCCATAGCTAGACATATTATTCACAGAAGACTGGAAACAAACAACCTTGCTTATATGATGATGATGTTCATTTACATCCATCACATGTCTAGACAATGGTGCACACACACACACACACACACACACATGCAAACGTGTATGTATCTTCTCTTTCTCTTTTTAATTTAGAGTAAATTTTGACCGGCCGCCGACTTGGTAGCAAGGGTGTGAAGAAAAGTATCTTGTTTTAACATCATCCTTTAAATCCTAAGAAGGTCTTGCAGATTTTTATAGTCCCAGATATCGCGATCATTTGTAGCGTATGAATTAAGGATTTGCATTCTCTCCTCAAGACTCCAAGTTCAGCCATACTTTGCTCCAAACAGGTTGGTATGTATCCTGTTGCTCCAATAATAATGAGTATGAAGCTGAAAGTGTATCTTGGGTACTGGATTTGCAAATTCCTTATCAATGGGCCACAGATGTCCTCATATGTATGTATGTATGTATGTATGTATGTATGTATGTATGTATGTATGTATGTATGTATGTATGTATGTATGT
>JAOPUL010004099.1:83362300-83373066 GCA_027564515.1 Octopus rubescens
GACCATACCATCTCAGTCGAGATTCACGGAGCTTGTCGGCGATTGGTGCCACTCCATATCGCCGACGAATGCTGTCACACCAATGGATTTTTATGTCTTTCTATTACTGATTCTTCCACTCTTCCTTTCTACTTCTGGTCAACACTACACCATTTCAACTCTTGAGGGTTTGAAGACAATTTGGCAGCAATTTCTCAAAATCCATCCTGTAAGGTGGCAAACAAAAGTAATATATGGTTTCATAGGTGTTTTGTAGTTTTTATATACAAGACAAACATAAATACATCTACATATAAATGAATGTTTGTGTGTGCATAGAGATGTATGTATGTGTGTGTGTGTATCATAATCATCATCCTTTAACTTCCGTTTTCCATGCTGGCATGAGTTGGACAGTTTGACCAGAGCTGGCAAGCCGGAGGACTGTACTAGGTTCCAGTCTGATTTGGCCGTGGTTTCTACGGCTGGATGCCCTTTCTAATGCCAACCACTCCAGAGTGTACCAGGTGCCTTTAACGTGTCACTGGCACGTGTTTTTAACGTGTCACTGGCACAAAGATATATACTGATATAGATATATATACGACGAGATTATTTCAGTTTCCGTCTACCAAATCCACTCACAAGTCTTTGGTTGGCCTGAGGCTATAGTAGAAAACACTTGCCCAAGGTGCCACACACATCAATATATAATCATATAAACACACACACACACTTCAGGCAGTGAAAGAAATCATCATTATCATGTTTTAACATCCACTTTTCCATGTTTGCATAGGTCAGACAGAGTTTATTGAGGCAGATTTTCTACAGCTTGATGCTCTTCTTTTTACCAACCCTCACCTGTTTCCAAGCAAGGTAATATTTACCCATGGTCAAACAGGTTTTCGTAGAATATTGGAAATGAATAGCATTCATTTACAACACTCATGCGATGTCCAGACAAGGAGACACAAACATACACACACACATGTATATAAATACATATATACAAGTCTTCTTTCAGTTTCTGTCAACCAAATCCACTCAGCTTTGGTCAGCTCGAGGGTATAGTCAAAGACACTTACCCAAGGTGCCACACAGTGAAACTGAACTCAAAACCATGTGGTTGGAAAGCAAACTTCTTAACCACACAGCTATGCCTGCAATCACTATTATTATTACCATAAAGCTATTTATATGCTATATTAGTTAGCAGGGATGTTGTTTTGCAGTTTCATGAAAACAAGTCTCTTCAAATCTCAAGAATCTTTCTTAAGATTCTTGTAGAATACAGGATTCCACTTTTCTGCAGGCCAACAACAAAGCGAGTCTCAGTTTCAGTATCCTTCAGCCTCTTAGAGTGTTGTGCCAAGAGCACCAGTTACCACAGGAACCAATTGACATCTTAGTCTTACACAATCTCTTCATCTTTCAGGCTAGGTTTTTATATTTCTCAATTTCTTTGGCATTCATTCTATTATCACATGGTATTGCAAATTCACCAACCTTATACATGTTTTTTTTTGTGTGTGCCCTCTACAATCATATCAGTCTTTATGCAGAAATCCCATAAAATGCCGTTTTATTATTATTATATTTTACTTCTCAGAGCTCTCATTATTTGCTCCAGTTAATTCTGTGAGTGGACAGCAACTGGTTGTCAAAGGTCTCACAGGTTCTCTTTCCACGAATTATAAGACTTCATACCTAGATGTTAAGTATTGCAGAAGATAATTAACACCCAAGTACCAATCTAAAAATCCTCAGTCCCCAATAGAGCATACTCTATCTACCCTCAAGTCAATTCCAATTTCTCTGACATATTTCTTGAACTTGGTTGTTAGTGCTCCCAGTGCCCCTACAACTACTGGGATGACAGTTACTCTCTTCATTGCCCACATTCTTGCAATTTCATCTTTAAGCAACTTGTATTTTTCCACCTTCTCCAGCTCTGTCACCTATGCGTGCATCCCCAGATATAGCAATCTATAATCTTAGTTTCCTTTTTCCTTTCATCCACTACAACAATGTCTGGTCTTCAGGCATCTATTAGAAAGTCACATTGGATTGTAAAATCTCACAAGATCTTATATTCATTATTCTCAGTGACGCCTTCTGGTTCATGTTCATACCATTTCCAAGTTTTTTCCATGACCGTACTTCTCACACAATCTCCAGTGAACAAACTTACCCACATTATTGTACCTCCTTTTGTGTTCCTTTTGGGCCAGTTTGCTACACTAACTCACAATATGTGATATTGTTTCGTATTTGCTGCCACACATCCTATTACCATTATTCCATTCTATACTGGGCATGAAGGCCTGGAATTTTGGCGGAAGTGTGTCCATACTAGAATCGTGGATTTGACAGAATTTCAACAAAATACTTCTATTAAATATTGAAAGAAAAAGTCGACCCTGGCGGCATTTGAACTCAGAACGTAAAGTCGGAAGAATTGCCGCTAAGCATTTCTCCCGGCGCGGTCACAACTCTGCCAGCTCGCCGCTTTCATCATACATTATTGAGAATAATTTCCTTCCTCCAAACCCATTTCTTACCGATCTTTATCAGTCACTTTATATTTCCACTTTTGTTTTCATTGTTATAGATTTTGAATAAAATTCAGTCTGACATGTATGCTGATTGGTGCTCAGAAGAAGATTGCTTGGATGCCATTCTGACAACATATAAAACATCTGGTAAACAACAATCATAAACTCATTTCTCTAAACTGTAATAGTATGAATTAACCTCATCAGTGATCAACATTCTTGAGAAGTTTTAGTTTTATCATATTGGGTGAAAAGTTGCAATGGCTTCATGAGATCATATCCCTTTACTTGCATTATGGTTACCCAGTATAAGGCATTGAAAAACTCATGCCTCACCAGCTGGCAGAGGTATAGTTAAAAAAAAACAACAATGGAATGATTCAACTGAAGTAACACAAATTATCTGTAAATTGATTGGTTGTAGCAGCAGTTGTTTAGCCCCAGCCCAACCCTGATTGAGCAAATCTAGGGATAAAGTTATTAGAGCCAAGAACATCCTGTATTTTTCAGGTATAATACACTGCAGTCTATCTGTGCTTTTTAAAGATAGTAGTCTGTGGTTTGATGGAAATGTTACTGTTATTTTTAGTAGGCCTTGTGTCTCCACAGAGGGGCTCCTTCATTAGCCTAATTGATTAATAGTTTGTTACAGATACAGAAGCCTCTCACATGAGACTGATGATCTTGAGTAAAATCATTGATTAAATACATTAGATTGAAAATGCAGTGAGACTGCTGTGCAGTGAATAACTCCTATTATTATTGGGTAGCCAAATCTGTTTCAGTTCAGCTGTGATCACCATTTCTAGTAACTGAGATAATATTTCTACTGCTTACCAATTCTAGCAATATTGTTAGAATAAAGTAAATTGATTTTTGTTTTACTTGACCTTTTTTTAATCCCTGGAGAAAAGAAAAGTTAACATATTGGAAGAAGAACACTATATTTTGCTAAATGCTGAGTCGTGAAGAATTTTAGTGATGAGAATCATCTTTAACCAGCTAGGGGTAGCCATATATCTTCTACAGCAAGACATCTATTCCTATCCTTCTATCATATGCTTACCTCTCAACAACTGGCATAAACCATTTCCCTCAGTACTACACCCCACTCAATCAAAGGGTTTTGTTTTGCCAGCTACATGGCAACCTCACTAGTGCCAGTGACACAAAAGAGTACCTAGTACAGTCTGTAAAGTTGTTGGCATTAGGAAGGACGTCCAGCCATAGAAACCATTCCAAAACAGACAGTGGAGCTTGATGTAGTCCTCTGACCTGTTGGATCCTGTCAAACCCATGCTAGCATGTAATACAAATGCTAATTGATGATGATGAATGAATCATGCATCAAAATATTTTCATTAAGCTTCGTATATAGTCAATAGTAGAAGAGAAAAGAAAGTAAATTCATTTTGTTGTAGGATACCAGTATGATTTTGCTATTAAGTTAACTTGCCTTTTGTGTCGATTAAGTTCAGATTATGGCTCTTGTGTCAGTTATGTATAGTGTTTGGTAAAGCAAAGAATTGCAGACAGCCTAATACCAGAACACCAAAGTAATAAAGCTAGCTGAACTAACTTTGAGCTACTGACCTGCTAAACTCTACCCACTTCCACCTCTCTCTCTCTCTCTCTAATTTTGTATCATAAGTTATTAAATTTAATTATACATTTAAAATTTATCTTGTGAACAGTTACAAATTATGAGGTGAAAAGTTAGATAAAAGTACTTTATTTTTTTTTTTCAGGTTATCTTCTTGATACTCACACAGCAGTAGCGAAGGTTGTTGCTGACCGATACCAAAAGTCAACCAATAGTAATGAGCCAATGATTATTGCTTCAACAGCCCATTATATGAAATTTGGTGACACAATACTGTCCACTATTTTTCAAGATCGCCAACACTTTAAAGAACTGCCATTAACAGACATAATAGAAATATTTAATGAATTACAACCCAGCCCCGAACCTCATTCAAGAATCTGTGAAATGATTAAAAAATCCCAAGTCCACTACACAGTATGTAAAGCATGTGAAAATACTATAAAGGATGAATTACTCAAATTTGTAGCATCACTATCCTGATAATACATTATTATTGCCAAGTGGTAATTCCATTATATTTTTTTTTTTTCAAACTTCAGTGATGTTTATCTGTTAACTTGAGTACTAATCATCACTGTTAATTATAATGTAATTTGATACTGCAAAGGCAGTTGACAGTGTAACATTCAAAGTCCTGTCATTACTAACATCGAACTGGCAGTATCGTTAGCACACTGGGCAAAATGCTTAGCAGCATTTCGTCTGTCTTTTATCTTCTGAGTTCAAATTTCGCCGAGGTCGACTTTACCTTTCATCCTTTTGGGGGTTGATAAAATAAATACCAGTTAAACACTGGGGTCGATGTAATTGACTTATCCCTCTCCCAAAATTGCTGGCCTTGTACCAAAATTTGAAACCATTATTAACATCAAATTATGTTAGCTGACAGAACTACATCTCTAGTGTCACTGTAAACATCAGTTACTCCTGATCAACATTGTTAACAACAATTCCTGTAATATAATACTGTAAATTATTTGGTTCTGTTTGATGCTACTGTAAATACCAGTTCTTGCCAATTGTCATGGTAAACAGTGGTTTCTGTTGACATGATAAATACCCTTTTCTTGCCAGCTGACATGGTAGAGTTCCAAGTGCCATCACTAATACTTAGACAGCTTACTTTTGTAAATTCATCTAAAGACAAGCTGTGAGAGATGTTGCAGGTAAAATTTCACACTGTGTCATGTCTTAACTCATAAATACAGGACAGATTTTCTTTTCATTCTTTGTGAATTTCCCTTCATTTGATTCAATAAAAGAAAAAAAGGAAGTGGAAAATTCGAAGAAAAACATGTTCAATCTGAGAAAATAAAGTTCTTACTTCAACTGATTCAGTATATTTATTTTGCATGGCTGTGTGGTAAGAAGTTTGCTTCCCAACCACATTGAGTTTAGTCCCACAGAATGGCACCTTGGGCAGCTGTCTACTGCTATAACCCTAGGCTAACCAAAGTCTTGTGAGTGGATTTGATAGACAGAAACTAAAAGAAGCCAGTCGTCTGTGTGTGTGTGTGTGTGTGCGCGTGTGTGTGTGTCCTTGTCTTGACATCACATGACAATTGCATGACTGTCATACAAGCTGTGTTATTCATTTCCAATATTCTGCAACAACATGTCAAGTCAGGGGCAAGTATTACCTTGCTTAGAAACAGGTATGGGTTGGCGACAGGAAGAGCATCCAGCCGTAGAAAATGTACCTCAAATAACCTGTCTGAACTAGGCAAGCATGGAAAAGTGAATGTTAAAATGATGATGATGATTGCTGCTTGTTGGTGCAATTATTTTTACTGTTGGATGTCCCTCATAATGTTGATTATTTAAATGTAAAATAATGTTTGGAATTTGTAGTGAGTTAAGCAGAGATATGTTTATTGATGGAATAACATTTTAAACTATTAACCTGATATATTTCATTTCATACTACATTTCAAATGGATTTATTTCTTTTGGAGCCATATTTGTCATGTCTATGTATGAATGCTCGGGCATAAATATGTATTTAGCACATGATTTCAATTCTCTTCTCTGCCGCATCATGGTTACATACAAATGCATGCCAGAGCACATGTACATAATAAATATGGCACTGAATGATGAACAGATATCAAACTAGTCAAATTAATGTTTTATAAACCAGATGAGGTTAATAATCCTAAACGTTGTTCCACCAAAGTTTAATAACTCAGCTCTGACTATAAACATTTCATATTTTTAGCTGTGTGCTTTACTCATAGACACAGCACTGATGATTCTGTGATCAGTAAAAGAACAAAATGTTACTAGTGTCATGAAATGAATGTTGCTGCCACTGCCATCATCACTGTCATTATTATTATTATTTTAACATCTGCTCTAAAGTAGCAAGCTGGCAGAAACATTGCAGCATCAGAATGAATGTTTTGCAATGTTTCTTCCAGCACTTTATAGTCTGAGTTCATGTTCCACCAGGGTCAAATTTGCCTTTCATCTGTTTTAAAGCCAATAAAATAAAGTACTGATCAAGTACTTAAGTTGATGTTATCAACCCACTCCCACAAATTTCAAGCCTTGTACCTCTCCTAGAAACAATTATAACATCTGTTTATCTTTGCTTGTATGGATCTACTGTTTAATCACTTGTCTTAATTCTTATCTCATCAACAAGATGTAGATCCTGAGATAGGACTTCATAACTTCTTCCTGTTTTCCTTCAATCAAAGTACTTTACACTATCAGCACCTTTCCTTCCACACAGTATTCATCATCTGTTGATATGACATGTATGTATCTTTCCTGCTGTTGTCTTAAGTTCACTTGCACTCTACTTTTCAGGTACGTTGATTAACATTGCACATTCAATGAATTATACTAACTCATCATAACTAATCATCATCATCATTTAACATGTATGTTCCACGTTTATATGGGTTGGACGGTTTGATAAAAATCCAATGAGTTGAAGAACTGCATCATGCATCAGTCTGCTTTGGCATGGTTTGGATGCCCTTCCTAATGCCAACCACTTTACAGATTGGGGTACAATGAATACTTTATCAAATAGAATATATTGAGACTTTCATCAAAGAATAAAACAGTTCCTTCCACTCTACATTTACATACTTAAAATGGCTGATGGCTGATTTTTTTAAAATTGAATTTTACATAGAATTAAATAACTCATAAACCACATTTTCCATATGTTGTTGGATAGCCCTAGACACCTCCCTTAAACAACCCATCCTATCACTTTTCAACTCTAACCCTCCCTTTTCCTCAACCCTGTCAACTAATTCCTTCCCTCTCCACTATTCCCTGCCATACTCCCTCATCCTTTCCTCTTACCATTTCTCGTCCCTCTGCCTAAGATATCTCTTTTGTTCTCCTTTGGTTATAGGAGCCAAAAGACAAGTGCCAGTACAGTCTCTAAAGTAGTTGGCATTGAGAAGGGCATCCAGCCATAGAAATCATGCCAAGTAGACACTGATGCATGATGCAGTCCTCTGATTAGTAAGATCCTGTCTAACCATCTAACCTATGCCAGCATGAAAGCTGGACATTAAATGATGATGATGATGATGATTCTGCAGTTTTAGATATTTGTATATCCATCATCATCTAAACTTGTTTGCTATACTATGAGCCAACATGAGTTTCTACAAGGTTTCTTGACGTGCTAAAAATGGCAGCCAATCCTCCTTCAAATTACTCTGTACCATCTTCAAATAGCAGAGACACATTGATGAAAGTAGTCACAGATACACAATGTATCTAATGAAAGACAGAGTAATCATAGATGGGATGTTTTTAATCATAGGTCTGCTCTGTCAGGGTTGACTTAAGACAATAACAATAATTTAACACACCAACTTTTACCATTCCTTTAAACTACACTATCTCACTTGTTAAACTTTATACTGTTCAGTCAGACAAATGGGAACTACTAAAGTTGGGTCTTGATCAGGGGCTCCACATAATGGCTAGTAAGATTTGAACTCATAACATGTGAAGTCAACAGTCCAATACTGTAACCCCACAGCCAATGTTCCTAATAACAAGATGATTATACTAAAGTGAAACATTTTGAATAATGACATAAGTTAGATTGAATTTGAAATGTAGATAGATTTAATTTTGAAAATCAATTATAGAACATTAGTATATTTTGTTTTAATGAATCACTACAAAAATAAAAGCACAAGTCATTTGCTAAAGCAATTACTGAACTCTTCACTCATTAATTTTCTTCATAACAATCCATATCTTTCTATTTTGACCAGAGGAAGCCATCAGAGAATTACAATCAACTCTACTGAAACCTAATGGCTAATGGTAGTAAGGTCTGACCATCACAACTTCAGTAACAAAGAGCAGAGTAACTGTAACTTGTCCCTATTCTTTTTACCGTTATTAGTCTCTTTCAAATCCAGGATCTTCACACACAGCAGACATCTTTAATGCTAATGGCATGCTTGCTGCTGCCAAAACCTTTCGGCTCATTACATCAAATGTATCACCTGAAAAAAATAATTAAACATTGCATTAGATTAGATTTGTGTGTGTGTGTGTGTGTGCATGCATGCATGCATGTGTGTGCATGCATGCATGTGTGTGCATGCATGCATGCATGTGTGTGTGTGTGTAGGGAAAAGGAGAAAATCCAACCCATGCCAACATGGATGTTAAATGATGATGATTACATTAAGTTTACCAATTTACCACCTGAAAAAACCCCATTAGTAATGCATCTAGTGATATCACAAGCAGGGAGAGAAAGTAGACTTTGTTTGTGGCAGATGCTCAGGAGCAATAAACATAAGAGTTCACAGGAAATAGACTTTCTCAAATGTCCATGAGGATCCCTACACGTTGTTGATAGCTTCTGTTGTTTAGGTGATCTAATTAGCAGTGGAGGAGGATGTTCTAAAAGTATAGTTGCTAAAAGTAAGAACAGGTTGGAGAAAGTTCAGATAGCTTTTACCACCATTGATAACAAAAGGTTTCTCTCTTAGAGTGAAAGGTAGATTGTATGATGCTTGTGTATGAACAGCAATGGTAGTGAGACATGAGCTCTGAATTGTGACAACTAGAAAGAAATGAAGCTAACATATTCCATTGGGTGTGAAACATAAGTGTGCATGAATGACAAAGTACTGATGTGTTGAGAGAAAAATTGGGTATAAGAAGAATCAGATATGATGATGATGGTATATCATCATCATTGTTTAACATCTATCTTCCATGCTGGCATAGGTTGGACAGTTCAACAGGATCTGATGAGCCAGAGGACTACATCAAGCTCCAATGTTTAATTTGGCATGGTTTCTAAAGTTGGATGTCCTTCCTAATGCCAACCACTTTACAGAATGCTTTTTTCCATGACACCAGCACCCTCAATTGAGTGGGGGTGTAGTATTGAGCAAGATGACTTATATGCCAAGTGTTGATAGGCTAAAATATGATAGAGGAATAGGGACAAGTATCTAGCTGTATAGGAGATACATGACTACCCCAGTTAGAAAGTAAGATGAAGAGATGTCAGGGCACACCATCAATGCAGTCAGAAAGTAAGATGAAGAGATGTCAGGGCACACCCTCAATGCAGTGCAGCGGAATAGTAATGATGATGCTGTAGACAGGAAAAGGACATGAGAGATGACATGATGTTGAGTAGGTTACAGGAGTGAGTAGGGAAGAGAGAGGCAGGCAGAGGAGGGTGAGAGATGTATGGTAGAGGAGGAGGAATGAATATATATCATCATCATCATCTTTAACGTTGGCATGGGTTGGACAGCTCAACTGGAGCTGGCAAGCCAGGGGGCTGCAGCAGGTTCCAGTCTGATTTGGATTTGTTTCTAAGGCTGGATGCCCTTCCTAACGCCAACCATTTTACAGTGTGTACTGGGTGCTTTTAACGTGCCACCAGCATCGGACCCTCGGCGCTATTGCTTTTGCATGGTACCATCACAAGTGCTTTTTATGTGGCACTGGCACACAGGCGATTGTTAGTCGGATGGATGAGACATATTTTTACTTCTAATGAATGAGATAAGATAAACCAGATCCGATACGGATCTGGTTTATCTTATCTTTGCTTCATATACTACAAAACTTGTTACCCCTAATGTCTACATTTATAATCATATTTTTAAATACATTTTATATATAGTCCCCTCTCTATGTCTGACTATTTATAATCTATAATAAAAAATGAATTGTTTTCATATTTCACTTATCCCGTATTTTACTTATCTATGGAGTTGGTGTATTATATTGTCCTACCATTCTACGATTGTTTTATTATTGTTATTGTTATTATCCTTAGGTTACTAATATACCCTTTACCTGCTATCATACTATATACTGCATTTCTTTTATCTCACTTCCATTGTACTATTTCTAACCATTTTTCAATTGTTTTAATTATTTTTATAATTACTATACAATATTTATTATTATTATTATTATTATTATTATATAAGGCGGCGAAATGGCAGAATCGTTAGCATGCTGGGCAAAATGCTTAGCGGCATTTAGTCCATCTCAACATTCTGAGTTCAAATGCCACCGGGGTCGACTTTGCCTTTCATCCTTCCGGGGTCGATAAAATCAACTACTCCCCTCCCCCAAAATTTCAGGCCTTC
>JAOPUL010004099.1:83410901-83425370 GCA_027564515.1 Octopus rubescens
GGGGTCATCTTTTTATTTATTATATTTATTTATTTTAAAATAATTATGTTGTTCCAGTTCCTCAAATCTGCTGCTGCTTAACCATGTTTACATACACACCACATCAAACCGTCTCACTCCATGTGGTCCTTGATTTAGATATATATAAAACAATTGGGAATAACGGATTTTCATGTAACGTATGTGAGTACGAGTGTGTAGTTATTTCAGATGTGATCTATAGATTCATTTAAAAATATATATTGCCACTTGTTTTTTACTCTCATTGAGCATTAATGATTATAAAATATCATTATTAGAAGCGTGTAAAATACATATATTTAAATTCTGCATTAACAAACCAATTTAAAATTATCGTCCGTGAATGAGATTAGATTATCATTGCTCTCTCTCTCTCTCTCTCTGTAGACACACACACATATAAATACATACATATATATATATATATATTGCAATACTATACAGCTATAGGTTACAGGCATTTTAAATATACCGCGTGAAGCTAAAACGAAAAGCGTTCAATTATTTTTGAGTTACCCCGATGATTTAAATTTCCTACAAAATGTTTCGGAAAATGTCACTAGAAAAAGTTGCCCTCATGCCACTTCTTTTCGTTTTTCTCACCTAACGTCCCTACAGTTTTTTTTTCTGTCGATTTAATATTTCATCGTTTTATTGAGTTGCTTTTGTTATGTCAGTGAAATGAATATTAATTGTTGGTCGTCAAAATAATGTTTGTTGTTGTTCAACCCTAGGTCAATACTGATCGAGCAGATTTATGATCAAAAGTATTCCAGACACGACTTTCCCAGTTTTTTTAGCTCGTGTATGTTCAAGGCAACGCGGAGTTCTAATCGAAGCACCCCTTTTTAACCGGTCATAACTTTTTTATTTTTGCGAATTTTCACAAAATGTTTCGATTCTGTCTTCTGCACAATGGAATTAATACGATTATGCAATTAAAAACATTTTCTTTTATATTTTAAACCCTCTCTCCTAATTCCAAAAGTTTCCACTATTTTACGAATTAAAAAAAAAATTCATATATATATATATAATGTGTCTGCACATGTGTCTGTATTTCAGGTATATAAATATATGTCATGTATGTGCGTGCGCGCGCGCTTGTGTGTATTTTAGGTGTATGCATACATGTTAAGGATGTATATCTGCATTTCTGTTGCATACATGTCAAGGGTGTATATAGATATATGCGCAGTGCCGGATTTAGGACAAATGAGGCCCTGTGCTAGTTAAGTTATGAGGACCCTCACTTGGACAGCCAGGCAAAAATTCATCGTAAAAATGTTTGGGCAAGAAGATCACCCCCCTCCCCTCCTGTTCAACGGGGCCCTGTGTTTAAGCACAGTGGTAAATCCGGCACTGTATGCGTGTATATATTTCAGGTGAGTACATACATGTCTAGGATGTATATAGATTATCTGTATATGTCAGGTGTATACATACATTATCAAGCATGTATAGATGTGTGTATGCACGCGTATTTCGTATGTGTACATATATATGTCCTAAATTTCCTGAACATGTATGCATGACTGCCCAAGTAAGGGGCCTCATTTGTCCTAAATCCGGCACTGGTAGTGACTGACTATATTTGTCTGTACTCTTGTACAACTATTGATTTTTAACATAAGGTACAATGTCTCAAATTGAGGGGATTAAAATCCGTTTCAGTTCCAGATCGGTATATATTTTATCGACCCCAGTAAGATGAGCAAACCTGATATCTATATATATATACATATATCAGGTGGTGTATGTGTGTGTATATATATATATATACACATACATTTCGCTGTTAGATTTCAATTTCCACAATTAAAAGCATGAAGCCCTGTTTCTCTCTATCCTTACACATACATATATGTGTGTGTGCGTATGTATATATATATATATTGTATGTGTGTGAGAAAGAGAGCTAGACAGAAAATATATGCTCACATGTATGAGACGAGAAAGAACATAAGACAAACTGAAAGTGAATACCAGTAATATAACTTCAAAGGGTAGCCATCCCGCAACTAAGGCATCATTTACTGACACCATGGTTGAAGGTAATTAAATAATTCTTCCGCTGTTTGTCTCTCTACCAGGAAGTATAACAATTATTTCTATCAGTAATAACAACTCTCCAACACAACACTATATAATATATTATATTATATATGTGTCTGTTTATATATTTGTGTGTTACTGATCCCACCTGACAACGGAATCTGATCGCTCCTTTTCTCATACATACATACACAAATATCACACACATAGATAGCTCTGACATATTTATAATTTATATACCTGAAATACAGACATATGTTAACACACATTATATATATATATATGTGAATTTTTAAAAAAATTCGAAAAGCAGTGCACACTTTTTGGGGGAGAAGGGGGAGGTGTTAAAATATATTTTAATTGCATAATCGTATTAATTCCATTGTGTAGAAGACAGACATCGAAAGAATGTGAAAATTCGCAAAAATAAAAAAAAAAGTTATGACGGGTTAAAAAGGGGTGCTTCGATTAGAACTCCGCCCAGGGAACTTGGGACCGCACTATCCAGCGTGTCTTTTTCTTTGAAGACTGCAGGGTGTGATTTGAGGGAGATTATCTGCTACTTCTAGTGACTCAAGCGATCACTAAGAAGCTTCCTTTTTTGGTTCGTCAAAGTAATGGATGTTGACCGTTGTTAAAATTATTTACCGTTATGACCGCAGTAGCACTTAAACGTTCAGGATTTCCTTATCAAATGAATGAATCCGCATGTTTTGCCCACCGGAATATTTTCTAGTGTAGATTGAAATGAGAATTTTTCTCATATTTTAAAAATTGATTAAATCGGTTTTACTCTTATAATAAGAATTGTGTCCAGTTCTAAACCTGTAATTTAAAGTTTCTTCTGTGTATGATGGCTCTCTTTTTTTTTTGAAATAGTTGTAGTGCACCCGAGCACTGTATACAACACTTTTCTTTCCTTATATCATTTGTTCGTTGTTGTAAAGGTTGAATACTTTAATCATCATTTTATATGAATTGGTTGAAATCTGAAACTTCAGAAATTCCATCATGTTTTTAAAGAGCAGGAAAGTGTATATCGATGTTCAGAAAACTTTTCTCACTTAAATGATACATTCTTGTCTGGAGCAATATGTTATTCATATATTTAATTGTATGTTCATTGACCAAATTTCTGTTTTAATTAATTTTCAGTAATTTTCAATACTCGTTATCATCAACTTATTCTCACTTTTGTCCTCTTTTATGATTACAACTACGAGACAGTGATGGAGCTTGTATGTGGTCGATCAACTTGCTAGAAATTCAAACACACCCTAACTATCTTGTAAAAAAAGCATAATAAAAGGCCGTCCGGGATACACTCTTCTAGCAAGAAGGCGAGACGGTTTTCATTGGAACGCCTTTAATTATGGATCTGCTCAGTCAAGGCCGAATCGGGACAAAATGTGCAGTAGGCAGTTTTCACTGGCTCGTACATTACCAGCTTGTAGTCATATTATATTACTTGTTAATCTGTTTCCGACCGTCTCTCTTGTATTTCCTTCCCATATACAATCTGTTTCCACCACAGCACATATCACTTAATAATGTATATTCTTTACTTAGTGAAATCAATAGTTCAATTATTTTTTTCTCATGTATCATCTGACTGATTAATCTGATTTTCTTTCTCCCCCTCATTCCCCCCTCCTTAACGATACCAATTGAAATTTCGTTAATTTTATTTTAAGACTGCGGTTTCATAGTTGCAGACAAATGTAGTGTATTGTAAAACTGCTTCGGATATTGGCGTTAATATATATCAGACCAAGCATATTGTATTTAGGATGCTTTAACATTAATATTATATGAATGTACATAAAAAGAAATATTCTTTTTGAATATGTTACTTAATAATAAGCACGAGAGCCGTTTTGTAAGGATGTAGTTTGTTTTAATCGTGGTATATTACTGGGACAGTGAAGGCAAGTAACCTAGTAGTTAGGGTGTTGCACTCATGATTGCAAGATCGTGCTTTGGATTCCCGGACCGGCCGGTGCGTTGTGTTCTTGTGCAAAACACTATTTCACATTGCTTCAGTCCATTCACTTGTAAATGAGTAACCCTGCAACGGACTGGTATCTCATTCAGTGGGAATGTCGTAATCTCGGTCACTTATACGCTATGGAAACCTGTCCTATATGTCCAAGGACTCAAGACCGTGCTTATTTCATATGTCTCTCTCTCTCTCTCTCTTTTTTTTTTGCAGCTTTAATAAAAGCATATTACTCTTCGGTATTCAAGTGCTATTTTTCTCCACCTTGTTTTGCATTCATGTGCTTACTCGTGTATATATATTTGTAGATTAAGGCTACCATTGGTTTCATGTTAAGAAAGCCCTTAACAATTATCAAGCCTATCACATGGTTAACATCGATGTTCGTTTCTGGAGAGGAACACCAATGTTCCATGTGATATGCTTGATAATTGTAAAGGGCTTCCTTAACATGAAACCAATGGTAGCCTTAATCTACAAATAAAGAATCTTTATCCACCAATGCTGTGTTGAGCACTCATTCTCATTCTTCGATTACTTTTTTTGTCAACCTATGAAGCGTAAAAACACGATTATTCTTGGTATAATTTAAAATCAAACTTGTGACCACCTAGATACCATTAGGGAGTAGAATATTCATTTTTTACCATCGATATCCTATATTCAAATGCTAACCACTTAACTGCAAAGTTGTGATATTTCCTTGAAACTTGAAGTACTTATCTCCAGACTCTGTAGGTTAAATTTATCGGAGACAAGTTTCACCGTGGCCAGAATAGCTTGTTGAATGTGGTTTTCCCCAAAAAGCTAAATATCTAGCTATTCTCCATTAATAGGTAAACTTGGGTAAACAGTTCTCTAAGAATGGAGCTCACACACCTGATGAGCTGATAATTAAATATTTATATGCTATAATAAAGAAAGCAATTATTAAAATCTACATTGTCTAAATTCTTATAAATTCCAATTTTAATAAATTTTTATCAAAATGTGGCTTTCAAGTTTCTTTTATTATTGAAGATTTCAACAATCACAGAACTACTTTTTATTCACTGCAATGTAGTTATTTATCTTGCATTGTAAGGTAGCATTTTTTAATGCCTCTGTTCATACTTCTTCTGGAAATATATAGGTTGCCTAAATATTTGCAATGCTACTTTCTACAGACATTTCTGTAAAAACATTTCTCCAAATTATAAGTTTAACCCAACATCTGCCAAATTATGTTGATTCCACTATCCTTTCATATTTGTTTTGTTTTGTTGAAGAAATAGAAAGCTGAATAAGAAAAATGGTTGTAAATTACTTACATCAGTTGCACCAAATATAAACTTGTCTCATTTTCTTACCAAAAGTATTTCCCCCTGACATTGTTTCCTCATAACTTTCTGAAAAATGGATATTTTTAATGAAATTTTCTACAAGTATGTTTCAGATGATGTAAATTATGATTATATTGGAATTTGTGGTAGAAATCAGGGGTAGGGTGATAGTGAAGAGTTTGGGATAATTCACACATTTTAACTTTGTTTTACTCATAATTTCCATGTTTTGATGATGTAGATTAAAATTATGTTGAAAAAAAAAATTACTTTTGAGGACTATTCCATCCTTTCCCTCTTGGAATTTGTTAAATGAATATTTTTTTAATAAAAGGAAATTTTCCAAAGATACAGGCATAATTTGAAAAAAAAAAAAAAATTTTTTTTTCAGAGGTGAATTTGTTGATATGCTATAAACCTTAGAGTAAGTATACTCATGTGATAACTGCTATTTCTAACATATTAAACAGCCACATTGAAGGTGGGCTATCTTTGAGTTTGTTTAAAAGAGAGATTAATGTGGCTAAGTTAAGTCAACATATGCTGTCTTTGAGTGCTTGTTATTATTCTAAATTTATTCATTGTAGGAATACTATTAGATGAATAAAGGATACAAAGGAAAATTAGACGTAACATATCAGATAAATTACACAAATTGGGAATCAAGTGTATCATTTAGGGACTATCAGATAACTGCTCACTGGGTGGTTTTCTGCTTGTTTTCATAAATTTTTAAAAGCTTATGATAAGCAGTTTAACCCACCAACCCCATTGCAGACATCTATCCTTATCTTTCATGGCAGTGAACCCTCTTACAGAATCAGTTTACTCTCTTATATTAATACATTATCATAGATCTTTAGTGACAATTGCTTGGTTATTGAATCAGTGAGATATCAAGTGAAATGTAGACATCATTGTGAATGAGTACTGGCAACAGCTGGAGGTGGGGTTATCTCTGCAATGGATTTACATTGTATTCAGTACATTGTCTTATACTCTTAGTTGCTTGAATTTCACAGAAACCAGAAATATCTCCAGCCTATTGGGCCTGAAGTTCTTGAGACAGACTTTATAATATAGTAATAACTAGCAGCAAGTACTCAGAGCATTGTCCAGGTTCATAATTTAAAATTTATATCAGTGACATAATCTCATTTCCACTGCAAATCTGATTTTCCTTATGATTACACAAGAGATCTGTGTAATGTCTAAAGTTATATTTCCAATGAAACTGCATATTGAAAAATGTAGTACATTGAATAGAAATAAATGTTAAAAACAAAAGACAATATATATCATTAATTTTAGAATAACATGTGAATGGAAAAGTATAACAAGAAAGTGATGTCACAAATATTAAAATATTAAATAAAAAAACTTTAAGAAAATCTGTCTAAAGCAGTGATTCTCAGAGTCTGAGGTCACACTCCTTCTCTTGTGATTCCTGATTTCATCAATTCCTCCCCATATTTATTTGTCATCTAGTAATTTTCCACAATTATACTTTCATGGTATGGAAAAGTGCACGTTAAAATGATGATGAATTATTGAAATAATTTATGAAACTAAATTGCAATTCTTCTTCAGAATGAAGAAAATTGATGAATTGCAGTCAAAAGGGGGGTGAATCTTATTTCAGTGTATCAGATCATAAAACTTCTATTTGATTTAATACCAAATATATTGTAGGGAAGGCCAAAAGCATTTTACTAAGTGCCCTCAAAAGCAAAAAGAGACAATACCTCATAATATAAATCTTCCATTTGATTTAATGCCCATCTTGGCCTTCATGCAGGAAAACTAAGCTAGAACTCTGAGGAACAAATTCAGTTAGTTTTACTCAAAGGTTATCAGGCTCACAAATGTTGAGATATCCTCATTAATCAGTCAGTATATATTCATAAGGCACGTGGCTTAGTGGTTAGGGTATTCGGCTCATGGTCGTGAGTTTGATTCCCGGCGGCGCATTGTGTTCTTGGGCAAGACACTTTATTTCATGTTACTCAGTCCACTTAGCTGGCAAAAATGAGTAGTATTTCAAAGGGTCAGCCCTGTCACAGACATGCGTACCCTTAATGTAGTTCTCAGGGAGATCCAGCGTGAATCTCCGAGAACTACATTAAGGGTACACATGTCTGTGGAGTGCCCAGCTACTTGCACATTAATTTCACAAGCAATAAAGACACATTCAGGTGAGTATGTTGTTGGGGAGGACAAAATATTTGCTGAGCTTGAGTAACATATTACCATGAGCACGTTTTTCAAACCTCAGTAATTGAATAGTCTGTTTTTTTTTTGAACTGTCAATTCATGTTCACGCTTATCATCATTTAATGTCCACTATATCATGCATGGATAAGATAGAGTTTGTTGAGGCAGATTCTCTATGGCTGGATGGATGCCCTTCCCGTAACCAACCCTCACCTGTTATCAGGCAAGATAATATTTCCTTATGGCCAGACATTTTTCATGGAAGACTGGAAGTAAACAACATTGCTTGTATGATGTCAAGACAAAAGTATACACCATTGGTTCTCAACCGAGGTCCATATAAGATTTTTTTATTAAGATTTATGTGCAAGAAATTGGTTATATAATTCTACAATGCACAAAATATTTTAACAATTTTTTTATTCAATTCCTTATAATATTTGATTATAAAAATATAAGACTTTTTAAACATTGAATGCCTATGAGGGTTGACCCGAGTAAAATAGGAATCAAAGGGGTCCATAGGTAAAAAATAGTATACACATGCTTGCACACACACAAATATATATATATATACAAGTGGGCTTCTTTCAGTTTCTGTCTACCAAATCTGTATTTATTATTCATTTTAATTTTGTGGCTTGCAAAAAATTATTTAATTTTTACTCATTATATATTCTTATATATTTTATTCTAAATTGATATAAGCACATAAAAACAGAAATGCATAATATCTCTTCCCTTCCTAACCACATGTTTTTTGGATTCATCCAGACAGACCAAAGCCTTGTTATTTGAGAGGTGGAAACTGAAAAAAAGCCAATGATATGTGTATGTTTGTGTCTCCTCTTGACATCACATTTCTAGTCTTTCTGGAAAACATGTCTAGCCAAGGGGAAATATTACCTGATTTGGAAACAGTTGCAAGTTGGCGACAAGAAGGGTATCCAACTATGGTAAACCTGCATCAATGAAATCCATCTGACCCAAGCAAGCATGGAAAAGTGGATATTAAAACAAAGATGGTAGTGGCAGCACTGCCCCTGCCCTCTGTTGGCTTCGATTTTATTGAAATCTTCCATTTGAGAAAGTTTTACCAGTAAAGTGTTTCTCTCTTTTTATTTTTACAGTAAAGTCTTCCATTTTGGATGTGGTCAAAAAGCTGGTGCTTTGAATCAATACTTTGACTCCTATAGTTCATTTTGTCCTAGCCACAGACCTCGACAAGCATGTCAAGTGAGTGACCGCCTATCCTTCTTTGGAACTGCCAACAGTATGTGTGTAATCTGCATGAATGCTGTAGAAGCTCGTGCTTCGAATGACACACTGCGAGCACCATGCTGCAAGAACACCTGGTTCCATCGTACATGTATTCAACGTCAAGCACTAGCTGCTGGATTACACTTCTTCAAATGTCCTCTGTGTTGTAATAAAGAACTATTTCAGGTATGCTACCCATTTATTATAGTTACCTATTTTTTTTCACTTTTTAGATTTTTATTATTGCTACAGAGGATTCCATTATTGACGAGAAAGATTTGTAAGTATTTCCAATAACTTTTTTTTTTTTTTTTTTGTGTGTAGAATAATTATAATTTATGTGTACACATGTATCAAAGAAAATACCTTGTAAACAAACCACATTTCTGCTGCTAACTCTGAATGAGTCCATGTGGATACAAGCTTAAAATTTCATATAACCACATATAATAAAATATTTGGTCATAATTTATTTCCTTTGGCAAGCTTTTGCTTTGTTTTTCTGAGGGAATAAAACATTTAAATCTCAATAAACACTAATCTAACTACATAAAATATTCTATATTTGCAACCTACAAACCAGAGTTGATTCTGCACATAAGCATACTATTATATCAATTCCACTGATTTTACCAAACTGTAAAAAATGGTTTTAAGGAACATATTAAATTAAAATAAATTGTTAAGTGCAACATAAAATATAAAGTTCTTGTGATGTGCAATGTTTCCTCAATAACTGCATTTGGTTGAGGTTTTGAAGGTTACCAGTGGGATTTGTAGATGTACTTGAAGAAACTGGATTTTCAGTTGCATGATAATAGCATTGGTTAGTCAGCTTTGATCATTCTGATGAGTAATTGTGCTGACTATATTTCCAGGACTTGCTCAAAACCTAAGTAGTCTTAAAATATTTTGTAATTATCAGAGACAGTGTTTATGAGGTTAAGGTGACCATGGGATCAGGAATTCAGACCTTGCTACTATAGTCATTGTGTGTGTGCATCTCCAATATAGACAAACAAATCTGCTTGCTCTGATTGATAGAAAACGGGTTCCGTTCTTATTTCACAGTTGACTGTTTAGTAGCAGGAAGTTATAAAAACAATTACTCTGTTAAACATACTATCACATCCATGCTAGAATGGAAAAAGCGAATGTTGTCTCCACCACATAGAATTTTAAGGAATGTTAATTGATTTCCTTTTTGTGGAGAGGCAGCAGTCTTACCCATAGTAAGCAATTTGCATTTAGACAAAATTTGCTGTACAAATAAATACACAGCTTACCACAGCTACAGCCAGAAATTAATGTCACCACTACTTGTGTAAAGGAATAGAAGGAAATATTCAAGTTATTTGTAATTACTTTCTTTTCCTTCTCAAACTTCAGCTTTTTAAACTTGCTTCTATTTTTTTACCAAGCATTTCTCTTATATTGCAGGCTGAGATGCTACAAATTGGAATCTACATTCCTGAGCAAGATGCTGCTTGGGAAATGGAGCCCCATGCCTACCAAGAGCTGTTGGAGCCATACACTCATTGTGATCTTGATGTTTGTTTGTGTCCACGAGGTCGAAAGTACAATAAAGATGACAGCAAATGGGAAATTATCGTGTGCCATTGGTGTGGTTCTCAAGGATGCCATGTAGGCTGTATCTCAAACAAATCCCTCTCTCGGCCCACCCAATGGTCATGTCGTCCTTGTGAGACCATAGACTGTGAACTGCGGAAAGAACGTAAAAAGAAAAAATGTTCACCAAAACAAGCTGATTATTCTGTAGACATGCCAGCAAACAAGTCAACACAAAAACTATGTCCAAATGAATGTGTAAGTCGTAAGCTTCCTGTAAAACGTTCAACCACTCTAAATAGTAACACAGATGTCAGAGATGATAGTAGTGACAGTCAGACTGCTAATAATAACAACAACAATAATAATAATTGCATCACTCCAGTAACTTGTAGAAGATCTGGAGTTAGAATTAGTCGGAGAAATTTTTGGAAACGAGGTATGTTTAAACGGAAAAAGAAGAAAAAGACTGCTACCCTTACACTGGCTGAAGCATTACAATCTGGATCTGTGTCTAACTGCAATACTCCTCAAATTTCTACTCCAGGAAGCCCTGTAGCAACTTGTTCAGGCATAATAAACAAAGAATGTGAAGGCGAATCTTCATTGCAATATTCAAACTCTTCTTCATTAGACTCCACTCCAAAATTTAAAAAAGCATTCCAGAAACACCACAGAAAACAAAAAAATTCTGAAGCTGATGTGCTTGTTGACATCAAAAACCAGACAAAGCTCTGTGTTAATAATTCTAAATGTGCTAAAAGTGGTTTGGAAAAGAATTCCAAAACCCAAATAAATGTTCCCTATGTTCTGCGTAGGCGTGGTAAAGCTGTTGCATCTTCGGCTTCACCATCCAAACACCAGAATCGCAGAAGACTGCGTTCTGATATGAAAAGTGACCGTGCTGCACCATGGACTGTGCCAAGGAAAACCTGTGAAAATGTTCCCCATAAGAGAACTAAGCTTGTGGACTTGACTATGAATAATGGCAATAGGGTTGAAATTGATTTAACAATGAGCCCGTCCAGTAGCTATCTTGATATAAGTAGAGAAACTGGTCAAATAACTAACATCTCTGAGGAGATGGTTGGTAATTCTACAATGTCTCTGATTTCCAAAGCTAAACAAAGCCATAATTATTTCAACAAAGAGAACTCTAATGTTGATCCTTTAGTTAGCTGTGACTGTAATGACTGTTCATGTTTTGTATTGATTTCTGATGATGATGATGATGATTTCATTCAGATACCTGTAGTCTTAAGTGATTCAGAAGAAGGAACTGTCTTTGACAATCTGCAAGATGAGAAGTGTGAAGTTGCTTCATGTGACTGCAAGTCTGTTAATTGGGAATATAATAAACTCAAACTGTCCATTGAAAAAGAATCATTTTCAGGAAATTCTGATAGTCAGAATCTTATTTCCAATTGTTACCAAAAGCAACTAGTACAAGCAGCTTCTTGCTCTTCATCATCATCTCTTTCCAGCAGCTTTTCATCCATCATCACCTTAAGCAGTTCTGAGGCTGAACTTGGCAACGGTTGTGGAGAACTAGACAATAATTCTTGTGCTTTCGAATCCAACACAGTTTTCTAAATCAAAGCAAATAAGACATTTGTATTTGTGTCCACTAACATTTACATATCACCAAAACAATAAAGCAAAATATCATCATGCCTAGGTTGTGTCTGCATTTGCAGCGTATCCTTTTTGTATCAGTCAGGTGTATTTGAGCAGCAATTTCCATGTCTTTCCTCGACATTCATAACTAATTTCATTTTTATAACCCTTTTTTTAATTCCTTTATTTTGACAATATAAAACAGAGTTTCTATCCTTTTGAAGATGATCTTTATATGCCTTTTTCCAAAAGTACAAAATGTAAAGTAAATCAACTTTAGCCTTGCACTTACCCCACTTCTTTATCTTTGGTAATTCAATATTGATGCAGTTACCATGCAAGTTTGCTTCTTAAAGGTAAACTGCATTATATATTATTTCAATCAAACAAAAAGGGAATCAAGTTGGTTAAATTACAAGTTATACTTATTTACATTTTTCTTGTATAATGTCACTAAATATTAATTGGAAGACATGCCTTAAGTTGTATAAATAAAAGAGAAACCTATTTTGAAGCTTTTTGAACAAAATTTCATCCTGTCAAACCATGTTTGTGACATTTATGGAACATAACGAAATGTAATGGGAAAGTGTAAAATGGAAGATTTACTTGCATTTAAACATTTCATGGCACTTAAGAATACATCTGCTTCTCATCCCAACAGAATGTTGAAGAGCAGAATAGAGAAAAAGTGTATTTGTTTAGTTAGATACAAATCATTTGTCACCAGCAACCATAGTAGACAAGGAGAGACTACTTCATGAGGTAGGGCATGATTGTTCTTTCAAACAGTTGCTTTTGCAAAGTCTTATATCAGTAACGTTTTTCATTTCATGTAATAACCTTTGTTAAGAGATAAATCATGAAACAGATTTATTAAAAGAAAACAACAGATGCTGCTAGTATAGTCAACTTGCTTTATCTTTAAAACTCAGACAATTGGTTCAGTGTGAAATGACAGCTAATGATTGGTTAAGAAGAGACTCAGATTATTAAAGAGCTTTGGTTCAAGCAACTATCTTCTTTAAAACTTGCCAGCATTACGGTTTATGTGGAGTAAGATATTTAAGTAAAAACACATACTTCGAAGGTGATATACTAATCCTTTTCAATGGAATTCATTGGAAACATTGAAGTTTTGTGTTTGTTGAGTGTGTGTAGAAGTTATTTTCTAATTACTACTGTTAAAACTAACAGATATTAAAAAAACAAATTTCCACACCACACATGTTGTGTTGTACCTATATGTAAAGAACATTAAAGCAGTCATTTACCAAGCTTTCACTTAATTCTTAAGTGCAAGGTATTAAGAAGAGCATCCTGTAAAAACACCAAATTTTCTCAATATATCATAATTTGAAGACAGCAAGTTTTACTTTGACATCATATACAATGACTAGCAATAAGGAAAGCCACCCAACTGAAAACCTAAAGGCTCTTATCCTAAAAGTACTAGACAGAATCAATCAATACAAAAAAGAAAGACTTGAGAGGCAGATAAAACAAGTACTGATAAGAAAACTTAACCCCATCTTTGTTTGTTTGTAAAACATTTTAAAAATGTTTTTCTACCAGTATTCATTACAAAACAAACAAAACTTAGGTATATAAAATGGCTTAAATGAAATGATTATTTACTAACCTGCAAAACATTGAGAATTTGACATTAATATTAAAACTACAGAACTTACCAAATATGTTATGAACAAACCTGATGCTTAGGTGGGAGAACGTTTATTGTTGCAGGGCAACTGGGATGTTCTGTAAATGAAACATTCTTATAGAAAACAAATCACAACAGAGTCTTTTTTTTATCCCATGTATTTCACTTTTTATAAAAGAACAAAGCTTGATGTACAGTAAAATTATTTTAAAAAACCCACAGCTTTCTTTTTTTTGTCTAACAATTCTTCTTCTTTAAGTATGGCAGACAAATTCTTTCCAAGTATCTCACCAACTTTTTTTCCAGTCTGAAATGAAGAAATACAAGGTATGACATAAACTATTACTTTGGGACTAACTTATTTTTAATATCAACAACAAATGAGTCTCATGACTTTTTTTTTATTTGCATGACAGATTTATAACATTCGCCGGACTTATAAAATAATGGATTTGTTTGTTTGGGTTTTTTTTTTTTAAACAAACAATCCCAATTGTATATTAAGATCCAGTTGATGGGATTATTTTCATTTGCTCGGTACAAATATTTTTTAGTAAATAAATATGTATCAATCAAATCATTTACTTTTCTTTGGCATGTAATCAAATTAGAAGTTTATAATTGTAAAAACTAACAATGATTTGTACTTTATTTGTTCAATGTTTTTATATATATATCATCATCATCATTTAACGTCCGTTTTCCATGCTAGCATGGGTGGGACAGTACCACAGGAGCTGGCCAAGCCG
>JAOPUL010004099.1:83449182-83456682 GCA_027564515.1 Octopus rubescens
TTATAGAGATCCATGTTATCAAAAGGGTGGGCTGGAGAGAGCTCACTAGAATTAGCTTTCGGCTGGTGGAATCTCAGATTACAGAGAATCATGTCATGGTCTGAGAGAAGGTTTTTTACCACTGTGATATTGTGTATAATGTTAGTTTGGTTACTAAACACTAGGTCCAAAATGTTTTTTTGATATTTTGTTGGTGCAAGGACAAGTTGGGACAAGAAAAACTCATTCATGAAGTCGAGAAGTGACTCCATTGCTTTTTTTGTCAGCGGATTTTTGTAGCTGTAATGAAAACATATTACTCTACCTTCGGTATTCGAGTACTAATTTTTCTCTATTTCGTTTTGCATTTATGTGCTTACTCGCGTGTGTGTATATATATATATATATATATATAATATATGTGTGTGTATGTGTGTGTGTGCGTGCGTGCGTGTGTATTTGTATTCTTATGTGTGCAGTAATGGAGACGAAATGGCAAGTGGAGATTATAAAATTGGAGAGAAAAAGTAAAAACCTGAAGAATGTGGGGAGGTAAACAAGTCTTAGTAATTTTCAAGTTTAGGAACGTTTATATTTCCAAATTCTGATATATGCATTGATAGTCCAAATAATCAAGCTGTAATATATCATGACCCCACAAATTAGCCTGATAAATTTATAACAGTGTATAAATCTTAAATATGACTGCTCTAGTTTAACAAATAGTTCCTGTTAGGGAAGTTTTAACTATATTCTAACTTGGAATTATAGAGGTCGTGGGAACTTAGCTAACAACTGGAATCCAAGATTTTCATAAAGGAGAGTCTGTTGGTTTTTCCAACCTACACACTTTATTATACATTGACGAAGAAAGATAGTCTGCTGTTCCACTATCTCAATTAAGTGCCTTTAATTTCAACTCTTTGAATTCTGAGTTCAAATCCCATCAAGATCGACTTTGCTTTACATTTCTATGGTGTTGAGCGGTTTTCCTTACCATTCAAATTTCAATCTCTTGCTAATAAATATAAAGCAATTGTGACTATTTCTTTTGCGTAGGCATGAAACCAGACGTCTGAGATGTTGTTGATTGTGGCATCCAGTAGTGTTAGAAGAAAAATAGTTCCAAAACCAAGCGAAAGTAGGTTACATTCATTTTCGTCCAATATTTACTAGTGTAATACAGGAAGGCACGAACAGAAATGATTGAAAAATATAACTGTACTAATAAGAGGCGTCCTTAGTATTTAGAGGGAGTGTTTTGTGTGCGTGCGTGTATTCTACACGTCTTTATTCACCTGTCATTTAAAGGTACTATATGATGTAGCAGGATAGTTGCTATACTATACGAGAGAGAGAGGGGGAGAGAGAGAGATCTTATCCATTTGATACAAGGAAAATGGAGCTAAGCTCCCATCTTTTTCATTTTTATTTTTCAATGACTTTAGAGAAGAGTAGGCAACACCCATAAACTCTATTCAGGGTACCGAGGCTGGTAGGAGGAAATATACTTAGATCAAATGGGGGTGTTAAACTGAGCAATATATTGAATCTACCACCAAACATTTGTCATCGAAAAACTACGTCTACCACCCTCAAAGTTAAGCCTACAACAAAAATAAGATTATTCCTCACAAACAAAAAACTCCCTCAGGGTTGTGGAGATATTACCATCTTATTTATATTTACCGTTATATGACACATATAACACGTGCGTTGGTTACAATTATGGTTACTCCTTCTGTAATAACTTATTACCAATACTAAATATATCTGCTACTGGTTTTAATCGTTTTCTTCGTCTGCTGTTGATACGTCATTTAAGGAATCACTTTATTTATCAACTATGAATTTGATTCACAGATGTTTGCCACTTCAGGATATTCATTTCTATTTGTTAAAAGAATTTGCTTTGTTTTCTTCAACAATGCGCTTTATTTAATTTATAGGGTGTCCCAGAAAGATTTACCCATGATGAAAAGAAATTATTGAAAATTATTGAATAAAGCAATTATATTTTTGATTGTGCACAGCGATTTGTATATGTTTCAGGTTTAAGTGTTTATAGTTTTGTTTGTCTATAATAATTTTGTCAACAAATATGGTGTCTGAAGTTAAACGTGGTCAAATTATTGCATTAAAAGCAACAGAAAAATCTGATGATGATATTGCAAAACAGCTCAATGTGTGTTGTAAGACGGTGTATAATGTCTGGAAACGTTATAACCAATCTGGCATGACATGAATAAAGCAAGATAATTCCAGAGCATAAAATAACTGTTCGCACCAAACCTATGATTGATACTGTGAGAAAGAGAGTTCACAGGAATCCTCGTCGAAGCATGCGAAAATGGCAAGAGAGCTTAATATTTCAAAATCTTCAATGCACAGGATTGCTAAAGCGGATCTCAAAAAGCAACACAGACAAGTAATTTCAGCAGCTTCGAAGAAAAAAATGGCTCGACAGGAAGAAAAAGATGTTAGCGGAGATGAATAGTGCCACAAACAAAAGTCTTCATTTGGAGTGACGAGATCTTCATTGTGGAGGTTGTTACGAACAAACAGAACGAAGGCTGTTACGAACAAACAGAACGAAGGCTGTACACTGCTGATGCCCAGGACTTGCCTGAAGGGAGCCGAACCCATTTTCGTCATCAGAATCCAGCTGGGGTTATGATGTGGACTGCCGTAGCATCTGATGGATCCAAGTTCCTTTTGATCGTCATTTACGAGGGTGTTAATGTGAATAGCACAGTCTGCGTCAAAATGTTGGAAGAAAACGTGTTGCCTTGGTTAAATGAAACATTTGGAAAAAGATATGCCTTCACTCAGGACGGTGCCCCAGCCCACACCTCAATTTTTACCTAAAAATGGTGCAGAGAGCATTTTTGCAGTTTTGGGGACAAGAACTTTTGACCTCCTCCAAGCCCAGACATCAACCCAATCAACTTTTCTATCTGGTCTATCTTAGAGAGTGATTTCTCAGCTATCTCATGTTTTGGTGTGGTGGATATGTGTGGAGTAAATTTGACGAAGAGATGGTGCGGCGCTGTTACAGTTCAGTAACCACTCGTTTGCAGGCCATAATCAAAGCAAGAGGTGGTCATTTTGAAATCTGATTCGTGTATTAGATAGGTAACACCATAGACTATGTCTCAAGTAATTTCTTTTGAGATTAGACATGTCTATCGTATATACAGTGAATCTGTGATTCACCCATTAGAAACCTATAACCAATGACATGATTTTTCATTAAATGCGATGATGACATACACACACACAAACTTTTAAATCTGGTTCTGACGACGAAAATGCGATACAAAATATAGAAATAAGTTCTAAATCTATAGAGAAGGAAATATATATTGTGATGTGAATGGCTTACGCAACAAGAAATTGAAACGAGGTTACAAAGTTGGCTGGCCAAAAGATTACATGGACTTAACAGTGGTTGCTACTGTGTGAAACAAAATGAATATTACTGACATAGACGAAAGGTCACGCATTTGGTAGTAGGGGAGAGTACAACGAATTATGTCGACGCCTCCTCACCCCAGTACTTCAATGCTACTGTAGCGGGAATTCGAAACTGCTAGATACTCGGTCAGACACCACGAGTAAACCACCATAGTTTCACGTTATCGGTCTATAAATCGATCAATCACACTCAGTCGCTCTTGTGACTCTTGTGAAATATAGGTAGGGCATTTAAAAGTGGGGGTGCAGACGATACATTGGGTGGGGACTCGAGAAGTCAAAGAGGGGGGGGGGTCTGTAACTCTCTGCCTAAAAAAACACTCACAGCCCCTTTGAATTTTGAGTGAACTTTACCCATGCCGGGGTGCTCCACTTAGTGAAATTTCTTTTGGGGGCTCTGAACATATATAGTAGATAATATAGTCTGAGGTTCACTACTCATAGAAAGTCGACGTGATGGACACGGCTGGAATGCCTTTCATAATATGTCTATCCAGCTAGAGTTAATTTGGGGCTAAACAACAACGATTCGTTCTCATTTTATCGACGTCTGGGAGATGATAGGCAGAGTTTATTCTGAACTGATTTGAATTAAAAACGTAAAGACAGAAATACTGATGTCACTTCATTGTCTTTGTAATGAATATTGATAAACACACCAGCTTGTTTACTGTGGATCAATGTTAAATAATTCCATGGATGTGTGTGAATCATGACATTACTTCTGACATAAAGCACAAAACTATTAGATTTCTTTATTACGTGATTGTATTATTGATGACAATCTGGGGTGTGAATAGAAGAAAATGAAATTTGATGTTAACAATGATAGGACTACAGTGGACGAGTAAGAAATGCAAGAAGTGATATGGCTGGCTGGCTGGTTGGTTGGTTTGTTGGTTTGTTTGTTGGTTGGTTGATTGGTTGGTTGGTTGGTTGGTTGGTTGGCTGGTTGGCTGGATATTTCTTAAAGATGGATCCTTAAAGCGAAATTTGCCTTCACTTCTGTGAGACATCTGCATCAATAACAGTGGGAGAGGGAGGTCGAGATAGTGATGGTGGTGATGGTGGTGGTGGTGGTGGGGGTGATGATGATGATGATGGTCATGGTTATGGCGACGCTGCTGCTGCTGCTGCTGCTGCTGCTGCTGCTGGTGGTGGTGGTGGTGGTAATGAAGGTGTTGACAAGATTAATTGTAGTCAATACATTATGCATCAAAATGATGAGGAAGAATTAACGAGGGACCAAAGTTCGCGCAGAATCATTTCTCCAACCCAATAACTTGTCTCAGTCGTTTCTAAATTATCGGACTTGATGATGATGACATACACATACACATACACAAACTTTTAAATCATGTGCAACATTATGGCGAAAGAAGAAGAATTATATGGATGCAGACACGATTTTGTTTTCTCATTAATAAAGAGTGGAGCCCCCACCCCTGCCCAAAACAAACAAACAAAAAAACTAATTATTCATTAATGTTTCGATGGGGTTGGCATTTTCCACTTCGTGAACTACTAGTTTAAAATACCTTAAAAAGAATTAGGCGTCACCCGCGAACGAATATGACCTGATAGCTTACACCATGACTTCGCTAATTGTTTTAGGTGCTTATGTAGTCGCGAGCAGATAAAGAAAAATACCCTTTCGACTACCCCATTCTTTGATCCAGCGGTACATCAAGGATGGATGGAGCAAGAGAGACAGACAGGCAGAAGAGAGAGAGAGAGAGAGAGAGAGAAAGAGAGAGCTGTACCAGTACTCGATTGCTACTCGTTCTCGGCTGAGTAGATTGGAGCAATATGAAATGAAGTGCTTTGCTCAAAGAGACAATGTACCGCCCGGTCCAAGCATTGAACCCACGACATTATGATCGTAAGCCGAACATTCTAACCACTAGGCTACGCACATTCACCCAGGATTAGAATACATAATACTGTGGGAAGAGATTCTAAAGATAGGCGGGATGATCAAGGTATAGTTTGAACGTCTTTGATTACAGGTCAGTTTAATCAGAGTGTAGCGGGAATATTTTGGCAGAGTCCCAAACACAAACTCACTGCCTAAGAGTCGAACCCGAATCACTGTATTTACATATAAAAATAACAATAACAGCAATCGGATGAAGTTTCTCAACACCCCAAACGATTTCAAAAACACCGCCGAAATGTCAGTACACCACCTGCAACGTCATCAATATCCAGCAACGCAACCAGTAATTTCCTCTCATTGTTTAAAAAGATTATCTTTGTTTACTGATTTCACCTTCTTTCTGCTCACACACGCATACATCTGAACACATACGTCGCACGCACATTGATATGTATACATTCACATACATTTAACATGAATTCAGACGCATAGCACATACACAACGTGAACGCAGGCGCTCAGCACATACACAACGTGAACGCAGGCGCTCAGCACATACACAACGTGAACGCAGGCGCTCAGCACATACACATCATGAACACAAGCATTGAGCAGACAAACGTGCATTGCTAGCAGTATACACCAATTCATTACGGATAGACGATGGCATAGAAAATGCCTGGTATTGTTTTAAAGCCTTGAAAATAGCTGAATTGGTTCATTATACCGACCTACAGTTATAGACTATACAACCCATATTTAGATTCATATGAATATGCAAATAACTACCAACCTACAAATATAATGTACCGACTCCAGATGTAAACGCACATGACCATGTACGAGTCACTCACTCACACATTTGATTGCATACAACTAGTTCATGTACATAATGTATTCTCAATCAGATCTTTCTTAGTATTTTTACATTATACTCAGGCCTAATATTCAAGCACAATTTTGTTGGGATTTTAAAAAAAATATTTTTCATACTTTCTGACTACGCAGGTTTTCGCAACTCAAGTTTCAAAAGTATTTCCGTCCGCATTGCAATGCAGACCGAAAACGTCTTCCGTCGATTCTCCTGCTCTTAATAGCTAGATCACCTGTTCGCCATCTGTCAATTTAATCAGCATTCTTAGTTCTGCATTCAACCATTCTAATGCATATTTCTGCACATACATCATGTTTGCATTTCCTGAACCATTCTTATTTCGTCCAATTCACCATTACTGATCATTTCACTGCCAAGGAAGTCTTGTAGCAGGAATATTTGACAGAGCTCCAAACACCAACTCACTGCTTAAGAATCGAACACGAATCACTGTATTCACATGTAAAAATAATAAAAATAAAAACAGGATGTTGTCAAATATTGATGACATCAGCAAAGAACTGGCCACTGAAATCCATAGACCTAGCTGATGGTTAACTCATTTAATCCCAGTTTTGTAAACTAGCACCTGTTTTTGGACAAACAGCATATGAGATTATCATTAACAATTTCGTTTTTGGTGTGCCTTTTCTTTGAAAGACATCAACTATATAAAGTGCGTTTATTCAGTGACTCGCCAATGCTTGCAGCTCAGCTAAGATCAATGACTGCCGAATCTACGCTACTCAACATCGATGACGATGACAGTAATCATGATACAGCTTAAGTAAGCGACCTGCTAGAATCCCCACCACTCACAATTAGTGTCCTTCCTGAGACCATCTCACACAATATCTTGAACTGTTTAAATTGGCTTAAATATCTTCTTTTCTGTCGTTCACCGTAACAAAACATCGTTTTATTACCGATAAATAAATATTTTGTAATTGAAACTTAACACAGACGTTTTGTTCATTCATCTTTTAACTCAACCAAATATTTCTTCGTTACACTAATGACAACCAAATCAAAATGTTCTTACATTACACAGCATTTGTCTTAGTCGTACTAATAGTTCCTTCCTCTCCCCATAGTACATTGCACAATGAGGGAGCTCCACCCAACTCTGGTGCAAGCAAGCTCTGTCATAAGACTGATCCCAAACCAGCCCCATATCCACTGGATTCTCCTCCACAGTCCTCAACCAGCTCTCGACAAATTTGCCTTGCTTTCTTTTCTTTGCCCTCCACCTCCTTCCCTTCGGGATTCTACATCAGACCTGCTTTCACTG
>JAOPUL010004099.1:83459182-83463643 GCA_027564515.1 Octopus rubescens
AAATCGTCACAATTTATGAATATTGAACCATTAGCTAAGCATTAAGAAAGCAGAATTAACTTTCAAATACAAAAGACAAACAGAACAACAAAATAGAGACGCCGTTGCAGTAAGAAAGTAGAAACACTTGGTTAGTTTAGAAAACTTCAAACTGTTTCAATAAACATTATGAGACAAATGCAAAAAAAAAAATAAACAGAACGACTCCAGCTCGTTCTATTTATTTAGAAAGTAAATCTTATAAAGCGAAACAAATTCAACAGCTTCAAACGCTAAAGTGTTGCTCACACAAAAAGAAGTATATATATAATGCAACGTAGCGTATTTATATATATATTGATAAGAGTTGTTGGTTGACAGAATCGTTAGAGGGTCGGACAAAGTACCTTGCGATGTTTCTTCTGGTTCTTTCCGTTCTGAGTACAAACTCCACAAAGATCACTTTTAACTTTTATCCCTCCGGGGTCAATTAAGTATAGTGCCCGTCGAGTATGGTGTCCTGGGTATCGACTTGACCTCACATTCAAAAGTTGTGCCAAAATTAAAAACCATTGGCGAGCTGGCAGAATCGTTACCGCGCCGGGAGTAATGCTTAGCGGCAAATTTTCCGACTTAACGCTCTGAGTTCAAATACCGCCGGGGTCGACTTTGCCTTTCATCCTTCCGGGGTCGATAAAGTGAGTACCAGTTACGAACTGGGGTCGATAAAATCGACTACTCCCCTCTCCCCCCAAAAAATTTCAGGCCTTCGTGCCCAGTATAGAATGGATTATTATTATTATTACATGGACGGTGTGCTGGCAGAATTGTTAGAGCATCGGAAAAATGTCTTACAGTATTTCTTCTGAATCTTGACGGTCTGAGTTCGAGTATTCGTCAGAATATATGCTAAGGAGAATAGATTTGGCTATGAACTGTGTTCATAAAAAGTGTAGGGTTTTGCAATAGTATCTTCTTTCCCGCTTGAAAAAAATTAAAATAAAAAAGAATTTAATTCGCTAAAAACATTTGTTTTGTTATCAGTTATTTCAAATATACTCTCTAAAACAGGCGCAGATATATGGGTGTGTGGTTAAGAAGATCGCCTTGAAACCATATAGTTTCGGGTTCAGATCCACTGCGCGGCACCTTGAGCAAGTCTTTTACTATAGCTCTGTACTCACTAATGCCTTGTGAGTGAATTTGATAGACGGAAACTTTGTGGAAGTCCATCGTATATGTGTGTTTGTGCCTGTTTTTTTTTTTTGTCACCGTAACTTAGCGGTCAGGCAAAAGAGACGCATAGAATAAGTACCAAACTTTGTTTTTAAAAAAAAGTATTGGAGGCGATCTGTTCGACTAAAATCCTTTACGGCTGTACCCCAGCATGGGCGTAGTCCAATGACTGAAACAAGTAAATAATAAAAGATAAGGAAAGCAACATTACATTCCTTCAAAATTTCACAAAAACAAAAACAGGACAAAAAAATCTCATCTAAATAAGGTTACACAGATATTTGTACTTTAAAGAATACACAGGAAGAATGGGAGAAATGTAATTCTCACTGGCAAATGAAGCTCACACCATGACGTATATAAATATTGTTAGCCAAAATTTCCAATGGGGAAAGTAATAACAGCAATAACATATTTTTATTTGCCTACATTGCCAGCAACTAAGACATTTTGAATATCCTATATACCAATAATGGCTCTCAACCATTGTTCACCTATGGGCCTCCCTTGATTCCTATTTTACTCTATCGGACCCTCCTAGCCATTCGATGTTTAAAAAAATCTTATCATATTTTTATCATTAAACATTATTAGGGATTGTATTAAAAAATTGCTAAAATATTTTGTGTATTGTAGAAGTATAAGCAATTTATTGCAGATAAATTTTAACAACAAAATCTTATAGGGACCACCTAAGGGTCATGTGGACCCTGGTTGAGAACCACTGATATATACTAAGCGAAAAGTCCTGTTGTTGGTGTTGTCATTTCTGCCCACGACGCTACTTGGATTGTACCGTACCCCGGTCTGTTGGTGACCTCTTAATTCTATAAATTTATAATGCTTAATATAATTTGTATATTCTTACCCTTGTAGGCAGATATAGACGCATGAGGTTGATATATTTGTAGACAACTCAGTTGCGATGTATGAATATCAGAAGTAATATCCATTTCTTCGCAGAGCGTAGCTTTGATCTACGGATCTCTAGGTTGTGATCCCAGCACGCTTTCACTGCTTCACTCTATTTAACCAACGATTAAGCAAATATATAATATATTATTTCTTTTACTGTTCGTTTTAGGTTACATTTCATCTGTTAAGTCATCCATCATATGTTATTCATTTTATTTCTATGAATCAGGCTGTCTCAAATGTACGAAATATGGTAACTACACAATATATGCTGCAGCCCTGGGATGTTAATTTATTCACTGAAGGGTGACATTTCTCTCTCCCGATACTCCGAGAGCCGCATTTAACAAACCACAAGCATAAATCTGTGTGTTGCAAACTTATGTCTCTTCGTTTGCCATTTTCACATCAGCCAGAAGCAAATCAATTCTATAAATGTTTTCCAAAGCGCATCAAAGAAAGCGAGTTTTCCTGGGAGTTAACTAGAGGATAACTAAAGGATAACTGGGTACAAATATGAGACCAAATCAAATACTTTCTCACCTGAGACTTATTTAGGAGTGGCAGTTGGGGGTAAGGAACCTACCCCTGGTTCGTAAAAGAAGGGGTTGTTTTTAATTGCCTTCAGAGGATCTTCTGATAGAGGTTCTGGTTGATGTATGAAATGATGTAATTTTCTCCAACTGCAGTATAAGATCCGCCAGGAGTGGGGGTGGATATACACGTCACGGAAACCGGGAAACCGACCTTATGAGTCTATATGATTGGGGAAGGAGCTTTCTCTCTGGTGTTTAAAAACAAGGATGAGGCGGAGATAGCTGGAGATACATTCGTCTATAGGCTCATGTCACAATACATAGAGCAATGTAACAGAAGGGTCGAAGATGAAAAGGCATTGGCAGTAACATTGACCGCTTGATCGGTGGTGAGTGTAGAGGTCACGAAGAATGAAATGTGGTTGAGAAGGGTCAATGTGGACGTCACAAACCACAGGATAATACTGGAACTGTGTCTCGATGCATGTGCTGTATCAAAAGTAATAACATTGGTGAGTGCAGAGGTCCCAAAGAATGACACATGGCTTTGAAGAGTCAATACGGACTTACAAGTCCTAATGACGTCACAAACCACAGGGCAATACCAACCAGGATTGGCGGTGAAGAGAAGAAAGCCTAATCGGTACACTAGCAGTAGTAAGAGTCGAGTGAAGCTTTTCTGTTCTGAGGAGTTAGAAAACCACAGGAAGATTCAGTATCAACAACAGTAGGTCCCAACAGAACCGCTGATCGAAGCTTCGGAAACAGTGAACGAGATCGCCTGTCCTTGGAGAGGCTAAAGCTTCTTCCAGGAAGTACTTCCCGCTTCCAATTATTTGCGACGATGGCGAGCAGAAGGAAGCTGGAGAGGAGTGCAAGTTTGTTGTGAGAAAATAGATAAATAAACGGAAAACATGAAATAACGGCAGAATATCACGAAATGAAAGTAAAAGGTGTGTAAACCAGCAAAGAGGGTCCGTCGCCGCTGTACAGGATAACATGAAGTTCACGGTCCTGCGAATGAGCAACTCGTCCTTCAGATCAAAGCTGGGAGTCTGCAAATTTGATAAGTATGACAATGTGCTGTATGAGGATGAAGATTTAGCTCCGATTTACATCGATCATCTCAAACATAAAGTTATATATTTTACGGAAGTCATCACACAGAAGATGGATTCAGTTGAGTTCGATACCATTAGGAAGAAATAACCACTTACCAACGGTTTAATGAATATTTTGAAATTGAATTGCTGAGGTTTTTGCTGCTGTTGGCATCGATATTGCCGTTGACGTCGTCGTCGCAGCCGCTGCTGCTGCTGTTGTTGTTGTTGTTGTTGTTGCTGTTGTTGTTGTTGTTGTTGTTGTTGATCTCCTTGTGGTTGTTGTGCTGTCGTTGTTGTTATTGTTGTTGTTGTTATGGATGCTGTTGGTGTTATTGTAGTCGTTGTTTTTGTTGCTACTGTTGTCGTTTTTGTTGTTGTTGTCGTTGTCATTGTATCTAGGATGCTTTTTGGGGGACGTTCCTTGCTTGGGGTTAGGTACTCTCTGGTCACTGTCCTTGTTAGGACTGCGGGGGGATCCGGCCATTGACCTTGTAAACAAATCCACATCTTAAATATGTAAACAAATGAATATGTCCTCTGGGTCAGAGGTGACTTGGGGATAAACAACAACACACACACATACACACGCACACACACACACACATCCACACACAAGCACACACACACATGTGCACACACGAACGGACACACACACACACACACACACACACACACACACACACACACACACA
>JAOPUL010004099.1:83485667-83496609 GCA_027564515.1 Octopus rubescens
GTGTGTGTGTGTGTGTGTGTGTGTGTGTGTGTGTGTGTAAGTGAACATGACCCAACGGGTCACGGGTGGTCTAGTATCATACTAAAGTTATCTATTATCTATGATAATTCTGCGAATTGGCAGAAGCATTAGAACGTCGGATAGATGGACTGCCTTGCGGTATTCTGACTCTCTGGGGTCTAAGTTCAAATCCCGACGAGGTCAACTTTGCTTTTCTTCCTGTCGGGGTTAAAACAAAACTACCAATCCAAGGCTGTGAATTGGCGGAACAATCGCAATTTTCTTTCACTTTTTTTACGACTGTAAACTGCATGTTAGCCTACCCCAATTTGTCCTTCTCTTTCTAAGACGGTAGAGTGTAATTTAAGGGAAATTTGGCTTATATTTCTAGCAAGTCGAATGACCTCATAGAATCTCTCTCATTGGCTGGAACTAAATCTAGTACATAGCTTAAGATGACAATAATTCTGCAACGAACTATTGTCGCCTCCGAATAGAACTGTTTCATCACTATCCAGGTGCCCTCTCTGTATCCAGGGGTCGGCTAAGCAAGCGTCTCCAGTTCCCTCTGTGTTATGGTACATGCATACAAACATCCAAGCTCTTGTTTCCGGTCAATTCTTTGATGTCGTTAGTTCACATACACATCTTTGACGGCTTCTTGCTCTCTTCCCCTCCACACTTCCGGCAAGATGGTCTTGGGCAGTGACTCGTGGCGCATCGTATGCCCACAATATGATAGCTTTGTTTTCTTGATTCTTGACAGTAAGGTGTATTTGGACATTCAGCTTTTCTAACACTGCAACATTTGTTATCTTGTCTATCCAGCTTACTCTGGCCAATCTACGAAAGATCCACTCCTCAAAGGCACCTATCTTCATTTCCATTGCTCCGTATATTATCCAAGTTTCTACCTCACAGACTACGATTGGGATAACATAACCGTTTACTAGCCTCACTTTTAGGTGAACATCTTTTTCATTCTTATGCTAAATGACTAAAGGCGTGTATGTTACACCTTCTCGTAAGTCCGAGATAGCCATTTTGCTTTGATTTTTGAAATTAACATTAGCACCGCTGCATTGATTGCGTCCTTTAAGTTATACTCTTGGCAAATATTTTGCAACATCTTGTCTCTGTTTAATGCTTTGCTCATCGTTTCTTTTCTTCTTTGCGAATTAAGTTTTCAGTCTTTCATTGTTGGATTTTATTAATTTTCTTTTCGAATCAGGTTAGTGTTTATGTTATTACAGTTGTACATGGAAAGTCTGGAGATGGTGGGTGTTAGTTTATAAACTTCACTCTCCCCTCTACCGCCCAGTTTGTCTCCTCTCTGTCTCTGTCTCTCTCTCTCATATCCTACGTGTGGCGACGCATCTGTGTTGTGTATATATATGATGACGCTGAGATCAGGGAAGTGTTGCCTTGCCTGCTGTTGTTTATACTCGAAAAGGTAAAGGTGCAGGGTGTTGGTGGGCAGACGCCATTTCAATGGTATTTACATATGAAAGAAAGTCTTTCTCTTTCTCTCTCACTCTTCCATTACCCTACTTCAGAATTTAACAAAGTTTTGCTTCATAACAGCACCCCCTATGTCTTATCATAACATTTACAATAATCTGTCTTCAGGTTGACATTCAAATTTACTGCACCTCTGCTTAGGGTCACAACTCTATTATCATCAACACTGTCGCATCACCGAAAACTAACCCTTTGGATTCATTTGTGCGACATTCTCTGCAATAACATCTGTTAGTTACTCCAGACTTTCCTTTAACGCTAGTTTGGCTAGATTAATGTAAAACCAGAGATGTTACTTGTTTGTTTTTCCTTCTGTTATAATATAAAGACATTGTAAGTGAGAGAAGGCAACCGATTCTACCGTCTTGCACAGTATTATTTTAACAGCCGTTTATTCTTCATAGCTTTAAACACCAGTAGGCACACTCTTGTTTTCGATGGCAAATTATTACACTCTCGTTCAACAAATTATTCTTGCTTTAGTTCCGCACATAACGTCATACTCCGTCCCACGACATTACCCTCAGTCTCACAACATCACTCCACCTTAGTCTCACAAACATTAACTCCATCGACAGTTCCACAACATTACTCCACCCTCAGTCCCCCGACATTATTCCATCTTCACTCCCACAAAAGTACTCCGTCTAAAAGTCGCACAACGTTACTCTACACACAGTTCCACAACATTACTCCATCGTTACTCTCACAATATTATTTTACTCACAGTCCCACAACATAAATCCTCACTCAGACATACGATATTACACTAATCCTACACCGGTCTCACTACATTACTTCAACCTCACTTTTATAACATTAAGCCACTTTACCTTACTGTCGCAACATTACGCTACTCTTGTCTGAGCTCTAGTCCTTAACAATATTCCTCATATTTTTACACCCGCTCTAAGTCGTTAAATTTTGGACAAACTATTGCGAGTAAACCTAGTTGCTTTTGCCTCACTGATGTGAGAAAGATTTTTGCTAGGATCGATTGTAGCTTTCATTCCCCTGTGGTACTAATAATATATCTATCTATCTAGGGCGGGTCAAATTCCCAAGATCCATGGACGAGTTCTCTCCAGCGGTTTCTGTCCTTCCTCATTGCTGCCATGTCCTGCATCTCCCAGAGACCAGTGTTTGTCCTCAAGGCATCAATGTATGTCAACCTCGGTCTCCCTCTTCTAGTGTGTCCGTGTAGGGGATCCCACAAGAGCACTGAATGCAGTGTCAACTCTGAATATCGGTGAGCATGTCCGGCTAACCTTTGTGTTATTTTTGTCTCCTCTGTGTTATTTTTGAGCTTACTTTTGGGAGGCTCCCGTACAGCACTGAGTTCTTCCTCATATATATATATATATATCATCAAGCCATTTCCGACTTTGGGACAGTCAGGATGAACACACTGAAGGAGAAAAGAGCCCAGCGTAGAGCCGGTTCTAATCTATCTCCAAATGACGGATACCACTGCAACGTCTGCAACAGGATCTGCAAATCCCGGATAGGTCCGTACTCCCACTTGAGGAGACACGGCAAAACATCGGACTTAGAACACTATGCAACTGGTCGTGCTAAATCCTCATTCATCGAAGTGACGAGAGATTCCAAAACACACACACACACACACACACACTGGGTGGATTGTAGTTGCTATAACTACAAGCCTTCACAAAATTGGCTCCACGCCTTTCATGAGTCATATCTGATTATTTATTGTGTCATTCTTGAAAGCTTCAGTTTCACTTAATGATTCAAGGAAGGAGATCCACTGAAATGGTTATTCCGTTGCTATATCACAATCAAAGGTAGGTTAGAGTTCAGTAGACTGTAACCAAAGACATCAGGTCTTCCTTCTCTTTGAAGTCTTCTTCCTGTTTTACTTATTGTTGAACTGTTGAATTTCTCTTTGTCGAGAACAGGATTCAGCAAAGGAGTCAATATTGACCCCTGGGGATCTATGTAATTATCTAAGGAGGTGGTAAACACCTGAAACGATTGCGAGCTTTAAGAGTGTTGGGTTATTAGTGAACTGAATCGAGAAGAGCCTGGTAATTTAAGGTTAAAACTCACTAATTTCCATCCAAATATCGATGCAATAACTAGTATTCTCCAAACACATATTTCACATGAAATATTCAGATTATATCAGTATAATGTGACTGAATTTTTATTGTTCTTTACCAATTTCGTTAAGTATTTTCATAAAATTTCTTTATAAAAAGCAGTAATGACAAAAAAGAACGAAGAAATTGTTGTTTTTAAATAAAGAATATTTTTTTCATTAATTATACTTTTTAATTTTATTTTGTAAATTTATATAAGGTGTGTGTAAGTTATCAACGATTCAATGAACAGATCAACGATATAGGAAGTTTGTCGACTCCTGAATCGAAATGATTGACTTGGTAAAGTATTGAACGGCTCGAGTTGAATTTACTGCAATCGTTTCGTTGTGTATTTTGGAGATACGCTTGATTCAACGAGCCTCTGTTCACTTAACTCCCAGATTAGGTGCTAGATATTCTGGGGATGTTACCTTCTTTAGGTTGAAGACATAGGCGTGAGAGATTTATCTTTTAATGCTAGGACTTATCTCATTGGATCATAAGTGTTGGTGCTTATCTTTGTATAAGCAAACTTAATTAGCGTGTGAAGATTGCTTTGGTTATAGTTCAACTTAATGAAAGCCCATCGTCCTTATCGTGGTTTTCAACCCCCGTAGATACTCTTCGAGGCTAGTCCAGTATAATTGAGTTACGGGATTTCTCATTCAGATCTAGACACCCTCTAAAAATTATTATGAACAAAATAGAGTGATGTTGTGGTAAAGAAAAAAGTTAATATATACATAGTTCACCACTCAGTCCCATACAATACACTGCAAAAGCCTCCCTCCTACTATACTACACTTGTATCATACCCACAACACGACACATCACCTGCCTCACTACAACTGCCTCAGTCTCACAGCACTACACGACCCGAGCTTCAGTTCAATAAGCGGTGATTGAGCACAATGTATTAGAGTGTTGGAGAAAATGCCTTGTGATATTTAGTAACAGTCCTTTACACTTTGAGTTCAAGTCTTATCGAGGTCAAATTTTTCTTTTACGGGATCGATTAAATAAAGTAGCAGTCAAGTAACGGAGTCATGGATGATAGTCCATGCTAACTTTGGTTCTTGTAACAGGCGAGCCATCCTCCGAGAAGGAAGATAAAGATTGAAACATAGATATTAACCGTTCAACTTTGTTTTATATATATATATAACTTAGCGGTTCGGCAAAAGAGATCGATAGAATAAGTACCAAGTTTGAAAAATGAGTACTGGGGTCGATTCATTCGGCTAAAAATTGAAGGCGGTGCCCCAGCATTGCCGCAGTCTGATGACTGAAACAAGTAAAAGTAAAGAAAAAAGGTGAAAAGGAAAATCTAATACTTTTAGATAGAAAGTAGAACATAATGATGCCGTTGCCAGTCTGGATGTTGGAAGTTGAAGATCCCGAACCGATATACATCCAACTTGTCATCGCAAATAAACCCATCCATGATCTACGAACTCTCTCCATTCGGCACAGGCCCTCATTAGTTGCCTTAGATTGATGAATTTAACTGAAACACATTGCAGTTATACATAGTGTGTTGCAGTTATTTAGCCTATTGCACGAAACTCAACACATTAACTAACATGTATTTTTGAAACACATATTGATGTGCATTTGAAATGTCATTCTGCCAGTAAAACACACGAACTGGTTGCAGTTCACTTCTGTTTTATTATCAATTAAGAATTCCGGGCCATATTCTTTGGCATCTTTTTCTTGTTTTTTTTTGTGATGATTAGTTACAGAGAGCACCACTGTTTTATAGGTTCACAGTAAATAAAATACTCAAGAAGTTGTGATTGCTCTCCACAAAAGACTTTTTTTTTAAAACTAAACCTGGCAGATAGAAATACCAGCATGTGTAAATGCCATTTCGGGATCACCCCCCTCAACCCAACCCTCCAAAGCAAGAGAAGAACCATGTTATCTGTTCACATTGCAAGTATGTTTATTGCAAATATTTTCCAGCGTTCATAGTCAAACTCAATTTATTTCCTGCAAAATCCTAATCTTATAAGAATGAAAATATAAATCTAAGTTCGATACCTTTCGTACATTATGATCTGAAACACAGCGTGGCGACATGCTTGAACGCAGAAAGGCGAGGGCTGTTTAATACCATCCATCTAACGACCTCAACATTCTAAGGTTTTCAGATAGTGCACACTCCTCCCGATGATGCCTTTTTCAATGACAAATTAGGAGATCTGAAGTATTCTATCTATAACAACGTATTCCGACAAAGCCCACGGGAAAGCCAGCAAAAATCTGGCTTCATTATAGTAACCCAGTTAACTCATTAGAGAAGTCCCAATCACAAAAAGTACCATGTGACGCGCTCTAGAGTGTCACCATGTAACGTGTACGGCTCTAAGTCAATGATCAAATGACTCCATCACCCAAAGAAAGTAAACTACTGCCAGTCTAACAACTAATTAATGTTTAACTTACTGGTTTCGAGAAAGTCGAAACCTCGAAATGACTGTCAACCTAATCCTCGTAAAAATTTATTAAACATATACTCTATTACTCTAGTAAAATGTATTGAGCAATCCTTCAGTTTAAAGCTAAATTGTTTTTATGTATAACTGACATAAAAAAACATTACTATATATATATATATATAGTAGAGGATCCAGATGAATCAGGTATTTAAACGGTATGTCACCAGGGACTACGTACGGGTGTACAGGCAGTGTATGTTGACAACTTCGTATTTACCTTAGCAAATGCAGATGCATCATCCATTTATGTACACTACTACAAATTCTGGTAGGGTATCAGATATGTTGTGAAACTCACACGGGTGTACATTTATTGCAGGTATTCTTTCGTTCACTACAGACTGGATATTAACACGTGGGAAAGATTAGAGTTTGGTAAAAAGTAAGACAATAATAATAACACAGATGGGCTTTGGTTCTCTACAGCTGTTTCAAACGAGTCTTTTAATGATTAACCCAAGAGTTACATCATGCAGAAAAATATTGTTTTCATCAGGTGACAAAAAGGAAAAGAAAAAAATTAACTTACAATTTCTCACAAAATTTGACATCCTTTAAAACCGACTACGCCTGCCACAAGACAGCTAACGTAGTGTGTGTGTGTGTGTGTGTGTGTGTGTGTGTGTGTGTATATATACTCACACAGTATACATATATACTTACACTGAAGGTAGCGAGCCGGCAGAATCGTTAGCACACCGGGCAAAATGCCTAGTGCATTTCATCGGTATTTACGTTCTGAGTTCAAATTCCTCCGGTTCAGCACTTGGGTCAATGTAATTAGCTTAACCCCTCCCCCAAAATTGCTGGCCATGTGCCAAAATTTGAAATTAATATATTTATTTATTTACAGACAAGTTCATATATGCGCGCGCGCGCGCACACACACACACATTTAAACAATGGAAAAGAGAATACTCAGTAATAGGCGGAGAGCTTAATACTGGGCTGATGCCGTAGCTCTGACTCACGAATGCACGTTCAATTAAACGGTCACACTGGATTATAAGAGAAAAAAAGTCTTAATTCAAGATGGCACCAGTACCTAACCGCTTCATTGTTTAACACAGATCACATAAATCATTCGTGAAGGGAAATAATTCATAACTAAAAGAGAATATATTTTAGTCAAGGCGATAGTAAAAATTGAGGGTTAGCTTAGCATGCAGCTGGGATCTTCGTGTAGGATTCTAGATTATCCTGTGTTACACAGGGTCAAGTAATACATATGCTTTTTGTTTTCGTGGTTGTATTGGAGCATTTGTACTTCAATTATTAGCCAATATTTAACTAAAATTTCTGTTTGGTTTTACGTGTTGAACCTTTACCTTCTCTATATGTCATCTGTAGACTTAACCTGTTTGTTATGCGAAATCCACCATTAAGTCTAAAAGCTTAAATTTTGTGCATTGTTGCATGAAAGCAAGACGAAAAGATTTCATCCCTGCTGTTCAAACTGTGACTGGATAGCATCAGAATATTGGCTTTTTCACTTGTACAGAGTTGATAGTCGCTCGCCGCCGACGTGGCAGACACGCATGTCTGTACGCACACGCACAAACACACGTGTGTGTGCGCGCGCGCTAGGCTTTTCTTCTTAATAAGAGTATTTAGTTGAGTTTAGCTGAACATCTATTTATTTCTTAAATATCTATAAACACAAATGAGGCTGATTGAAGTTCAGGCTCGGAACGTTGAATTAATTTCAAGCTGACAATCACTGCGTTGTTCTGACATGTTCAAAACATTTCAAAACAACGATGATGCAGATTACTAGAAAAAAAATTCAATAACGAAAACGCAAGCGATAAATACGAGTGAAAAATATATAAAATAAAATAAATGTATATTAAAATCCTTTAGGCTTTACTTTCATTCGCTTTCTTTTATTGTTTCTTATTTCATTTGTTTCTTTTTTCTTTCTTTCCTTTTCAATTTTTATATATACATTCACATTTTTAAATACAAAAGGCATTTCATCTTTAAGTATTTTTTTACCTAAATATTGCATACATTTGGAAGACATTTAACAAGCGCACATACCAGCACTCACAAACATACACTCTCAGCACTCACACGCATACATACCCCCCACACTCGCACACATTCAAAGCGCCTATATCTACCCCACACACATAAAGATATGTTTGTTGTTATGTCAAGTTATGTATAAAAACAATTTAAGACTAAAGTAAAGTGTTACTCAATACTTTTTAGACGAGTATGTGATTAATAAAGTTTTACAAAGAAAAGGTTTTGTTTGCTTGTGTCGGTATAATCTATTTGTGTGTGTGTGTGTGTGTGTGTATATATATATATATATATATATATGCCTATCCATCTATCTATATATGTATGGTAACGAAACCTAATATATTCACACACACACACGTGTGTTAGAGAGAGAATGATTGTACTGTATATCAATTCATAAATTCCTTATATACTGGAAAATCTTAGATGCCTTACACTACTCACTGAAGAGAGTGGGTTTTCTAATCGTCGCTTTCTTAGCAGCCTTGATATGATCTACGATCATACGCTATATAAGGCTGGTTTTCTGACAAACTATTCTTTTATTAACCCAGCTGAGTTGGGGAGAAGATAATTCGTTAAATCTATGTATATAACTAAAACAAATAAGGTATTTCTCACATATGCTTTGTTTTGGAATGTTTCCCCGTTTTAAAACTTTTCATAGACAGTAATCATATATTCGAAATCCTTATAACCCTTTCACCCCAGTTTTGGAAGATTTAAGAGTTATGCTTGACAGACATGTCTATACATAACCTCAATTCATAGATTATCAAGATCGATGTATATAATTAATATAATAATAAATTATATATTAATAAAGCAGTTCAGAGAACTTCATTTATCCTCCCTAGACGTTTTCATTCTTCTTGTTTTTTTAATAAATGCTATTTACCGACCAAATCATCTTCGCTTTCTGTTCGGTTAGGGGTTTTAAAGGAACTAATCATAGATCTTACTATATTAGGCTAGTTAGCTGACACATACTTACTTTAGTACTCCGGATAAAGGTATGGGAAAACAATTTGTTGAAACTAAATATACAGAAAAACGAGGTATTTGAATTGAAATGCATAAATTATTCACTACAGTTTCATCTCATAAACAGCAACTTTGTAAGAGTTAATTCATGCAAAAGCAATTCTAATTGCTTCATGAAGTATTTAAGATATTTTCTTAATAAGTTCATCTGAGTCAGTTATCTACCTACCTACCTACCTACCTACCTACCTACCTACCTACCTACCTATCTATAAACATGTGTGTATATTTATAGCATATATGTTGTGTTTGTGAGTGTATGTGTACGTGTGTATGTTTTAACTGGAATGAAAAATAGGCTGTATCTTTTATCTTTTACTTGTTTCAGTCATCAGACTGCGGCCATGCTGGGGCACCGCCTTGAATTTTTTTCGACCCCAGTACTTTTTTTTAAAGCCTGGTACTTATTCTATCGAAATCTTTTACCGAACCGCTAAGTTACGGGGACCTAAACTCACCAACACCGGTTGTCAAGCGGTGGTGAGCGACAAACACAGACAGAAGGGCACATACATATATATATATATATATATATATATATATGACAGGCTTCTTTCTGTTTCCGTCTACTGAATCCACTCACAAAGCTTTGGTCGGTCTGAGGCTATAGTAGAAGACACTTGCCGAAGGCGTCACAGTAGGAATGAACCCAGAACCATGTGGTTGGGAAGCAAGCATCTTACCACACAGCCACGCCTGCGCCTATAATATAAAATATATGAAGAGAAATATCTCGTAACGTACCAGGTCGATAGAATAAATGCAGGTCGATATAATAAATGTGTCTTATATAAATAATGGGGAGGAGATAAGCTCTCCTAAATCCCATGAAGGCGTTGCTGCAGTATGGCTGTTATCCTTTGACCGAAACTAACAAATGTGTACACACACACAAGCATCAAACACACACGTACGCGCATATACGAACACGCACATGTATATGTACGCAAAGGTGTCTTCCACACACTTGCGAGTCTACGTGGTTGTCCAATTTCCTAGAAATAGCAGCCATATCTATTCCGATTCACACACTACCGCCTTAAAAACGGACATGTATATAGTATTGCCGAGAGTTTGCCGAACATTGGATAAACATGAAATGATCACAGCGGGAATACCTTTGAACAGAGGTTAGCTCGATGAGGGTTGATGCTATGCTAAATTGCAATAACAACAACAACATATATATATATATATATATAGTGTGTGCATGTATATATGCAGGCATATATCTCTCTCTCTGTGTATATATATATATACACACACACATACATGTATTTACATATAGCTTGTTTTCAAATCAGCAAGAAATTAGGAGGTAGTTTCCTGTTCAACATTTCCCACAATCCAATTTGGCGAGTTCCCAGCCACTCCGCATTTCATTCCATTTCTTTCATGTTCTTTTATAGTCTGGTCGTATTTTGTTTATATATTTTTTTTCTTTACTTTAATCTAATCTCCTATGCCACTCTCTAAATGATGGACATTTATGTCGTCTTCCCCTCCCGATTTTAGATATTCGTTCTTTGATGGTACAGAAAGAAGCAGTGATTGATATATATATATATATATATGTATATATAATTTCTCCTTCTATCCATCTATATATATATACATATATATCTATCTATCTATCTATCTATCTATTTCTCTCTATATATATATCTTTTATCTTTTTTTTTTTTATCTTTTACTTGTTTCAGTCATCAGACTGCGGCCATGCTGGGGCAC
>JAOPUL010004099.1:83575203-83588662 GCA_027564515.1 Octopus rubescens
ATTCCGCCGGGGTCGACTTTGCCTTTCATCCTTCCGGGGTCGATAAAATAAGTACCAGTTTAACACTGGGGTCGATAAAATCGACTACTCCCCTACCCCAAAATTTCAGGCCTTGTGCCTAAATCAGAAACCATTATTATTATTATTATTAAGGTGACGAGCTACCAGAATTTTTGGCACGCCGGACAAAATGCTTAGCGACATTTCGTCCGTCTTTATATTCTAAAGTCAAATTCCGCCTTTCACCCTTTCCCGGGCCGATAAATTAGGCACCAGTCAAGCACTGGGGTCGATATAATTGACTATCCACCTCCACCCAAAATGTCAGGCCTTGTGCATATAGGAGAAAGGATTATTATTATTAATTGTTACAGCCTTGCGAACTTTACCTTTCATCCCTCCACAATCGATGAAATAAGGCACCAGTCATGTACAAGGGTCGATCACATCGATTAACCCCTCCCCTTAAAATTGCTGGTCTTGTGTACCTAAATCAGAAAAAGGTAAGGGTGGTGGATTAGTAGGAACGTTAGGTTATCGGGGGAAAATGCTTTGCAATATATCTTCCAGCCCATTACTTTCTGAGTTCAAATGCCGCCGAGGTTAACTCTTCCTTTCTTCACTTCGGGGTCGAAAAAGTGAAGTAACAGTCAAATAATAGGGGTCTCTGGTATCGACTTACTCCCTCCCCTCAAAATTACTAGCCTTTAGGTCTAAATTCGAAATCAATATTATTCTTTCTCTTTCTCTCTATATCTTTCGAACTATCTCTATATGGATTGTCCCTGTAATTCAAAGATCAACACTTATCACATGTAGCCACACTGATCCGGCCTGAGAATGTTAGCCTGGTTATTGTTAAGGGTACGCATATCTGTGGAACACTCTGCCGTTTTGACGTTTATTTCACGTGCAGGAATTTAGTTGGTCGAAAAACTAAATCCTCATCGTCGAGACCGAACGAGAATCCATTAGGGCAATTTAAGAAAAACATTAAAATCATCCGTTCTCATTTCTCTTCCCTTTGGAGTCTAAAGATATTTTGTCCATGTAAAGAAATCAAGAACAGTGGTCCTATATGTTGAACAATAAAACGCCGAAACGAGAATGTTTTGGTAGTATATACCATAACCCTTTTTTATATGTCGTACTTCCGCTTCTGGTAGGTTTTTAGGGCGATGATATTACGCAAAAAAAGGTACAACATCAAAACGATTACTTCACTACATCACTGATCGAGTTCAAAACCAACCAAGATCCTCTATGCTTTTCATTCCTTCGGTGTCGATAAAATATGCTTGTTTCGTTCTATAGTCAATTCAATTGATTAGACACCCACCTACATACATACTCTCACACCATATAAGAAAAATTTTACCTTGTACCCGGCATTCGTATTATGTTTGAAAATTTGATAAGAAATCTCGTAACTCTGGCTTCGAATCTCCACAAGTCAGGCAATTTAATCTGTCCCAGTGATGAGCCAATACAGGGTTTGAACTCAGAATACTATGAACCGGATTAAATGCTACACTGCATCCTGCCCAGCGTGTTAACGATTCCGCTGGTCCACCGTCTGAGACTGGTACTTTATATATTGATCCCCCAATAAGATGAAAGGTAAATATAACCTCGACGGAATTTGAACTCTAAGGAAAAGTGCCGGAATAAATACCGCAAAGCGTTTCATCTGATGCTCTACCGCCTTATTAAGCGCACTAGAACTGATTCGGTTGTACAATCATAATAGTCTTCAACATTAATAAAAAGAATTCTTCTGACGCCCATTCGAAAGAAATCTATATTTCAGTAAACTAGTGTTGTAGATGTAACTGAGGGTGTAAATCTAAGAAGGTATTTAGCTTGGTGCAATTTGAGTACAAATCCCGCCAGAGTTTATTGAATTTTCTTCCTTCGGGGGCTTGGTCAAATAAAAGTTATTTAAAGTAATATGGCCTATTCAAATATCTTTATACACAACTTCATATAACCGTTGTATGAGTAAATAATAAATATACTCTTTATGCCTTGTATCTAATCGAACTCTTTCAAAAGTGAACTAATATCGAGAACCTGCCATGATTTATGTTCGGAGACCAGAGACAGTAAGGTTGGAGAGGAAATTAGAGCGATGGGGTGAGCGAGAGAGAGACTAATAAATGTATTTTATTATTTTTTTTTTACAGCGAAGGTGATTATTGTTTCACCACGGTAGCTGAAATTTCATAGTTACAATGAATCAGATGGGAGAAGGTAGAGAGCAGGAAATGATCATGTCTGAAAGTCCTTCCTTGCTCATATTCTACTTCATCTGTCTATCTCGCCGCCCCCACCCCATCTCTCGGATGTTCCGCGAGTCTAGTGAGCTATTCTGATGTCATTGAAAACTTTATCTTGATGCTGTGTATCTCTAACAGATACAATCTCTTTCCAAGCTTTATTCATGAAAGGTTTTCAACTAAGAACTATCGCAAGCTAATGTAACACTTATATGTTACAACAATGAACAATACCTTCTCATGTTGCAATGAGTCAGCTAGTATTTAGTGTTTTTATCACGAGCACAATGCAAAATCAACGTCTTGACACGAGCCGATGACCATTGAAACAATTAGCTAACACCTTTACACTTAGGCTAACTATGACTTACTGAAAGTTGTTTACAAAATAAGTATAGTCATTATTTTCTATCCGGAAGTATTTGTCTTCTGTGTTGTGCAAAAGAAAAAAATCGTCTGTTCAGTTACTTTATATTCTAGGATTGAAACGCTCCACCTCGGCCCTGTAAATCATCAAACTATTTGTTAATTTGTATTTAGATTCATTCTCTTCTGCCTTTATCTACTATATTGTCAAGGAAAGAACTTCTATGATGCGATGACTTGCATATTCTTGATTGTAATTTTTATTGCGTTCTGCAGATTCAAACGCAAATATGTTAATCGCTTCTGTTTTCGTCATAGGAGAACAGCTTCTCTTTTACGACGACTGTGTGTTCATAACACACGCGATTCATTAGTACAAGGAATTTTGGGACACCGATATTTTGACATTGCCCGGGTATTTCTGGCTGACGAGACACATGTCGAAACACCGGTCTCCCAGAATCCCTTGCACTAACGAATCGAGTATGATATGAACACGTATTTGTCATAAAGAAGAAGCTATTCGTCTATGACGAACACAATAGCAATTAGCATATTTACATTGGAATCTGCCGGAAAGCATTAAGAAAAAATATGCACGTCATCGTTTCGAATTTCGCTGTTCCCTGTGCATATAACGATTTATTAATTTCTATGATGTCTGACTTATTTGATACGACTGTCAAATCTCCCACAACAAACTATTCGATCAATGCCTCTAAACATGTTTTTAACTCTCTATAACATTGGAAAGTATAGCCACAATAAGGACAGCTTGATCTCGGCCATATTGACGATCAAACGATAAAGTTTAATTCAAACCGACACACTGGACATTTTATATGAATATATCTGAGTTACAGCCAACAAAATTACCTTTATACAGTCGCTTGACCTGCTTCAAATAGCAACCAAATCACCCTCAAATCATATCCTGTCATACTAAAAAATATATATTGAACAGTATTGTTTGATAAACCGAAAATTGAGATAGAGATGACTAGAACGACTTTGACCTGGAGATACGAGGTGGTATCAAAAAGTTCCCGGACTAGTTATGTTTAATTAAAAAAAAGTTTAATAAAACTTATTTACCTAAGTTTTAACATCATCTCCTTTGAAATAATCACCTTGCGCAGCAATACACCAATCCCAGCGTTCCTGCTACTTTCGGAATCCGGTCTGGAAGTCGTTTTCCATAAGCGAGTCAAGGACCTTCTGCGATTCGCTCTGGATCTCGACAACGGTGTTAAAACGGCGACCTTTGAGCTGCATTTTCATCTTGGAGAAGAGATGGAAGTACGCAGGGATTAAATCTGGCGAATAGGGTGGGTGCTGAAGCGATACCATATTGTTTTTGGCGAGAAACTAACGAGTGAGGAGAGCTCGGTGACAGCGTGCATTGTTGTCGTGAAGAATCCAATTCTTCGCGCTCCACAGACCCGGTCGCTTTCGCCGAATGTTCTTCCTCAAACGCCTTACAACGTCGCAGTAGAACTCTCAATTGACGGTCTGTCTCTGGCGAGGGAATTCTTGATGCACGATACCGGGGATGTCGAAAAAGAAAACGTTCAGCATGCTCTTGATTAAGCGGTGGTGGAGATGAAGGCCTCCTCCATTGTGACGACTGCTGCTTCATATCAGGGTCGTACCCGTAGACCCAACTCTCGTCACCGGTGATGATCCACGGCATGAAGGATGGATCATCAGCGGTCCGCTGACGGAGATCTTGATAGACCTCGATGTGACGTTCTCCCAGCTCAGACTACAACATCGCAGACTACAGTACACATTTGATCACAAAAGCACAAATTTTACAACTTTCGATGTAAATACAGCGATGTCACTCGGCACACTGCCTGATGAAGGTCACTTGCTGGATCTCACTTCGCATGCAACCATGTGCTGGGATATGTTGGCACGCTACAGAACTATTCCAGGAACTCTTTGATACCAGTTTTTATATGGCGGAAAAAGCATCTTGTGTAATTATTATCATTGAATAGCTTACAAAGATATGACTTTCCAACCTTAGCATCTGAAAAGAAAAAGCTTTCCAACAAAAAACTCTATTTACTTCTGTTTATTTTAGCACCAATTTTCAATGTCATTTCCATTACCAAACTCATGTGGTAATGACACACTTTACAAGACCAACAGACACAGATGCGTCCCCGCATCTAATGGCATATCAACTTTGGGGAACTATTGTTTCTTCAGATTATCTCCCCTTATCAAATGGGGCAGTTTTCAACTGCGTTCAAATCTGTTAATTCCTTTCTCCGTTTTGAAACTATTTATAAGTTCTTTACTATACTCTTCTGATATTTGATAACTTACAATGATTTCAACACGCGGTGACAGTTATTGTAAGGAAGATAATCGATTCTATACAAATCTTAAAACATGGTGATGTGAAAAGTTTGAATTATGAATTGAAAAGTAAGGAAGATCACGCACAGAATATACTTACTTAATATTTTCTATTCATTACTAATACTCATTACAAATACTCGTTACAAATATTTTTTAGTCATTTATAGTCATGTATAGCTCCATTTCTTCCTTATTTGAAACCATCAGCATGGCATACAACAAAACTAGAATATCACAATAAATTAAACATTTTATGAACCAAGGTAGTTTAGAAGACATTCAGGGATGCAAAATAGTTAAAGTTCGGTTCATGATCACAACGTTCTGGATTCGATTATACTGCATAGCTTCTTGGTCACATGATTTTTTATTCCGGTCAACCTAAGTTCTCTTAGTTTAATTTAATAGATGGAAACTATGAAAACCTGTTGGATGGATTATACCTGCATCAAGCTGCAGTGACATATCACTAATTCAAAGGACAATTTAATCCAACAACCGAAAACCCATCGTCAAAATCGACGAAGATCCGTCTCTTTATTAGATAATTCGAGTACAACTTCCTTTCCCAGCTTTTCTATCTTTCGTTTACTATGATCCGCGAGATCATTATTCTTAAATGGAGTTGGCGCTGAGTATGAGAAATATAATTAGGTTTGTTCCAGGCAATCCAATGACAAGAAAAAGATAAAAGACGCAGATACAGACGTTCTTGACTCAATTATCGCCACGTTTTATTCTTCCAGGGTTGATAAAATAAGCATCTGTCAGATACTGTGATTGATATAATTGATTATAATGTCCCTTATATTGCCTCTTACATTCTTTAGAAATCAGCGAAAAATAAACATTTTAGAAATAAAAGGAACTCTCGCACAAATCGAATAAGCAACGCGAGAACAAGAAGAAAAAATAACAGTAGAAATCAGAATAAAAACGTATATCTGTGCTAATACTAAAGGAAATAAACAGTTAAATTCAAGTTCCAAAAAAAGTGGATTAAGACGTATAAACAAAGAAATATTAAGCAACTGGGAAACGTGGTTTGGTACTTTAACCATAATGCAGTATTTGAAAGAAACCTTATTACATTCTATAGAAAATTAAATAAGTGAAACAGAAATAAATCTATCAATAGTCGATTATATTTAGAGAAATATTTGGATTCATTAGGAATAAAGCTGTCAGTAAGAAACCCGCCACTAGATATTACTAACTAAATTATAAAATGAAGCAGCAAAAATTACTTAAAATAATGGTGGACAAATTGACATAATAACCAAAGTAATAACTGGTAAAATATGCCTACAAACACGTGGTGTCATTTGGTGGCCGGTGAGTGTAAAGGGAGATAATGATTTCTACATAATACTTTGCGGAATTGAAAGTTTGTAATTTAAAATCGAGGAACAAGTATGAAGATGCCTAAATCATACATCTTTAATTCTTTTTAGCTAAATATTAAGAATAACATTTCTAGTCTTAAGTAATCACGCTTACACCATTTTATTCTTATTAAATATCATCAACATGACATAACCCAGGGCAAATAAGGTAGACTAATTTAAGCATTTGTCGAAACCAAATGTTTATTATAAATGGAAAATGATTAATGTTTGGAAGACATTCGTGGAATGTCTGTTTTTCTTCTCTTTTCGTTTTCAATATGGTTGTAAGAATAGAGAGAATTAATAGTAGCTAAAATCAATATGGCAATAATTTAAATGTAGAGATAGTCAATGTAAATCAATAGAATATTTTCCTATAGATAAACAAAAGACTCTCTGTAGAATATAAACTTAAAGATAAGATAGTAACAACAATAAAGACATTAGGAAATAAACCTTTCCATTATAGAAATATTAAACACGGAGACAAGTATTAACTACCCAAGGATAAACTAAATATGATATAATTGGAACGTTCTTGTCCTAGAACTTATATAAAAGCATCAAAGATCATGCAAACAAGGCGTATCAAAATTAATTACCATAGTCTGGCTGATGACCATTTACACTGATGTATACAGATATGTGTTTCCAGATGTTATTGGCATGACCATCACGGAGACTGTATTTGACTATAATATATCAGTGCAATCAACATTTAAACAACAGAAAATATAGATATCTTGAATGTTAGAATTGGAAACTAAAAGAAACCGTAAATTAATAGGTATAAAAGTATAAAAGACATAATTAAATATATTAAAAGACATAATTATAGCTATATTAAAATAAATTAATATCTTCATTCTTTTAATCATTTCAAACGCACATTAAACATTAACCAAAAGACCAAGGATATTTAGGGGTAAGTATTGTTTGCTACTCTTAGTAACGTTTGAAACTACATCAAAACGAAATGAAATACAAGATAGATAAATGTATATATTTGTCGTTGCAAAAAGACGCAGACACACACACACATGTATACACACATACATGTACATACACACATATACAGGCATACACATACATCCAAAATTATATACATACACACCACTAACAAACACATACGCAAACAACGATTTGTACTAAACTTTTTGTGGATATTTCACACGCAAACCAGAGATAGATAGAGCTGTGCTTAATTATAACGGAAAAGAATTTACCAAGAAATCTATTAAAATAATAATGAAATACTAATACTAAAAATAATGAGGAAGATGGTGATGATGATAGTAATAAAATAAGAGAAAATGATAGATAAGAAAAAATAAATAATAAGAGCAAAGGATATATAAGAAAAAATAAATAATAAGAGAAAATAACAAACTGATAAATAAAATATAACTTGGCTACTCGAGAAAGTTTCTGAAGTATTAAATAAAACAGCAATGTTTTATAATAGATTATCAACAAAATAGAAATTCAAAGTGAAAGAGAAGAAAAATAAAAGTAGTTACTTAATAGTCGATAAGTATGTATAAAAACAGAATGTTTTTTGAAGTTTGAAAATAACAAAGAACTATGTTGAAGTTAGTGAGAATAACAAGTAACAGAGTTCCAGCTAGAGACAGATCAAAACAATAGCGTTTACACAGTCGGTGGAAAGAAAGCGAAATTATGAAAGGTATGTTGATTGGATAGAGATGATGTTGACAGAGTTTCAATACGAAACGAAGCACAGCAGGATCGAATCTATTTAGTAACAAATAATGTAAATAAGTAAATAATAAGAGGAATAAAGAAAATATAAAGTTGGGAAACTACACAACCAAACCACTGAATGTCTAGTTTTAAAACTTCACCATTATGCGCTCCCCCACGACAAAATATTTAGATCAATACCTAACAACAGCTGTGACAGCATGAATGAAAAATAATGTGTGAACTTTCTAGATTACGAAAAAGAAAACATAATTAGAGAAAATAGCTACAGGCCTATCACGTGTTTATCGATGTAGTTATAAACTTATTCTATAGGATATGCTTGAATACCCAACTATACTGATGTGGGGGGTTGGGCCACTTTTAATGAGCTGAGCCATTGTGTTAAATCAACATTAAACCGTCTAGGATTATATAGTGGTTTAACTAATGACTGAACTCAGTAAGATACACTTCTGAATAGGGTTGACGAGAAGAAAGTGGAAGAATGGGTTGAGAATATCTCTGTTGAGTTTAACCAAGAGTAACCGTTCCTCTGAGGAACATAAACCATGGTAGTTGTGATAGAAGAAATATAGAGGAAACACTTTGATAAGTATATTGATGCCAGTCAGTGAAGATTTTGAATAAGGTTGTTGCTAATGAGTAAATGAGTAACCTAATCATATTTTAGATGTTGAAGTGAGTGTTGAAATAAAACGATTGTTTGATAGTATCACAAGGTTGGCACTTGTTAGGAATGACGTCCCCGCGTGGAGAGAGAGAGAGAGAGAGAGAGAGACAGACAGACAGAGACAGAGACAGAGAGATAGATAGATAGATATATACAGAGAGAGATATTGGTTTCAAATTTTGGCATAAGGTCAGCAATTTAAATTTAGGGGAGAGGTAAGTCGATTACATCGCCCCCAGTTTTCAACTGGTACTTATTTTCTCAACTTCCGAAAGGATGAATGGCAAAGTCGACCCCGGCGGCATTTGAACTCAGACTGTAAAGTCGGAAGAAATGCCGCTGAGCATTTTCTCCGTCACGGTAACGATTCGGCTCAGAGGGATATTGAACTGGTAATTAAGGGGTTTGCTCAGGCACATTGTGATTGAAAAAAGCTGAAGGGTTATTGTCATGGTTGACTGCCTCGATAATTCAAAGTGACAGGAGATGCTTTCCTATTTAGCCTCTAGGTATATATATCTCAGTCTTAGGTTCTTCCGCACCGTTCGGCGCATCGAGCAGTAAGAACTCGCCAGCGGTCGCGATCAGCGGCAGTTTCTCTCGTCCATGCCAGGTGACGCTGACTGTCAACAGGTCTTTTTAGAACGTTCTTCGCCGGATCGGCAGAGGAGCCGCAGTTTTCCCTCGGTTGCGCCCAATCTGGTCGTCTTCGGCATCAACACAAAGATCAAGTTGCACTTGTACAGGAGCATTGTGCTGCCGACAGTGCTTTACGCAAGTAAAACCTGGAAGAGCACGACAAAGATAGCAAGATGGCTGAAAGTTTTCCACCAGAAGTGCCTGCGAACGGTCCATCGTGTGTCCTGGCGCGACCATGTGAGAAACGAAGAGATTCTAGGTATATGTAGCGTTGATTAATTGCTGGTATGGACATCATATTTCTATAGAATATCTGCATAGACCCCTTTAAAAAGTGAATGTAATGTTGAAGTTGCTGTAGTATAAACGGAGAGTTTGCGAGTACATTTATCTACTGTGTGCAAGTACACTTAGAAGCAAAGTTGGTGTAAAACATGGACATTATATGCGGGTGCGGTACGTACAGAAACAATATTTGAGAAGTTTTGGGAGAGAAGTTTCTGCGAAGTTGGTTCAAATTCTTTTGGCACGGGATCGAAAAGTCCGGATGAAGTTTCAGAGACGAAGGACATACAGCTTTTTGAGAGAGAAATATGGTTCATTTGGGATTCGGGTGATGATTTTATCAGACTTGTATTATTTTGTAAACCCATCCACTTCAAAGAATGGGTGATGTTCTTCAAATACTTTAAGGCTATTTTATGTACCAGAAAAAGTTTCGAACAACTATGATTGAAACTTTGAGGTCTTGAGGATGTATATTTTAACTGTTTTTTGGATGAAGAGGGAAATATCTTAAAACGGATTTTCAGTCATACATCTAGCTGTTTCTTATGGTTAGTGATAGTATAAAAATGGTTCACCTCCCAGCATCAATGTGACTTTGGTCCAAAGGTAAGTTGATGTTGCGCAGTATATAGAGGTATGTTTGGTAGTCGCGATAAGGTAGTAATTATATGACCTGCGACAGGAAGTACACTGCCTCGCGCAGCTGTAAATTTAACGGTATATGGATTTGACGCTTGTGAGCTCCACCAGTTTGAGGATCTCAAAGTTGGTAACTTTGTCACTCTAGTGGGTGTTGAGCATAGTGCAGAAACAGCGCTAGTGTAAGCACTCAACTCAGTTAGCTAATGACTTGGAAACGTAGTGGCCAGTGTAACGGCTTTTGCACACACACACTGTCCCCTGAGATTTTTCTCGGGTGCTTGGCGTTTCAGACATTTTCAATACATAGTTTACTGAATACATTATTTGCCTTTACCAATCTATTGTCAACCATATTCTCAATTTTCACATCAATCAAGATGAGGCACACAAGACAGCAGAACAGGTGGGTTGTCTTCTCAGTGTCTCCTTGATGGCAATACAGCGAGGGTAGTAATCTTACAGAGATGTAAGCTGTCTGAAAAATCATGCTTTTCTAAGCTGACTTCCAGTTAAAGGAATCAGTAGGCTATATGAATCAGCATGATATACAGTTGAGAATATACACCGTACGGTAACTAGATTACCGCTTTTGGCGAAAGGTAGCTATCAGATGAGCTGCTCCTGTGACCAAGGGTGTGATGTGGAAGCCTAAGAATGGACAGACTGCCATCATTGGGGTATCGGTATAGAGAAACTTTCATCAAGTATTCTTTGGCCCTTACAAGCACCATACTGTAGACATTGAGAAAAGAAATCGCATGAGCACGCCGCAGTTCTACTCATTCGTTGATATGTATGTATATGTATGTGTTTGACGATATATAATTTGAAGTATTTTCTCTGTGGGCAAGCAGGTTTATAAATCGATTAATTACTTCACAGCCATTCAGGTTCATTATGAGCTTAATTATTTCGTATTGCCCTTGTTTCTGTTTCCAATCGAAGACTTTGTTGTGAAAATCATTCTCTGAAGTTATTGTTTGCTTATCTATTGTAAATCTTTAGTGTGCCGTCTACACCGGGAATATCTGCTTTGTACACTAGTTCCTACATAGAGCATTTGTTTTTAGAAGAGAGGGGTCATGGATCTGAAGTCCCATATACGTTGTAATGGTACTTGTACTAATGCTTTCATTACGGATAAATGTCTATGAATCTACACTGTGGGAACTATAACAAACTAACAATCTTTCCCTTGAATATTTTGTGGGATCCGTCTGATCGGGGGAAGAAGGTTTCGATGAGTGTGACAAATCGTCTAGCTACATTCGTTGATATATTCATGTTACGTGGTGGATTAACCCACAAACGTTTCCTAGGTCTATGCCTTTTGGATGTAGTGTCTTCAATCTAAGGAATATTTACTTTGACATCAAATCACACTATTGCATCATATTATAGCGGGTCACTGTTTTATAGTGATTTCTTCTGTAGACAAGCAAGAAATACGCCTACTATTGGTGAATTTATCATAAGTGTTAGTTAATGGATGGTTTGAGCTCATTTTATATAAGAAGATTCTTCCTTAGGTTTGTAGAACTGGTGGTATTAATATTTATGTTGCTCTTCAGACAATGGGTTATTTTAAGATTGATGTTAACAGTGAATTTTAGATAAAGCTGGTTAAATATTTTAATGACATTTTTTCGAATGTCCATGTCGTATTGTTTTTAGTTACAAATCCGTCTTCTGCAAAATTTCTGTATAATTCTATGTCTGCATCCTTTACTTCACTCTTGAGGCTATTTATTATAAGATAATCTCCTAGATCTGAGATTTCATCCCCCGTCATAAATCTCTATGGCAAAAATCAAGGCTCTCATCTCTGCTTTTCTCCTCTAGTAAAAAGTATAAGTAGGATAGTAACGATATTCTTACAGTTATACATTTATATAATGGTTTCAAATTTAGGCAGAAGGCCTGCCATTTTGGAGCAGGGGGTAAGTCGATTACATCGACCCCAGTGTTAAACTGGTACTCGTTTTATCGACCCCGGAAGGATGAAAGGTAAAGTTGTCCCCGGCGGAATTTGAACTCAGAACGTAGAGACGGACTAAATGCCGCTAAGCATTTTGCCCGGCATGCTAACGACTCTGCCAGCTATAATGGTTTCAGAATTAGGCACAATGCTAGCCATTTCGGAGGAGGGGGTTTAGTCGATTTTATCGACCCCGGAAGGATGAAAGGCAAGGTCGACCGCGGCGGAATTTGAACTCAGAACGTAGAGACGGACTAAATGTTGCTAAGCATTTTGCCCGGCGTGTTAACGATTCTGCCAGCTCGCCGCCTTAAAAATACCGCCGGGGTCGACTTTGCCTTTCATCCTTCCGGGTCGATAAAGTGAGTACCAGTTTAACACTGGGGTCGATAAAATCGACTACTCCCTTCTCCCAAAATTTCAGGCCTTCATGCCTAGTATGGAAAGGATTATTATTATTATTAATGATTTAACTCAGGTTTGGTATTATTCCCGGTAGGAGTTTTGTGTGTAGTGGGTAACCTTAGGTATCCATAAGTATCACAGGTATCAATAGTCTTTCAAGTGCTTAGAACCCTCCTGATAATATTTCCTGTCCCCAAGAGGCAAACTTTCTGTAAAAGCACTACGAGACATTCTATTCCAATCTCCTTCAACCATTCGTCTATATTTTTGCTTACAGTTCCCAATGCACCTATTATTATAAGCACAACATTTACAGTTTTCATACTCCAAATTCTTGCAATTTCAAATTTTATGGGGTTGTATTTTTTGTTTTTCGTCCTCTTTCTAAACGATCCTAGGATCAAACGGGCATGCTGGTCACAGTAAGAAATTTCGATTTTCCTTGTCTATTACTGTTATGTCTGGTCTATTATTTTCTAACTTCTTGTCCGTTTGGATAGAGAAGTCCCACACTAATTTGAATTTCTCTGACTCAAGCACTCTTTCGACCGGATGATTATACCATGTGTCTCCAGCTTCAAATCCCCATTATCATCATTATTATTATTATTATTATTATTATATTTCCTCTGTCTGGTTGCTATGGCGAAAGAGGTAGTGTGGTGGACGAGATTGAAAGGACTGAAGACAGATACCTTCC
>JAOPUL010004099.1:83608266-83618952 GCA_027564515.1 Octopus rubescens
AAGGATGAAAGGCAAAGTCGACCCCGGCGGCATTTGAACTCAGAACGTAAAGTCGGAAGAAATACCGCTAAGCATTTCTCCCGGCGCGGTAACGATTCTGCCAGATCGCCGCCTAATAATAATAATGATAATAATAATTCTACTATAGGCATAAGGCTTGAAATTTTGAGGAAAGGGTTAGTCGATTACATAAACCCCAGTGCTCGACTGGTACTTATTTCATCGCCCCTGAAAGGACGAAAGGCAAAGTCGACCTCAACGGAATTTGAACTTAGACGGACGAAATGCCGCGAAATATTTTGTCTAATGCGTTTCTACTTTCAGAGTTCAAATCCTGTCGAGATAGACCAGCTTTCCGGTTTTGATAAAATAAACTCACACACCTAGTCCCACTCACTCACCAACATAGATTTGCAAATGTTAGAAAGCATTATTATTTGTTTGTTGATGTGGACTCGTGCATCGAGGCTACGGCAAAGATTAGTTGAAGAGAAGCTGATATGGGCATTCATTTGTAAAGAGGGGTTTTATCATACCTTATGTCATTGACAAAGTAGCAATTATGAATAAAACATACACCGAGGATGGAAGCTTAGTACAGGAATATTGCCAGGTGTATTCCACTGGCTGGATAGTGCAGTCATTAGTCTAATGACCCTTGCATACTACAAGGGTTTAATGGAGAGCATGAACTATAATGACTCGTAGGTTACACTGGGCGTTGACGAAGATACATTAAAAAGACCATTGTCGAGCAATTTTAGCTGAAGTGTTCTGGAAATCCTTGACATGATAGTGCTACAGAGGAACAATACCTGTTGATGACAAAATATACAGGCACAACAGTTCGAGTGACAATATGTCCGAGAGTCAGTGGAGCAGATGAAACTATCCTACAAGCTCTTATCAGCTGTGTTTGCCTCGCCTGCATGCGTCGTGTGAAACGAATCCAGTTACAACCGCTGCCTTCCTTTGACTATTAAGGTCAATCTGTATGTTTGTTCCTGAAGGCTATGACTAAAGAAGGAGTGTGGTGGGAGACATTTAAATGTTTGAAGTCAAGAGGTGTTTCCCTTTCCAAATAACCCCCTAAACGTCTTTTTCCAAGATCACTTGAATTAGCTGAGAGTGGGGAATGAAATTCTGACCTCCAGTAAATTTTATGCAAGTTGGATGAATGTTTGTGGATGGATAGATCAGCTCTCAAGTTTCTCATGGTGGCTTGCAACAGAGAGAAAGCACGTCCTTTGTATTAGGGATCTCTGCCTACTGATTTGGTCTAACGTATGTAACTGTCCCCTGTTGATGGATATTTTATCATCGCTCATTGTAACAAAATTTTGTTTCTTTTTACCAATGTTCTTCCTTTTGGTACCCTTGTGGCAAATAAAGAAATAATTAGTAGTAGTAGTAGTAGTAGTAGTAGTAGTAGTAATTCTATTATTATTATTATTGATGTTGTTTGCAATGAACGGACACCATTAACAGAACACCAGAGAAAAATTGGATTTTAACACATTCACATGATGAAAATGAGGTTTTCGGTTTATTTTGCCGACAAAAGACTTCCGGAAATTTGAGCATCCAACTCCATTATTCTGGATTTTTTAAAAAATGTCCGGACTTTGGACTATTTTTTGATAATTTTATGTTCAAGATGGCCACTTCGGGGAAATGAGGAGATCCACAAACGCGATAGCAACGAATACGCCCCAAATATTTTAACAGATTAGAAAAAGAGAAAAATTATAACAATTAAACAAACGTTTCTATGATGTGTGAAACTTTTTAAGTCTGCGTTTATTGATAATTTTCATTTTGTGACATCAAAAATACTTTATTCTTTTCTTTATATAGTTTCTAACATATTTAAGAGAAATGTTTCATTTAGTAAGAGCTCCAGATCAAGCAAATTTTCTTTCTTTGCGTTTTGAAGAAAATATGCCTACTTGCCTGTTCCACTAAAAGCATCAAGGAAAACTTTTCCTTTCGAGTCAGATGTCACCAATTGCTTGAGCCTTGGAAAAGGTTTCTTTTATCTGAAACTAATTCATTTTGGTCGACATATTGCTCTAGTTGTTGAATTCATTGCTAGTTACATGACGAATCCATTGACTGAGAGTTCGTACTGAAGCTAGCAATCCACATTGTTCAAGATTCTTGTAGGGCAATACAGTATTTTCAGTGGAGATCAGTACTTGAGTGTACATGGCAAACGTTTTTGGCTCTTCTTTGCTTGACTGCATTACATCTGTCATGCTGTTCTGGTGTCAAGGTTTCTGAAGACTGGATGGTGAATAGGCACAAAAAATACTAGCATAGATGCTCTTCATTTTGTTTGTAAAATGCTAGACAACAGAAGTTTTCCAAGTTCCTGTTCCAGCCTGCATCATCTTCTCCGACAAGTTCGGCAGTTGCACAGATATAGCGAGCAACTGTTTTGGAGTCCTGGAATGAGGCTGGAACATGAATATCATGCAGGAGTTGTCTGAGATTTAAATACTTTGTTTCACATTTATATTTGTATATATTGCTTTCAAATCAGGTCTACTTAACGTTCTGTATTAGTATATGTAACAAAACCACAAGACAAGTATATTTCACGCAAAATTGCACAAGGCCCGTAATTTCGGGTGGGGTGGGGGTGGGGGTATAAGCCGATTACATCGATCCCTGGTACTTGTTTTATCGACCCTGGAAGAAATGCCGCTATGCATTTTGTCCGATGCGGTAACGATAGCCTCTAGCTCGCCGCCCTTATACACACACTATATATATATATATATATATATATATATATATATTTGGTGTCATATTTTGGTACTAGGCCCGTAATTTCAGGGGAGGAGTAAGTCGATTACATCGACCCCAGTGCATAATTGGTACTTATTTTATCGACCCGGAAATGATGAAAAGCAAAGTCGACCATGGCGAAATTTGAACTCAGAACGTAAAGACAGACGTAAAGCATTTGCCCAGCGTACTAACGATTCTGCCAGCTCGCCGCCTTATACACCAGTATATATTGGAATACTTTCGTTATTAAAAGTCACTGTTTAAAAAGTCATAGCTTCGAAAAGTTAGTATACGGTTTCATATACAGGGTAGTCCGAAAGTCTTGTCACCCACCTACCAAAAAGTAATGAGAACAATAGATTTCAAATCAAGATGCTTTGTCATGTGTGTTAACATTGTGGTTTTGGGAATTGCTAGCTCAGAAGACCGTTTTCGTACTAAGCTTCCATCCTCGGTGTATATTTTATCCATAATTGCTATTTTGTCGATGACATAGGATATGATAAAACCCCTCTTTACAAATAAATGCCCATATCAGCTTCTCTTCAATTGATCTTTGCAGATGCCGTAACCTCGGTGCATGAGTCCATATCAACAAACAAATAATAATGCTTTCTAACATCTGCAAATCTATGTTGGTGAGTGAGTGGGATTGGGTGTGTGAGTTTATTTTATCAAACTCGGAAAGCTGATCTATCTCGACAGAATTTGAACTAAGAAAGTAGAGACGCACTAGACAAAATATTTCGCGGCATTTCATCCGCTTTACGTTTTAAGTTCAATTTCAGTTTGAGAAATATAAACCAATTTAACGTGAAAAGACGAAAGAATAATTGTCTAAATTTTGTGAGAATTGAAACTGCGTACTAACTTTTTGAAGATATGCATTTTAAATCTGGAAATCGAACAGCAACTGCGCTCCAAATATATACAATATATAATCTCTTAGAGCAGCGAGCTGGCAAAATTGTTAATGCGCCGGACAAAATACTCATCGATATTTCTTCCGATGTTACGTTCTTAATTCAAATGCTGCCGTGGGTCAACTTTCCTTTCATCCTTTCGGGGTCGATAAAGTAAGTACCAGTTGATCACTGGGATCGATGTAATCAACTTACTCCCTTCCCCGAAATTGCTGGCTTCATGCCCAAATTTAAAACCACTATATATTCTCTCTCTCTCTCTCCCTCTCTCCCTCTCTCTCTCTCTCTCTCTCTCTCATTTGAGAATGTGTGTGTGTGTGTGTTTGTTTGTGTGCGTGCGCGCACGCGCGCGCGAGAGAGAGAGAGATTAAAGGAAGATTGAAGGAGAAAGAAAAACAGTTCGGTGTGACAAACTGACAGCATTTCTGTACCTCACACAAACACTCCTACTCCGCTGCTACTCCATTACTGTTTTTTGGGGGGGGGTTTTCGGCTAAGGCAGCGATCTCACAGAAACGTTAGATCGTTGGGAAAATGCCTTGTGCTATTTCTTCCGACTGACTGTTCTATGTTCTGAGTTAAAATCTAACAGAGATCAACTTCGGCTGTCATCCTTCCAGGGTCGATAAAATAGAGTACCAATCCAACACTGGGTCGAGGTAATTGAATCCCTTCTGAAATTGCTGGTTTTGTTCCTAAATTAGAACAATAATAATTCCGGCTCTTTACGTTCTGAGTTCAAATCACACCGAGGTCATTCTGTTTTTCATACCGCCTGGATCAATAAAAAAAAAAGTACCAATCAAATACTGGTTCGAGGTAATTGAATCCACTCCCCCAAAATTGCTGAGCCAGTGTCTAGAATTAGAATAATTATAATTCCGGCTCTTTACGTTCTGAGTTCAAATCCCGACGATGTCGACTTTGCCTTTTATTTTTGAGAGGCTCGATAAAATAAAGTACGAATCACGTACGAGGTCGATGATATCAACTGATACCCTTCCCCTCAAAATGACTGGCTTTATGCCTAAATCAGAAACAATTATAATTCAAAGTGGCGAACTACCAAAATCGTTTGAGCGTCGGAATAAATGTATTGCAGCATTTGTTCTGGTTCTTTTAAGTTTAAATCCCGATGAGGTCATATTTGCCATTCATCCTTTTGGGGGTCGATAAAATAAAGTAGTAAATTACGGCGTTGATGGTATCGACTAACCCCTTTCCCTTAAAAATTGCTGGCCTTGTGCCTAAACTAGAAGCTAATTATTTTATCAATTTTGTTACCCCTTTTCTGTTTCCCCCATTTGGAGAGGCGACATGACAGTTTGGCCGGTTAGAGAAGGTAGTTATGTTGACATTCTGACACCTCGTGTGTTTTCTTCGTGTAAGTCAACTGGAGTAAGAATATATAAACATTAGTAATCTTTAATACATAGCTTCTACTTTCAGATAACAACGAATTGAACAAGTTTATCTTTGTGTGTGTGTGCGTGTGCGCGCAATACTATTAAATGTCTATATATTGTTCGAGACGTGTTACGGGTATGGGTGGAGTAAAGTGATACAGTATATATATATACTGTATCTTTCACTCCACCCATAAATTTATACATGGGTGTGAAGGAGATGTGTAATCGACTGAATCTTCTTAGTAAATGGATCTCCGTCGGCTTCGAGGAGTATTCAGTTTTCTGATTAACTGAATACTTACTCATTGAATTGGTAATACTCAAGTGGTTGGGAGTGAGTATACCCTAGACATGTATGCTCTGAACGGGACACAGTATGACGAGGGGGAACGTTTATATTTAAATTACAGCTGCAATCTATCCAACAAGCTTGCTTACTTTCACACTATTTCCTTCTACCTGGTTTCACTGCCAAGGGTTGATAAAAGATGCCACGCAGTGGGATCGAAACTATGACCTTCGGATTGCGAAGCGAAATTCTTAACCATTCGGTCATGCTACATCAGTAAAGAACAGGTACAACATCGATTTCCCTGAATCTTTGGTTCCACAACCTTTACGGTTTACTGATTTTTATGAACCAGGGGTGGTCACCCGGTTAAAAACGCACTTAAACAAATATTAAATCAACTTAAATAATTAAATGAAATACAGGTACCTATATATTAGCGTAAATTAGTGCAGATTATAAGAGGTTCCGGACCATCATTGTCCGGAAAATCGCTGCTGTATCTGTATATTGTTGATATTCACATTACCAACTTCGATGTTAAAGACAGATAGAATTACTATGAAGTCACCACATTTTGTAAATGCATTTTGAGTTAGCATTGTGTAGTTTTGGCGATTCCACGTGAGCTTGCTCAGTAGCTAGGGGAGGGAACGAGAGGCGATCAGCCCCATGCGACGCTTTTATGGAAGCGATACTTTTGGGTCTGATGTATAAGCCTGTGTAGGTTGTATAGAAGTAAAAATGTTTCGATTTTGAGTAACTTTAACTAGGCCGCGTGTAAGGGACGTGGAATAATAGCGCTGGGTAAGACAGTCAGTTAACCCCTGGGGTGGAGAGCAAACTCAAGAGCTGCCCTGGGCAGCTACATCAGCTACATTACTGGTGTTGCTAAAAAAAAAAAGGTCTGGACGAACCGATAGGGTACTGGACAACTGAAGATATCCATGGTTCGTATCCTATCGCCGTCTTACTCTATTCGCTAAAAACTTAAATGTTGTACACGCACATCCTTCAAGTAGCAGTCAAATCACATCTATTGCCTTTAAAAATGAAGGATAAGTTGCGTAATTAGTCGGTGATACAATATATCTGTGTAGGGAGGGTCACAGTTGGAATATATTTGATAACAGATCTGCTAACCTGGAGCTAAATAACATTATCAACGATTAATCTTATGTACTTATATGAATTTATTAATTAGGTTTATTCTGGTTGAAATTTAATTTTTTAGGGGTGGGGTCTAAAATCAACCCATACACTGGTGAAGTTAGTGTTTATTGAATAAAAGAATCGGTTTTCTAGATATTACGACCATAATTTATTTTTGTTTATAATTTTTATCATATCTGGCTAAATAAGATGGTCATAGCGCAGCTTTTCTAACAGTGATATTTGAGAGAGAGAGAGAGAGAGAGAGAGAGAGAGAGAGAGAGAGAGAGAGAGAGAGAGAGAGAGAGAGAGAGAGAGAGAGACTGTATGAATGGTAGGCAGAAGCTTCGGTCCATCGGCCTACCTCTGTCTTTCTTTCCTTCACTCTCTCTCTCTCTCCCGACCAGGCACCTTGAGAACACAGAATACTTATTCAAGTGTTGGCTTGAGCTGATTTGAAGCGAAACAAACACACATACACACGCTAGTATTGACATTTAATAAACCTGTGCATATATATATCCACACATATAATAGTCGATTCACAGAGAAATACCTTCGGACTATCAACTACGTTATGTATGTAACACTGTACACAAACTGGCAGGACAACAACACTAGAGCCGCTCTCTTATAAACAGATAACTCGTTATATTTACTATCTCACGGAAGCTGTCCCAATAACAAAAATACCACCCTGGATTCCTTAAAGCCGTGTTGGTTAATTTGGACCAACTGTAAGAGTCAGAAGACGGAGAAACAAAATACCACCGAAGATAACGAGATGGAACCGAAAAAAAAACACACGAAGACAAAAAAATTGCCGAAGCCTCCACCAAAGCCGGTAACACCGACATACAACCTGGTAGGCAGTCTTGATCATATCACTTCTATTTAATCTGTATGCAAGTGTTTATCTTTTGTGAATTTAGAACAGACTATTCTGGTCCGACGGTAAATTAAAAATGTAAATTACATTTGAATGATAACCAAAATACTCCCTTGTGCGATTGTGACCGTGTGACAACCGTTTTATGTATGTATATATACATCTATGTATGTATGTATGTATGTATGTATGTATGTATGTATAACCTTTTCGGTACCGCTGCATATCTCTCCTTCTATATTTCTCTTTATCTGTCTCTTGATCTATCAGTGTGTGTGTGTGTTTATATTTTTTGCAAGTAAAATTACTGCGTTCGGATATCGAAAAAAATATAAACATTCATTTTTTTTATTTACACAATTTTTCAATGTACTTCATACACGTATACACGCACACGCAATAAATAAACATCATACGTGCGATCTTTTCTATATGTTTATGTATCTGATGTGTCTGTGTGTGTGTGTAGCTATAAATGTACATGTGTATGTTTAGGGTATGCTACTATTAATACAGTTCTACGCTCCTTCACATATGCACTATTTATAAACATTATATACTGTCATATATTCACATGTCTGTTAATTTCTATTGCTTTGTGTATACTACAGTGTTCGGCACACACGCCCTGTTTCAATTCTCTCTATGTACAACAGGAATGCGTAGTCCTAGGTCAACCGCGATTTAAGTAGGTCTGTTGCCAAGAGATTTCTGTCGTGACCACCCTGTCTTTCATTCAGACATATTATATGAAGGACTACATTATACAAACACCCTTTCCTTTTTTTAAATAGTAGGGTATGATTTGAGGGAGAGTTGGCTACAATTTCTAACAGGTGGAGTGACTATCTAGAGGATCTGTCGGTGGCTCGTATGTATGTGTATGCATGCGCGCGCGCGCGTGCGTGCGTGTGTGTGTACTTGCATTCATATTTTTGTTGGTTTTATTTTTCGACTTCCTCACCAATGGAGAAAGAGCCGGTTCTCGACTAGAAACAAGGAAGGCTCTTCCACTTGCAATTAGACAATATCAATAAAGTCCTGTTGTTTGTTTTTGCCTATCTGTATGCATGCATTCATTCATGTATGTATGTCTATCTGTCTATCTATCTGTCTATCTATCTGTCTATCTATCTATCTACCTATCTACCTATCTATCTATCTATCTACCTATCTATCTATCAGTCTATCTATCCATCCCAGAGATGAAGAGTGTCGTCGACAAAGTGCTACAGTTTCGTGCTCGAATCCAATCAGTTACGTGTTAACATAAAACACGTTTTTATGTCGGGTGGGAGAGTAGATGAAATATTATTAAATAGTGTAATATATACAGTGACAAGAACGTCAGTCGGTCCCTCACAGTCCCGTAATCCTGGCTGAAATAAATCAACTCTTGTTTCGCACACGCACAAAACCACATTCGCATACACGCACAACCATATTCATACAACCACATTTACACACAGTCACGTATACACATTCAAGGATATCATTCAATATGTTCAAATGTATAGACATTTCACATTTCAACAGTGTCAGTTTTTATTCTAGTATAACTGGTGGTGATGGATCGTTTTGTAATAGGTCAGCCCCTGATTTCGTTCAGAATTATTGTTCAAAGGCATTCCAGTTGTGACCATCTCATCTTTTATTCGGACGAAGTAGCTAAGACTGTATTATCGAATGTATCCGCGATAGCTGTTGTTGTTTAGTCCCAGGTCAGCCCTGACTGAGCAGATAGTCACATGGATCAAAAATATTCCAACCGTAACCATCCCGTCTTTTTTAGAGTTGTGTATGAGTACTATTACATTATTTAACGTGTCCTTTATTTAAGACATTAAGGGTGTGTGATTTGAGAAATATTTTAACTATTCAGAGCAACCTGAGTGACTACATAGATTCCCTCTTTGGATCGCTGCACTCGTGGTTATTGTTGTTGTGTAGCACTAGGTTAGTCCTAACTAATCATGCAGACTATGTTCAAAAGCATCCCAGCTATAATCAGCCGTCTTTTTTCATATCTACAACAACGCGATCCGATGTTTGTTTTTGTTTTGTTTTGTTTATTTTTTAAAACGGTAGGGCGTGATTCGAAGGAATTTCATTGTATGACTTCTATTAGGTAGTAAAGGCGCTTATCATATTCCACCTGTTGCTCCTGTATCATTTACCATTTTGATACTGGTTGTGCCTTGCCCGACCACCAATTTTAATTGACTATCGCAGAACATATGTTTAGCCGCGAAATGGGTTCATTTACTTGTTGAAACTTACTGTATCATAACTTTACTCTTGTCTCTTTCCCTCACTCTTTCTCCCCCCCCCTCTCATCTCTATATATCTGTATCTATGTATCTTTTGTCTGTGTGCGTGTGTATACACATGTACACATAGCTATATATATATATATATATATATATATATATATTCATTTTTGGAATATTGGATCTCGATGTAGAAGATTAAAGATGAAAATAATAGCGTGTGTAAGTACTGGATTAAATTTTAAAAACCTGTTGAATAGAAAAAGTCGTGAATAATGAAGATGTTGGTTCGAATCTCACAGGCCACCTTTACTTTTTTTTAACTCAATATTTACACACTGTTATTGATAGCTTCATCTTCTGCTTCGAGATCCAATGTTCCAGCAAAGAACTATTTGACGTTATCTGAAAGTTTATAAATTTGTATGACGTCAATGCACACACACACACACACACACACACACACACATTCTAGGGAAACAATACAAAATGCTCAATACACGAATACTTGCTAATGAGTTGATAAATATGAAACCACTTAAATTCGAATACGTATTTTGAATCTGTTTACATATAAGTATATATGTATATATTAACATAACGCACGTTTCTGTATCTATGTGTATGTAAACACACACAGACCTGTTTTATATATCTATAAAATATTTCTGCATGTGTGTGCGTTTTGTTTGTTTTTACGTATAGTTTATTTGTTAAACATCCAAACATTATTTGAAGAATCACTCAATAAAGTTAAATAGACTATTTTTACAAGGAAAATGGTTGACAGGGACTTCGATGTTTCACCAGTTCTTGATTTCCTAAGACTGCCTGACGGGGCCAAAGACTGGTGAAACTTCAAAGTCAATGCCCACCATTTCAGTTATATATATATATGTGTGTGTGTGTGTGTGTGTGTGTGTGTGTGTGTGTGTGTGTGTGTGTGTGTGTGTGTGTG
>JAOPUL010004099.1:83813607-83824720 GCA_027564515.1 Octopus rubescens
AGCTTGCCAGTTTCCAGTCAAACCATCTAACCCATGCCTGCATGGAAAAACAGACGTTAAAATGATGATGATGATATGTATGAAATAGTAACACAACTTTTAGGGTCACCTTGTGTGTGTGTGTGAGAGAGAGTTTGTTTACTGCATGTCTTCAGAGTACTTCATTTGAGTAAAACAACAACATTCTTTATATCTCTTGTAAACAATACATCCTGTATCTCAGTGTTTTCATCAGTCCTTTCTGTGAAGACCAGTAGAAAAGAAAATACCTTACCTAAAAACAAGTACGGGTTGGCAACAGGATGGATATCCAGCCATAGATTACTATCTTAATAAGTTTGTCCAACCCATATATAAAATGTATTGAACAAAAAATGGATGTAAAAGAAGACTAACGAATTTATACCTCTGTTTTAAATTTGCAGCTTTATCCTAATCTGAGAAAGCATTATAAAATTCCTACATGTTACACATTTTAGTTGATTTCATCTCCTTATTCTTGTTAATTTCCCATTATTATTATTATTAAACAATAAGAAGAGCGTGATGTTTATTTACCTTCATGAAGAGTTACATCAATCATTCTAAATTATTATTTTTATTATTATTTTGTCTTCTTTAATCTGTTACTTTATCTTCCTAATCCTTCTGTTATTGCAATTATCCAACTGGAACTTCTTCACCTTGTTTATATTGCTCATGTTTTTGGTAAAAAAACCCACGAGTTTTACTTTCTTTTAAAAAATTAATTAATGTGATTACATAAGAATTTGTTTATTGTAGTTTTACTCATCCTCTGTACTTATCTAACTTCAGCTGACACAGATGCTGTACAATTGACAATATATACCAAAAATGGTAATTATCTTTATAATTGCTAAACAATTCATTGTATATGTAAAAGTTATGTGTGTGTTTATAAATATTTCTCTTCCTTGTATGCACATATATATTATGTATGTATATGTATGAATACATACATACACATATGGCTCAGTGGTTAGAGCGTTAGGCTTACAATCATGAGGTTGTGAGTTTGATTCCTGGACTGGGCTGTGTTTTGTGTTCTTGAGGAAGACACTTTATTTCACGTTGCTTCAGTTCACTCAGCTGTAGAAATGAGTTGTGACGTCACTGGTGTGGAGCCGTATCAGCCTTTGCCTTGGATAACATCAGTGGCATGGAGAGGGGAGACTGGTATGCATAGGCGACTGCTGGTCTTCCACAAAACAACCTTGCCTGGATTTGTGCCTCGGAGGGAAACTTTCTAGGTGCAATCCCATGGTCATTCATGACTGAAGGGGGTTTTTACCCATTACTCTTTAGGTATATGTATGCATACGTGTGCGTGTTTATAATATATATATACATTTATTTATTTATTGTGGATGATGCATGGTAGGAGAAGGTTGAGCAAGAAAGATATGTAGTGTCATTTCTGTAAGAAAGTGGGTTGTTTGGTGTGACAGCAAGTATATATACATTGATTGTATAGAAAGAAAAGAGTGGGGCACACCAGAGTAGACATAATTAGGAACAGAAAAAGCTGAGTCAACACATGCTGTGTGATCTGATAGGAAGCTACCAATCCAGAAGATGAAACAGATGGAGACCAAGTGTATGTGTGCATATATATATATATATATAAATAAAAATCAAGCCAAATCCGACTGGAACCTGGCGCAGCTCTCCAGCTCCGATCAAATCGTCCAACCCATGCCAGCGTAGAAAACAGACAGACGGACACACACACACCATTTTAAGGTCCATTTTTCCATTCTGGCATGGGTCACACGATATTTGTTGAGGCAGATTTTCTATGGCTGGATGCCCTTCCTATCACCAACCCTCACCTGTTTCCAAGTAAGATAATATTACCCCATGACCAGACATGTTTTCATGGAAGATTAATAATGAAGGACACTGCTTGTATGATGGTGACACTTGTTTACAACTATCATGTGATGTCAAGACAAGGAAATAGTAACATGCACGCACGCATGCATGCATGAATGAATGAAAGACTTCTTTTAGTTTCCATCTATCAAATTAACTCACAAAGCTTTGGTCAGCTCACAGCTATAATAGAAGACATTTGCCCAAGGTGTCAACCATGTTTTTGGTAAGCAAACTTCTTACCACACAGCCATGCTTGCACCATATATATGTGACTTTTTTTAACTCTGAAGTTATATTTGAATTTTTAAAAAAAGTGTTGTATTTTTATAATAATAATATTTTCTCATATTATCAGAAGGGCATACATTTTTTAGAGAGTTGTATAAAGCATTAGTTTGATCTAGTATATGACTAGTATTTATTTTATCAACTACTGTGAGATGAAAGGCTAAGTCAACTTTGATGAGACAGACTGAATTATCTCTGGCACTCTACAACTTCCTCGCTTCAATAATATTAATGACAGAACATATACAAAATAGTAGCATAAAAGAGTGATAATGGATTTTAAAGGAGGGGAATTATCTGAAAGACTATGTCTTAATTTGTTTTCAAGCCTTCCCAACAGATCTCATACAATTCACCTTGTGAGTGAATTTGGTAGATGGAAATTGTGTTGAAGCCAGTTGTATGTATATACATATACAAATATATAAATGTGTGTCTGTGTTTATCCCACATACACACCACTTGGCAACCAGTGTTGGTTTGTTTACCTCTTGTAACTTAGTAGTTTGGCAAAAGATACCAATGGAATGAGTACCCAACTTTAAAAAAAATTAATAAGTACTGGGGTCTACTTGTTCAATTAAAAAAACATCTTTCAAGGCAATGTATAAATGTATGTTTCTCTCAGAATCTACTGCTTACTGACCATACTGAGATTATGTTCCTGTGGCCAAAACATATTCAGTTACATTTCCAAACATTTTTCATCATTGTGTATATAGCATCAGTTTGTTTCAATTGAAGAAATATTGGTCTACAGCTAACCATGTTGAAGTCTGAATTTTTTTGAATGAGAATTTCTTAATTGAATTCTGTATTAACTTTAAAAAATGGAGTAAATTATAATAAAAGGTTACAAAACTACTTGGTCAGGTAATTCAATAGATATTAAGGCTGAAAAACGTGAAAAAAAAAACAAACTAAATTTAGTTTGCAAACTACAAAGTTGTCACTCTAGGCTTGGTCTGTTCTACTCACATAAACAGATAGCACCCAGATAGCCAGTGAAACTTTTGATAGCGATTTAGGAATCCAACACAACAAAGAATTAGCTGTAGGACAGCGAATTTTATTGGAAGAAAGGGATTAAATATAATTAGATTTTTTTATATAATAAAGCTGGTGGAATGATGGGAATGGTAAGTCTGGTAATCTACAATTTCCAGTTTCTTTAGTTTATATTCTGAGTTCATCCCGCCAAAGTCAACAAAGCAAGCACTAGTCATGCACTTGGTCACTTCAATTAACTATAATCCTCCTGTAGAAATATTTTTCCTTGTGCCAATAGCCAATGTTAGAAATCATTTCTTAATACCTTTGACATTTGTTTTTTGCAGGCACTCAAAATAAAATGATACTACTGGCACTTTTGTGCTGTGTAGATTTACCATCACATTTTACTGCACACGAGAAGCCATTTACATGCTACCCAGTTATGGTCATTAGAGGATCTAGCATGCTTAAATCTTGGACTTGTGAGTGGTTTGAGGTAATCAGCCATACATACTATCACAATACTTTCCTATTATTGACAGCCAACTTTTTATTTACTAAAGGAATTGGAGAGCAAAAATGTAAAAATATTGTTCAAGAGGGATAAAGATTTATAAAACTCTGTGACCTACATTAACAACAAAGGGACAAACTCTGAATATGATGGGAAATATATTTGAGGCATATGGAGAAAGTGTTCTGCTATTTTGTAGCAATAAAACATGGCAAATGAATGCAGAGAATCTGCAGTAATTACAGATGAATGAATATGATTCATTAAATGTGCTTTGTTAACTTATAAGAAAGGTTAATTTGAAGAAAACTGAGAAAGCATTTAAAATCAAAATAATTAGCACTCTCAACACAATGTCTGATGTAAAATTCAATCTTATGACTATGTAGTCATTAGTCTAGCAATCTAAACTCATTTATGGCATATTGAAAATTAGCAAATCAATTCATTTGTTAGATTCCTTCTAATTATCTTTGATTATAATATGCCTGAAAATTGTGAAAAATAACTTTAACATTAGTTTTCCTTACGCATACATTATAGGGTACATTCCTATTATAAACAGCCATTTTTTTTATTTACTAAAGGATTAGTAAATAAACTATTACACTTGTGAGGTTGGTGTAATAGTTGACTGGCAGGCATTCAGAATAGCTGTCACTACCTCGTGGAGAAGGAAACAGGCAAAGAATTGGGTAATTGTTTCCTTCTCTGAAAGAATATTTTGCCCAAAACAATTTTTTACATATGATCAAAGACATTCCACCTATGACCACCATGTCTTGTCATATATCATGTCTCAGTATGTATCTGAGATTACATCATCCCATTGTGCTTCCTTTTTTTAAGTAAGGAAGATTTGGTTGCTATTTTTAGCTGATCAAGTGACCACAAATTGTTGATCATCAGTAATACACTGAGGTCGATTTAATTGACTATGTTTCTTTCTACAAAAGTATGGCTTAATACTAAAGTTAAAAATCAATATTTTGATTCTTTTCGCTTTTCGCCATAGCTGTTCACTTCTAGATTTTTGTGTAGTTGAAAGCTAAAAGCATCATCTCCTAACTATACACTATTAACTACACTCATCTGACAAATTAATAAATTAATAGCCAGCTCTTTGATTTTTGGATTTGGTTCTGTACTAGTAGTACCTTATTGAAGGACACAATGGACTACTTGATCTGAGAATCGCATTGCTTCAGTCCACTCATCTGAAAGTGAGTCCTAGCAACAGCTGGTAGGAGGTTAACCCTACAATAGGCTGACATATCATTTACGGAGAGAGTTATGTATTAGAGTTGTTTAAATACTGTAGGCTCAAGACAGACTTTCACTATTCTGGAACTACATGTGTGTGAATGTGTATACAAACATGTATCTAATAATCATGAACCATTTCCATTCTTTGTTTTCTCTTTCAGAAAGAATTTCATGCTAAAATCAGTCCATTACATTTTTCATCAATTGATCTTTGTTGGATGTTATCATTATGGACAGGCAAGATCAACTCTGGTTAGTTTCAAACATTTTATCACTATTTTCTTTGATTTATCTATGTTTAGTTTATAGTCTCTGAAAGAGGGAAAATAAACAGTGCTAAGGGAGCATAGCCTGTAAGTATTTTGTTGTTTATAATGAGACCTGGTGTCTCAAAATTTATAGGTGTAAGGATAGCCATAATGTTAAATTCACTTTGTTATATAGTTCCAGTTTCACTCCAACAGTGTTGCACCTTCATCAAGTTGCTTGTATTATAGCCTTGGGTCAACTCAAGTCTTGTGAGTGAATCTGGACAGAGACCATACAAAAAAACTGTTGGATGTATTGTACCTGTTATTGGATAATATATATATACATATATAATCCATTTCTTGGTTTAACACAACCAGCTGGTCCTTGGAAAGCATTCTGACCAGGTCTCTGGATAACTGGAACTGGATATCTTCATGTACTACTGTTTCTTACTGCAGCAGCTCCTGAATCCTAGTTTCTTCCAGCATTCCCCCTCATTAGTCTTGCAGGCCATGAGTGTTACCCTTCCTCCTCTGACAGAGCATAAAACAAAATTATTGGTCTTTTAATAGTCATTAACCGTCTTGACTTGGTTGATTGTCTTTAATTTAAATGTTTCACAATTTATTAAATAAATATATGAATGCTCTCTTTCAGGTAGATGACAGAGATAAATTTTTGATTCTCATTATTTGAGGACAATGTCATATCTACGAGTTTTTTTCTTAATACTGCCATTAATTAAGTGGCTCTCTTTTGCACATTTTCTGCAAGGATCTCATTTGGTCCCTAAATGTTTATTTCTATATTCAAAGGTATAGTTCCATCATAATCTTAAAGAGTATTTGGTAGCAGTAAAATGATCATGCAGAAAAACATTTAAAACATTTGGAAAATATCTAACCCATGCTTGCATAGTGAATTATTGATTTCTTACTTTGCATCTCCAGCATATGAGTGATACATCTTTTAATAAAAATTTGAATCAAAGAAAATTAAAATGTGGTGAGCTCTGACCTCAGAATGTAGAGGGAGAGAACTATGCAATAAAAGTTTAGTACTTAACTGATTCTACCACTCTTCTAACCAAAATATTCTCCTAAAACATTTAGGCATAAGGTCAGCTGTTTTGAGGGTAGGGGGCTCATTGGTTTCATCAACCTCAATACTTGATTGACACTTTATTTTATTGACCCTGGAGGAATGAAAGTTAAAGTTGATCTTAGTAAGATTTGAACCCAGAATGTAAAGAGTCAGAAGAAATACCACAAGGCATATTGTCTGATGCCTTAACAATTCAGCTAATCGATCACCCATCGAAAATATTTTGAAGCAAAATCTGAAACTAACTTCAAACATTGTAAGATTACAATGTGACATTATGTTTATTATGTGTATTATGTATTTAATTTTCCTTTTCTCCTTTCAAGATGTGACTTCACCTACCTATCTTGTGTTTCAAGTACCTGATGAGATTAAGGGAATGAATGAAGTTAAAATATCAATTGATACAAAAGATTTACAGTATGTTTGGGACAAGTAAGTAAAAAAGAATTAATTTGTGTTATTTTATACCAGATAGAATAAAGTTTCAATAGAAGTAATCCAGCTTTTAAAAACATCAAAATGAACCAATAAGAAAATGTGTGTGTTAGAGAGATAAACATGTTAATATAACAGTGAGCCTCTCTGTGGAATCTTAGCTTGCTATATATAGCAGCCAAATCTCTTAATTCAGACCCCACTGTCTTATTCTACAATTTTTTGTTTTTATGGCTTGGTCTGAAATAAAGAGCACTGTCCATGACCTTGGGTCCTTTGTTTGCTGAGTGTGGTGTGACTTATGTTAAACAATCATCTGTAAATTGACATCGACAGGAAAAGTTTGTGCAGGAAGGGAATTCCAGAGGGATGGCATAGGTGGAGTGTAACAACAATACTCGTAATGATGATAGTAATTATAATAATGATTTCTTTTGGTTTAGCAACATGATTAGTTTTGGCAAAGAAGGGTATAGTTGATCATTTGATTAAATTACAATGATTGTTCTTTTTATCTTGATGGAGAGCTTGCATGGTTCAGTGGCTCTGTGAGTGATGCCAACGGGAGTCTAGTGCTCTTGGCAGGGCCATCTATGGTCACAATGTCAAAGAAAAGGACCCAGGTTGAACACAACCAGCCCCATTTCAACATCATGTGCTGCAGCAATGAATTCCAATTTTCTCATTCTACAACAAACAATACATGTGATTACTTCTTGAGAGAGAGCATTGCTTGCTTTCCTTTTTTTCACATGTTGTGAGATGCCAGAACTTGTAATTTGAAACAAACTATTGTTGCTTTGAGACTGACTTTTGTCATCCATAAGTAAACATAGCAATAACTTCAGTTTAAAATGAACCATTGACATTGAAACTATTTTTTTGTATATAAATATCTTCTATTTTATTTCCTCTGAGATTATTTTAATTTGTATTTAAAAAATGGTGTAGTATCATCTCTTCACATTATATGTTCAGATAACAGTTATCTCTTTCATGCTGATATATTTCATGTTGAGTCACTATCTCAACTCATTTGAATACAATTTTTCTTGCAAGTGAACATTGCATATATAATATGTCATAGGCAACTCATTCCCTTTAATTAAAGTAAGTTCAATGCTATACATCACACTTCTTGTTTTGGCCTCTTATTACTTGTTTTGTAGACAAAGAGTAAGAATTTTTGTTATCAACAATGATAGCAGTTTTCTAAATTTTGCTATTTCCTTCAATAACTAAAATGCCATCAGATTGCCTACGCTATCAATCTAGTCATAAATATCAACTAAAAATAAAATATATACTTTTTAAGCCACCAACCCCTTTTTTGTTTTAATGTTGCATTACTTTTAATTCCTTGCAGAATTCACCCAGACCCAAATGATACTGAATTTACAATTGATCAAGTAAATGAATTCATATCACAAATAGAATTATTTTACTATGAAGTTTTGAAAATAAAAATCACTGTAAGTCTGCAGTTTTGCAATATTTTGACTTCCTCGAATACTAACAACATTGTAAAATTTTAAAGTTATAGTTTGAGTTGATTTATCTTTTACTTGTTTCAGTCAATAGATTGTGTCCATGCTGGGGCACCACCTTGAAGGATTTTAGTTGAATGAATCAACTCCAGTGCTTATTTTTTTTTAAAAACCTGGTACTTATTCTATCGGTCTCTTTTACTGAACCACTAAATTACAGGGATGTAAACACACCAACACCCATTGTCATGTAATGGTGGGGTCAAACACAGACACACACACACACACGAGGGTGAGCTGAAAAGTTCATAGGCTGACTATGAATGAGTCATGCTAGAGCTGTGAAATCTTGCCTGCATTAATTTCAACTCTTTTTATTAATAACTGTATTGTTTCTTTCCAGTTAAACTGACATCTGACTGTTCAAAGAAGACTTGTAAAGTAACTAGTAGCAACTACTCTTGAAAATGGACAAAATTTGGCATTGTGGAGTTATTAAGTACCTGCAGAAAAAGGCTTTAGCCCCCAACGACATTCTTTCTGACATGGTTGCTACATTAGGGGATGATACTTCAGCTTTATCAACAGTGCAAAAATGGGCAGCTGAATTTAGGAGGGGAACGGAGAGTCTTGAAGATTATCCAACATCTGGATGTCCTGTAACTGCCACCACCGAGGAAAACATTGATCGTGTTCACCATATGGTGATGGATGACAGGCGATTGATTATGAATCAAATAGCATATCCTGTGAGAGAGTTAAGAATATTTTACACAATGAACTTAGCATGACGAAGGTTTCTGGTCGGAGGGTGCCACATCTTCTGACACCCAATCAAAAGCGCACCAGGCTGATCAGATCGCCAGAAAATCTGACATTGTTTGAGGCAGATCCAGCTGGTTTCCTTTAATGAGTGTTGGGTTCATCATTTTAAGCCAGAGACAAAAGAGACGATCCATGCAGTGGAAACACTCCTCCTCACCTGCTCCAAAGAAGGCCAAGCTCGTTTCATCGGCAGGGAAGGTGATGACCTCAGTTTTGGGGGATTGCAAATGGCATTGCGTTTATTGACTTGACTATCTTCAAAATGATCTCACCATCACTAAAGAGTACTATACCAACTTGCTGAGGCAGTTACAAAAGGCCATCAAGACCAAACGCCCAGGAAAACTGACGAAAGGGGTCTTGTTTCATCAGGACAATGCTCCAGCACACAAATCCTTGGTTTCAATGGCTGCTGTGCATGACTGTGGCTTTGGACTGGCTGCTCACCCTCCCTATTCTCCTGACTTGGCCCCATCTGACTATCATCTGTTCTCCAAACTGAAAAACCATTTGGCTGGGAACCAGTATCACATGAAAGCTTCTTCGCCAATGGGATCCAAGCACTGCAACACCGATGGAAGAAATGTGTGGACCTCAAGAGGGTCTATGTTGAAAAATAAACCTCATTTTCTCACATTACATAAGAGTATCTTGGTCAGCCTATGAAGGTGCATGGTTGAGTGGTTAGGGAATTGGATTCGCAATTGTGAGGTTGTGAGTTCGATTCCCAGACCGGGTGATGTGTTATGTCCTTGAGCAAGACAGTTTATTTCACGTTGCTCCTTCGACCTAAAGTTGCGACCGATAGATAGTATTAACTATTGAAAGACCAATGGAAACCTTGTTTCCTCGGTCCGATTTGACGAAAGTCGATCGACTGTCAATATGTACATACACATACACACACACAACAGGCTTCTTTCAGTTTCCAACTACCAAATCCACCCCCAAGGCTTTGGTCGGCCCGATGCTATAGTAGTAGATACTTGCCCAAGATGCCATGCAGTGTGACTGAACCCGAAACCACATTGTTAGGAAGCAAACTTCTTACTACACAGCCATGTGCATATTTTTAACATTGGAATTTTTCTGAGAAGATTTGCATGGCTGTTAGGCACAGATTACATCTAAATTTACTGACTGTTCTACAATTTTAGCAATTTCCTTAGAGCAATTACACTGGTAAGTTAAGTTCACAAAACTCTTTAACTTTCCAGTTGAGGCTATTTCACTATGTTCTTGAAAAAATCTGAATATCTTCACTATCATGATTGGGTTGTGTGGTTAAAAATTTTATTTCCTAACTATGTAGATTTTAATTCATTCTCAAGTTCCTTCTAAATAGATTTTGTAGACACAGACTGAAAGAAGCCCATCATGTATGTGTGCGTGTGTATGTCTCTTTGTCTTGATATCATACAACAGTTGTAAGTGAGCATCATCGTCATACAATGTCATTTGTTTTCAATCCTCCATGAAAATATGTCTGGCCATAGAGAAATGCTTGCTTGGAAACAGGTGAGAGTTGGTGATAGGAAGGGCATCTGGCTGTAGAAAATCTATCTCATTGAACTCTATCTGACCTATGCAAGCATGGAAAAGTGGACGTTAAAACAATGATGATGATGTTAGTGTTGGACTCTGCCCTTCTGCATTTATCTCTGGCAGTGTGATTCCCAGCAAACTGCTTAAATTATATTAAATGGTATAATCTTAGAAACTTGTAGAGACTAATGCATAAAGATGTGTCAGTTGTTTCTTCTTCTTCTTCTTCCAAAGTTTAAAATCCGGTTTTGTCCCCGTGAATGGGGGTGCCCGGATTCACCTCACACTCGCAGCAATTGCCCTTACCCCCTCCCTCCACTTTGCCCAATTAAGTGCATCCTCTATCCTCAACACAACCGTCCTACATTCCTCCTCATAAAGACCCCATAAAGTTCAAGAAATCATTGGACAAATTCCTCCAGCAGATCCCAGATAAACCTCCTACTCCTGGATATGTCACTGTAAACGGCAACTCTTTACTTGAGTGGACTATGGTATCCAA
>JAOPUL010004099.1:83845784-83856960 GCA_027564515.1 Octopus rubescens
TATATATATATATATATATATATATGTGTGTGTGTATATATATATATATATATATAAATTTATATATACATGTAAAAGTTTACCTCACAAGTTGTGGTTTGAGGGTGTCGAAAAAACACCAGTATTGCTAGAAAACGGAGTCAAACTACCCGTCACCTGTTTTTGTGGGTGTATTGTTGTCCTTTCCTATGCTTTTACTCAGCATATTTAAATATTTTGTGGGCACGGCGCTAGTACGAAAAAAGGCCTTAGAGTTAATTGTGAGAAACCTATCATTATATATATATATATATATAGTTATATACTGGCGTCTCTAACTGATGAAGTTAGGAAAATGGAAAATCTTGTTTTCGTTTTATATGTGTTAACATTACGGTTTGGATACTTAAATATATAATTGCGTGTTATTTGATAGAGGTCTTCTTGCGTTTACGTTGAAAGATTAAATCCATTCACTGTGTACATGCATATCTATAAAGAGGTGACGGAGAGTTTGACTCCGTTTTCTAGCAATACTGGTGTTTTTTCAACAACCTGAAACCACAACTTGTGTGGTAAACCTTTTGCATTCCATTTTGGAATTCGATTATTATACCTGTTACGTCTTATTGACATCTCATTTAACATATAATACACTAGAGGTAAATGCTTTTAATCCATTTAATATATATGGATACAGCACATTGTGTGATGGTTAAATATCTCTACCTGAAGTGAGTTGACCATCGGAGAATCACATTCGGTTTATTTGTGGTATATATCGTGATAATGTTTGTCTTCCTTACCCCATACGTGTTTTAGTTATGTCCACATACATCTTTACTCGTAGATACATGTCCCTTAGTACTTTAGTTAAGTGAACTTATCTCTCTCCAAACTCCTTCTCCTTACTTTCTCTTATTCTCTCTTTCGCCTCTCACTCTTTACTTTGTGTCTATCCATCTTCCCTCTCCATCACCTCTTGACCAATCACGTGATCAGTGGTACAAAACTATATGAGCGTCTGGCTCGTTCAGATTCTGGGTCGCTAATAAGGAGTAGAGATATATTCACAGGATGTCCAAGATGGCCATCGGAAGAGGGGCTGCCCTTGGTCAGGTCGGGTCACATGGTGTTGTGGGCGGATAGTGTTGATGAATGTTAGTAGTGATAAGATAGGGGGTATAATTTTCTCTTTGGCCTGGTTGGGCGCGGATTTACGAGGTGTATGGCGTCACAATGTCTACCTTGTAAGATTGGTATGTTAGCATGTTAGTAGAGTATTCGAGTATAAGCCTGCATGCGTATGTGTATATGTATACGTGCGTGCGTATGCATATATGCATGCGTGTGCGTGTATGTGCGCGTGTCTGAGTATGTGTGTACGTACGTGAGGCTGTGTATGTGTATGTATGTGCGTATGTACGCTAGTTGCTGATATGTGGCTTGGGTATGGGGGTGGTCCGTGCGGTTTTGTGTGTGTGTGCGTGCGCGCGCCCACGCTTGTATATGTGGATATGTTTGTATGTGGCTCTGGGTGTATGGATGTATAATTGTGGGTGTTTTGCTGATTGCATGTGTGTTATTGATTTTATGGGTGTGTATACAAGTGATTGGACAAACGAAAGAAATGGCTCTCAACACATTAATAGGAGGAGTTGCATGTTTTATTCAAAACAGTTTGATCTGCACCCGTTGTTACTCGGACTTTCGCACAACGCAATAAATGCATCTGACTCGTTCAGACTTTTAAACGCAGATGGACACAATGGATTTGCCGGTCACATGGTATGGTGGATATGATGGTGGTGGTGGTAGTGGGGTGTAGGTAGTGGTTGGTGGTAGTGGTAGTTGTTGGTAGTAGTGATATATATGTGGTAGATGGTGGTAGCCGTATGTTTATATCAGTATATATCATTATGTATGTAGAGTGTATGTAGTGGATGATTGTAGTAGTAATCGGGGTGGTTTTGTTTTATGGGTCTAAGACTGTTGCCGTTGGAATGTAGGGTATGAAGGTAGTGAAGTGTATGGTGTGTGGGTATTGTTTATCTCTATGATTTATAGTTCAAGACAGACTTGGATTTATACTGGCAGATTGGTCAGTCAGCGTATCCGTGTGCATTCGTGTGTATGTGAATGTGTATGTGCGTATTCGTGTTTATGTGTATGAGTATGTGCGTATGCATATGTGTGTTAATGTGCGTGTTTGTATGTATAGGTATGCGTGCGTCTGTATATGTATGTATGTGTGTATTTATGTGTGCTTATATGTGTGTGTATGCGTGTATGCGTAAGTGTGTATGTGTGTGCGTGTGCGCCAAGTATGTGTGTGTGCGCGCATATGTGGGTGTGGATGTAAGTTAATATGATGACAAATATGTGTACGGGGTGTATGTATGTATGTATGTTAGAATATATAAGTATATGGATGAATGAATGCGTGAATGGGTGAATGAATAGGTACATGAATGAGTATATGAATGAGTAAGTGAATATATGAGCATACGATTGAGTGAATGAGTGAATGAATGTATGTGTGAATATATGGGTATATGAATGAGTGAATGGGTGAATGAATGGCTGAATGAATGATTATATGAATGAGTATATGAATGAGATGAGTGTATGTGTGTGTGAATAGGTGTATGGGTGAATATGTGGGTATATGAATATATGAATGGGTGGGTAGGTGAATGGGTTAATGAATGACTGAATATATGGGTATATGAATGGGTGGATGGATGAGTGAATGGATAGATATATGTATATATGGGTGTATATATGAGTGTATGAATGAGTGAATGGGTAAATGGTTGAATGGGTGAATGAAAGGCTGAATGTGTGTATGGACGCATGTATATATGGGTATATGGATATAGATATATATGGGTATATTTATATAAATGCGTGTGTGTGTGTGAATGTGTGCGTATGTGTGATTGTGTACATAAATGTGTGTAGGTGCGTGTAAGTGCGTGTATGTGAATGTATGCGTGAGTGCGTATGGATACTTGTACGTACGTGTATGTGCGTGTATGTGCGTGTATGTGCATGTGTGTATGTGTGTGTGAGTATATGGATATAGATTCGTGCGTCTCTGTGTATGATTGTGTATGTCTGTGTATTGGTATATGGATATAAATGCGTGCGTGTGTGTATGATGGTGTATGCGTGAGTACGTGTAGGTTCGTGTGGGTGTATGCGTAAGTATGTGTAGGTGCGTGTAAGTGCGTGTGTATGTGTATGTGTGTGTGTGTATGTGTGTGTGTGTGTTTGTGTGTGAGAGAGAGAGAGTGTGTACGTACCAATGTACAAGTGTGTCTCCATGTGGATATGGAAGTATGACTATATGTGTATATGGGTATGTGATTGTATATGGGTATGTGATTGTATATGGTGCGTGTAGGTGCGTGTGAGTGAGTATGTGTGTGTGTGTGTGCGTGCGTGTGTGTATGTGTGTGTGTGTGTGTGTGTGTGTGTGTGTGTTTAAAATTATGTACCAATGTACAAGTTTATGTCCATGTGGGTATGGAACTATGACTATATGTATATATATATATATATAGTTGAAATTTACATAAAAACAATAAACAAGAAAACGAAGACAGGTGTAACAAGTAGGGTATTTGAATGTATATGGTTTTCCAACCGTGTTGGGGCAGCATGTGGGTACATATATTTTTCATTTGTACCTGTATATGTGCCTGTATTTGTCATTGGTGTAAGCATGTGATCATGTATTTTGTATATTTGTTTATATTTTGGTTTATTTTCATTTATATTTGCGTATAATTTTGCGTTCTGTTTACGTTATTATTATTAGTAGTATGTTAGTATGGGTTAGTACATGACGATAGGGTGTTAGTGGGTCAATGTATTAGTCTAGTATTTAGTGGTATCTGGTAATGTTGCTGGTTGATGTGTGGTGTTTGGTCATTTGTGGGCAGCCTTTGGTATCTGGTGGTTGTGTATTTGGTGGCCTCATTCTTGGGGGTTGTATCATTGGTCGGATGATGTTCTTGTTTTTACTACTACAATCATCCACTACATACACACTACAAACATAATGATATATACTGATATATACATACAGCTACAACCATCTACCACATATATATCATCACCAACAACTACCACTAATACCAATCACTACCTACACGCCACTACAATCACCACCACCACCACCACAACGTCCACCATACCATGTGACCCGTAAATCAATTGTGTCCATCTGCGTTTGAAAGTCTGAACGAGACAGACGCATTCATTGCGTTCTGCGAAACTCCGAGTAACTACGGATGCAGATCAAACGGTTTTGAATAAAACACCCCCCCACACGTATATATATATATATACATATGCATATATATATATTTATATATATATACATATATATATGTATACACACACATATATATATATACACACACACAGACACACACACATTTATATATTTATATATATATACATACGCACACATATGTATCTACATATATATATATATATACATATATATATACATATACATATATATATGTATATATATATGTATATATATATATATACACATATATATATACATATATATATATATATCCACACACACAGACATATATATACACACACACATACTGGCAGGATATTTCTTTTTCAATTAACATAAATAATTAAGCAACTAAAATTTACATTAGAATAATGAAATATAATAATACTAAAAACCAAAGATAACAGCAAAATTAAAGGGCCAAATTAAAAAATTGAGGTAAAGTTTTTAAAAATGTTAATAGAAATTGTAGGTATTTCTAAAAGCTGGATAAAATGCTTTGAGTAGAATTTCTACACAGTTGTTTATGTAAGCTATTTTTATCATTAACCTAGTATTCATAGAAATAGATAAAATATGTTATTAAGAAATACTATCATATTGAATCCATAGGATAATTTAAGACAAAATTTTCTACATAGAAAAATTTACAAGCAAAAGACAATGTTAGTGCATTCTTCTGGCTTAAATAAATACATAATTAGGAAATGTTTTTCTTTTTCTTTTTTGCAATAAATAATAATTTAAGAAATTATAGCATATTACATAGATATACATAATACGTTAATGCAAAGATATCCTGATAACTACATTATTATAGAAAAAGTTTTGAAGTCCAGAAATATTTTATCACAACAAGATAAATGTAGAGTAAAATTAAATGAAATTCTGAAAGAAAAATGTACGAAAAATCAAATCTTTAAAATTATTCTATAATACACATCTCATCAGTTTCTAATATTGAATTTAGATATAATTCTACATAGACAATGTTGTATTGGTCTTATTTTACAGAATTTTATCTCCCACTAATAGATTAGAAATTGAATTTTCTCTCCAAATAGGTTAATTACTTATGCACTAACTAAATTAAAAAACAATTTAAAAAAATTTTGTCTGAAAAAGAGATATTAATTGAATATTTTTTTATTCTTTTATTGCGAAGGGAAAAAATTCTCAAGAAAGTCTAAAGAGAGTATTATTTTTAATTTGGAGAAAAGATATATTATTTGTCTGATTAATTATTTTAAAGAAAACTATTAATTTTAACAAGACCAGTAATTTTAAACTAGTAATTTCTAATACATAATTTCAAAAATAATTTACTACTAAGCTTGAATAAGGTATATCTATTTCACAGTAAGTGTTTAATTATGTAGCTTGAGTAGTTTTATTTTAGAAAGAAAATTAATTTTAATAATTAAATTCCTCTAGTCAGCCAAATAGACAAATAGCATTCTACTATATATATATATATATATATATATATATATGAAAAAGAGCTAAGATGATATAAATATGGATATAAGGTGAAATTTCTCTTATGGAGTTTGGATTTTATATACACAATGTATATGTTGAAATTTGTGAGTCTAGAATTATAAAATGCATTGACTTTAATGAAAAAATGTAGAACTGTGGTTCACTTATATGTGTATTTACCATAGAAAATGTTTTCATTCTACATTATTCTTTTAATGAATGGATATCGATTTGTTTTTTTTTTGAAAGTGATTAAATCTCTACAAATATTCTAAAATGTAATAGGGTTATACATAATATGCTGAAAAAGTTGGTCATGGTACCTGAATCAAGTCTACAATTTTAATAGACAAGAAAAGAAACAAAAATCAAGAGAAGCTATAGAATATGCAAATTATATAATGAATAACATTTCTGAAATTTTAGATGAACAAAATAAATTAGAATTTTTTAAAAAAACTTATGCATAAAAAAAAAAAAAACTTTTAAAAAATTGTAATAGTTTTGTAACTATGGAAGTTTTCATCAGAATACTGAAAATAACCAAAAGCCAACTAAAGCCTCTGAATAAGTTATGACAGTATGAAAAGGCATATAAAATGTATTGTTGAAAAGCTCTCAATTTCAAACAGATGACTCGACTATGTCAAAAAAACAAACACACATAATATTTCATTAGCTTGCTATCATCACATAGACCTGACTGAATTTCCAAACAGCTATGACATCGGGTTGGTGGTACTGTGACATTTATAGCAAGCTTTACAATTGTTTTAATTTTGAAGCCAAATTGTAAATTGTCTTATTTTACTTCATTAGAGATTCTTGTGCTCACATTTAAATATACAAATCACAAATATATTCAAATATCCACTTTATGGCCTATGGTGAGAATGAAAGCTAGGGGTGATAAATACTAAAATAAGCTTTGTGCTCAACTTGGCAGTAACATGAAAAATATAAAGAAAACTAATTCTTTAAAAAGTGTTTTGAATAAATTACAAGGTATTTTTAATGAGTGATTTCATTTTAGCATTGTCCACAACTTTGTTTTTCTGGAGTAAAGCTTTGGATTGATAAACAGGAAGAAAGTTGTAGTTTTCTTAGAAAAATAGGAGTCTTTTTAATGAATTTGACTATAGAATATGACTGAAAATAAAAGATGAAATAAACATCACTAAGATGTGCAGTGCCTAAACCCCAATTTTTTAAATACAATTATGATTTTCTAGTTATATAAAAATAAGCCAAAAATTGCATATAATTATATGCAGATATATATAGTTGATTATAATATCTAAAGTTCAAAATAAATATATTTTCCAATCCAACTTCAACGAATAAGCAACACAATGCATTAAATTACATGCTTCAAATGTCTACAGCATGCTACTTTATAGGTCAAAAGAGTCATTGAGGGAGGGAACAAATTAAAATATATCAGTATTATGACTAGAAAATCACAACAAAATGTGGGGTTAACTGGAACTCAAGTTTAATACAATTGCAGGTTATTCAATATTTAAACAGCCCAATGTCAGTAGAGAATATAAGTTTAAATAACATGATACAAACACAATTGTTTCAAATTTTAGTGAATCTGAATGTCAGAAACTATTAATTACAACAATCAAACAAAGCAATAGCTCTGAGATATAGATAAAGAGAAACTGATTAAATAAAATTTATCAATAGAATACATCAGTTTCTAATAAATATTTTTTTTAAAAAAAGCATTTAAATAGCAGATACACAAATTTGGTCCTTCTCATAATATTAACAATTTCATTTGGAAAAAAACTCCAAAAATCAAAAAAAAAAAAAAACACATAAAAAAAAAACAGGTTTAATCAAAGCATTTGCACCTAGTGGTTATCCTAAATTATAGACTACTAAAATCCAAGAGTAAAATCCAAGAGTAAAATACCAGAACACATTACAATTCAAATGCAAAAGAACCCATATTCAATTCAAAGATATGGAGAGAAACAAATAAAAGGCTAGATGAAATTTATTTTTCTCTCAGCTTATTCTGCATCTGCAACAAAGCTGCTACATTAAAGAATCTTCTGGTAGCCCAACTGTAACTGAAATAACATTAACAACCCAACCAAAAATTCCCTATTCCCTTTATATACAAATAACAACTAAAGAAAGATTTCTGCTCCACTATTTAACATCAGTTTAATGCAGAGAGTAATAAATAAACAAATCCATTTATACGGATATTATAGATTTCTAAGTTATCCTATAGCATAGTTTCCACTTGCATAGATTATATTGGATTTAATTATCTTTTACATAACTAAATGTAATAATTAACTAATATGGAACATTGCTTGAAACAGTTAACCTTATAAAATTCAAAAGAAAGTTTTTTTTTAATGTTTGAAATCTAATTTCAGTTAAATAATTCAAAATATCAGAGAAAAGATCAGAAAACAAAACAAAACTCAAAGAATTTACAAATAGGTAACAACCATTTCCATATACTTTAAAAAATATTTTATAAGCTTGAACATTAGTTCACAAGCCTTATTTTTACATTTGAATCAGCTATCAGCCCTACTGTTTCATTGAGTATCAGATCAAAATTCCATTCAATCTTTTACTGTCTTTTAAAATTTTTTGGCAAAATGTAAAATTTTAAATTAAAATAAGAAAACAACCTTTAGAATGAGCCCATCTAATAGGAAGCAATGTCATAAGAACAAGAGATATATTTGACAGTAAAAGAAATTTCAAACGTAAATAGAATATTTTTTTAAATGTTATACTCACAAAATCATCAAAATGTCAACTCTATAACTATGATGTCTTAGAAATACTATTTTTTTTTTTGATAAAGTGGTAAAACTTTATCATAAACACAACATTTAATGAGACAGACATGATAATTAAGATAGAAATAGTAATAAAAGTAAATTAAATCAAGTGAATTTAATTTTTAGAGATTCTTGAATAATCTTTCCTAACTAAATGTAAAAACATTTCCTTAAAATGTTAGGCAGCTTAAAACAATATATACATCTATTAGCATTAAAAATGAAATAAAACTCAAAATGAAAGTCTAATACCAAAGAAGAATGTGAAACAGGATATGAAATATTTGATATCTAAATAGAATTGTTAAATAGATAATATACTAAATAAGGTAAGACATTTCAAAAAATTTTGAAAGCAAATGCAACTAGAATATGACATATTCAATAAATAAAAACTTAAAATTACATTTTAAAAAATGTAAAGAAATATTTTACAAAGTATTTTAAATTTTAAGCAAGAGTTAATAAAATTAACAACAGATCTGTATTCAATAAATTTTTGAAAGTATTAAAAATTGTCTTATGATAAATATCTCAACTAGATACTACCATAGATTTCAAATGTTTGTTTTAAGACTGTAAATCTATATCAGTCAAATATAAATTGTCATCCATTAAGCCAGTGTTGTTATAAATTGGAATGTCAATTAAACTCCAGCAGAGAATAGAGAACACTGAACAGTTGTGAATGAATTTAAATATAAAAAAAATGTGCATTTGATATTTCAGTGTCTTTGATGCATTTTTTTAAATATAACAGTGCACATGTCTGTTTGAATACAATCTCTAACACATGTTATAGAAGAAAAATAAACATATAAGGATACACAGAAATATGTATAAATTATACTTTGATGAGTGAATAAGATTTTCAGGCTTCATCATGTTCTTTTCCACTTACAAAATATACTCTTAATATTAAAACAATTACTTTCCATTAAAAAAAAAATATAATATAAAGGATATGAATGTTAGAGTTTTCAGAAAAATATGCTGTGCTGAAAAAAAGAGCAAGGGTGGGGAATCAGGAATTGCCACAATTTTTATAAATAATAGTAATAGAAAAAAAACATCAAGGGAAAGTACACATCTCTAAATAGATGCCTTTAGAATTTTAAGACAGGAAAAAAATTTGTTGTCTATTATAATCATATTAATAATAATAATCATAATTATTATTATGATTATTACAGACAGTAAAGACTTAAAACCGAAATTAACAGAAGAAATAATAGGCTTCCATTCAGTAAATTTTAGAACCCTTATTTCTCAAATTAATTTTTGTGCTAGCTTATAATAATTAACTCCTGCATAATCTAGAATGTTTAAAAGAAAAATTCAAAGTTGATTTTCATGAGAATGTATGGAATAAGTTATCAGAAACAAATTAAATAAAACCAATATAAAATCAATATTTAAAACACTGTCATGGTGTTCACAGATTTGATAATTTATCAAAACAATATCACAGTAAAAATAAATGACTAGTAAAAAAAAAAATTCTGAATACATTTTCATTTGAATCAATTTCGATTCTGAAATCTAGGTTTGAATTTTGTTATATATTTGATATTTTAGGAAGATTCTAAAATTAAAGAAAAGTTTAAATAGGTTTAAATCATGTAATTGATATTTAAAACCAAAATTTTGAAAAAAATTAATATTCAAAATTTTAAGAACATGTTTTTTTAAATGTGTTTATTTATTGTTATTTAGAAATGTGTCAATTCCCAAGAGCTGAAGCAAATAAGCCCTTTGAGTGAGCAGCTATTCCCTTTAAGAGGCATTTGGTACTGGATTTGTGGTAAGAGAAACAGATTTATGAAGACCCGACATGGAGTTGGATGGAACTCTAATACTGTTACTGAAAGCATTTTTCAGTTGCAGCATTTGTAAATTTACAGCTGTTTTATTAACTATATTGTTCATCTTTTTATCACCAGCAGAACTAAAGTCATTGGAGAAGTATTGTGGTTGCTCGATTATTCCATTTTTAGAAATTAGTGAGTTGTTACCAGCAATCTGGAGAGCACACCAACAAGTTGTTCGAGCCTTTCTAGTAAGTAGAGTTAGTTCACGAATGCTAGCAGCAAGTGCAAGAATATCTAAAAATTATAAGAAAAAGAGACATTTATTTACTAGTAAATTCCAAACATCATGAACATAATTTTTGAAACTATGATGAAGTTAACAAGAATTTGGGTCTGATCAAGGATAAGGAATTAAAGTTTTTTTTTTGTTTATTTTTATGTAGAGCTGAGTAAGAGTAATTAACTATTTGAGTGACATGTTGGCTAAAATTCAAGCATTCACATCAATAAGATATATCTTTTTCAGCATCTTCAGATAGATAGGTCTTGTGTATTGAAACAGATAATTTCAATAATGAACTTAGGTGCAGGCATGGAAAGGTGCAGGTATGGCTGTGTGGTAAGAAGCTTGCTTCCCAACCCCATGGTTCCGGGTTCAGTCCCACTGCAAGGCAACTTGGGCAAGTGACTTCTACTATAGCCTCGGGCTGACCAAAGCCTTGTGAGTGGATTTGGTAGACGGAAACTGAAAG
>JAOPUL010004099.1:83870614-83880841 GCA_027564515.1 Octopus rubescens
TTGCCCAAGGTGCCACGCAGTGGGACTGAACCCGGAACCATGAGGTTGGGAAGCAAGCTTCTTACCACACAGCCACATATATATGTATGTGTGTATATATATATATAAGTTTATATATATATACACACACACACATAATCGAAAGGCACAAGACGCTAGTTATCACAGCCAAAATAGATTATGGAGGACAAAGCACCAGCAGTGGTAATTTTTGAAATCAACAAGGTCAAGGTATTCCAACTGATCACAGCTATAAGTTTTCAAAGTTCAAGGTCTATCCACTTAATATTAGCCTAATGGTTGCCTTTGAGTCTCTTCTTTTAGTGACCTTACTAAGAGACTGCATATTTCTGACTCTAAAAGCATTTGTCAAATGATTATTGTTTTGTTCTTTTGTGACTTGAGGACTGTTATAAACACAATAGTGTTAATAATTTGAAAAACAATACTAATGATTATTAATAGAATATTCTGTATTTGTGTTTGTCTTTACTTAATATTTAAGATAAGGAATTTAAAGACTGCTCCAATTCTTGAATGGCCCTTAAGAGTGACTTAATCCAAGCTTTCTTACTGCTATATTGAGTATAGCAAATAAGATTTTTCTACAATAAAAAATCCAAATGTGAATTGTTCAGAAAAGCACTCTTCTTGTAGCTATTTCAACAGAAATATGACATATGGGCCTAAACATCTTAAAACACCTAACACTGCACTGTTGTTAGGACATTCCATAATTTTCGTTCTATAGCACTAATCTTGTAAGATTTCCCAAGTATAGAAAATCCGTTTTAAAACATTTAACAATATACCGAAACCAGTCAAGATGTGATACATGATTTGATTAACTAAAACGCTTACATCATTTTGTGATGATATGTGTATATGTGACTGAAACTTTCCCTTATTAAATATGTCAATCTATAGAAATTTCAATAATACTTTCAGGAGTAAACCAGGATATCAACATACCGAAACCCCTTTTAGTCTCACACTCTCAACTGAGCTATTTCTACTCTGTGAATAGCCTCATTATTTTACTAATTGTTGTTAAACAAAATATGCTAAATAATGAGAAGAAAAAAAAAAGGTCTTTCCAAATAATAAAAGGTTTGTTTGTGTTTTTATACAAGTTTACACATTTCTTTTAGATGTTTTAGATTTGTCTGAAATCTATTTACATAAATAACAGTAGTTTTTGCAAACACTCTCTAACACCCAACACTTTTACTATTAGACATGCTCATACCGGTGACATGCTAAAGGCAGTGGTTGGTGTTAGGAAGGGCATCCAGCCATAGAAACCAAGCCCAAATGGACTAGAATCTGGTGCAGCTGCCCGGCTTGCCAGTCTCCAGTCAAACCGTCTAACTCATGCCAGCATGGAAAACAGACGTTAAATAATGATGATGATAAATGTCTGGTAAATACATACAATTCAGTTGTTGCTCAAGCTGCTGAAAACAGCAGTCAAAACTTTCATATATCACACTAAAGTTTATACAGAACAATATAGTTCCTGATATACAAATGACAAGATTATCAAAACTGGAATGCTTTTCAACTGACCTGGGATTACCTGATAACATCAAAGTTTGCTTCATGCCAATGATATTATTAGACTAGCAGAAACAAACCTCCAGGCAGTTTTTCTGCTAGTCTCTCTAATAATGTTTCTTTACATAGGTATTTCAGCCTTCCACAATCTAAATTTTCATTCAATTTATCATTAATTTTTATATACAGGTTATTTGCTGGTATCTTTTTAACATATTTATTTAGACATTTGCTTACAATCGAATAAATAGGTTTTACAAAATGCTTTTTCCACTGCCATAAAGTAAAGAGTTGAATCTGATATCAGCCAATTAAAGGCAAGTAGATTAAATAACTATGAAATACTTCATGGTTTTTCTTTTTCTTTTATTTATAGCTCCTGATATATAAATGATGAGATTATCAAGACCAGAATGCTTTTCATCATAGCATTTCAACTGATCTGGGATTACATGATAACATCAAAGTTTGCTTCCAGTCAATGATATTATTAGACCAGCAGAAACCAACCTCCAGGCAGTTTTCTGTTGGTCTCTCTAATAATACTTCTTGCATAGGTATCTCAGCTTTTTAACCAACTAACAATCTTTGACAATGCAAATTTTCTTTTTATTGGTTTCCCTCATTGTACAGCAGCCAGTGCTTATCTATATTTGTTAGATCACTAAGTTATGCTTTATAACACCAGTTTTACATAAGCACACACACAAACAAGCTTCCATGCAGTTTCTGTCTACCAAATGCCACTCAAAATGTATTGATCAACCCAAGGCTATGGTAGAAAGAAACTTGCCCAAGTTCCCATGCCGTGGAATCAAATCCAGAGTCATATGGAAGTAAAGTGAATTTCTTAATCACACAGACTTGCCTCCTAACATTTTCTTTTTTCTTCCTTAGCCACCATTACTCATTTAAAATATTTTAAAATGTTTAAATCTAAAAGTAAAATTGTTAAAATCTAAAAGTAAAATTCATACGAAATATTTTGCAAATTTTACTGAGCATTATCAATTAATACTAAAGGAAGGAAGATCAGGTCAGTGGGTCGGGTCAGTCAGCAGGCAGCGAAATCTTAAAATGTTTATGATAGAGTTTTGAAATCAAGAACAACAAAGTAAAAGTTGGCACCTTAACCGTTCAACAATTGTACATTGTGTGGGCAATGTATTGCATTACCACTCATCAGTTGTAAGAGTTCAAATCAATAGCAGATGTTTCATCTGAACATGATATTACTACATAACTATTTACTCAGCAATAGAGAATAGCTACCAGATCATCCAGGAATCTTACCTGCAATAAACTTACATCAAATAAAAGGAAAATTTTAAACTCCCTTGTTTAGGTCCATGAAACTATAAGTAAATATCTGGCATTAGAAGAATATATCTTAAATAATATAGATTGATATTTTTTCTAATTTTCATGTAGCTCTAGCTACAATTTGCATCATGAAAGACATTTGTACATCTAGCTACATTTGCATCATTAAGTTTAGACAAAGAAAGGAATTGATAAATGCATTGGATTTTGCAGTTGTTAAAAAATACCATGGGCTGTAGATTGATAGTAACAAATTAGATATAGTTTGATGTAGAAATTAAAAATACAAAAATTAATGTTTTGTTTTTACCTTTTTTTTTTTTTTACTTGTAAATTACATTTGAAGAAGACAAACACAAATTCTTATATGTTTTGGAAAACATGTCAGTAAATTATGTAAAAAAAAACAAAAGTCAACTTTTTCTTTTATTTTCCTGATTTCAGTTTCCTAATAGACATCTGGAAATTATTTATTTAAAAAAAACATATTTTTACTGATTTATTTAATTAACTTGTTAATCTGTAAAGAATGAATAGTCATGAGACAGTCTTGGATTGGAAAGATTGGTATTCTTAATCTGTTCTTTTAAAAGTATACTGATTATTCAAAGCTAAAAAATGTTTCATTGATATAGGCTTTGCTAAATTAAGAATATGGTCTTTTCAAGACAGCACTTTTAAAGATACTTAACGAAATTGTGAGGTTTTCTTATGTTTTCATTGGAGATAATAATGCATGCTGTTAAATTTCATAAGATTGTCAACATTGAATGGCAAAATGTACTGGAGGTTTGTATTAATAACATATATATATATATAGGAAAACTGATAAATTAAGATTGATGGTGTTCATATTTGTAATGAGAAAGTAGAATATACAGAGGTGTCACATAACACAGTAGTACATGTGGCTTGAAGTAATAGTGAAAAGGTTATTACTGAAGAGAAAGAAACATAGTGAGGAGTAAAAGGATTTTTTTTTTTTAGAATATTTAATTGATAAGTGCATTGCTAATATGTAGCAATGCATTTACTAATAAACAGCTGCTGATCTAATTTATTAGGACAAGCTTGAGACTATTATTTGAGGAAGTTGAGGCAAATTTCCATATACCAAGATTCCTGAAGCATTTTACTGAAATTATATGTAACAACATGTATTTCACTAAAATTCTCTAAACAGAGAGATAACATGTGGTGGAACTAATGTATAATCTAATGAACTGGCAATCCATCTTTTAAGAATTTGTACCAGAGTTTGAATAGCAGTGGGCAAAATTGAGAAAGAATCTGATATATAAATTATGAACATATTTGGAAAATTTTAAGTTGGCCTCAGTTGTATATCATTCTATAAACAATTTGGCAAAATTTTATATCTGAATTTTTCAGAGGAGTTATTGAAATACTTTAGAATTTCTATATTTTCATACTTGTTTAACATCCTTCTACTTGTCAACAATTGCCCTAATCCTAGGTATTAATATATTCTAGACTAGGTTTGAACTTAGTAGTTTTATTTCTAAAAAGGTATTTGAACACTCTTAAACTGTATGCAATATGGCTGTGTTCAAACCTAATCTGTGGATAATTTATTAAATACAAAAAGGCACACTGTACCAATCAAAATATGTAGAACAGAAATACATGAAAATGTTATTAGTCTGAAAATTGGAAATTATTTTATTTAGAGAGATAAGTTCTTTTACAAATATCAAAATCATGAGTAATTTTGAAAGGTATATGAAAAATAATAATTTTAGTTATATTTCTTCAGAAATACAGATATTGATATTCTCTCTTACCAGTTAGATACTTTACATAATGGTGAACATTAGCTGTATGCATTGATAACATTTTGTTGGCATAAATGCAGGCATGCGTTCATGGTAAAGAATTTTGCTTTGCAGCCACATGATTCCAGTTCAATCTTGCTGTGCAGCACATTGAACAAGTGTCTATTATAGCCTCAGATGATCAATACCTTCTGAGACGAATTTGGCAGATGGAAACTGCACAAGTCTGTTACATATGTGTGTGTGTGTGTGTAGTCTAAAGACCAGTGCTATGGTTTACATTGAGTCCTTTTATGCCCTGTAACTTAGCTGTTCAAGAAACATAAAAAATAAGTTACTGGGATATGATCGGTGATTAAAATACTTAAGATCATAGTGATAAATTACTTTGTAGAGTTCATTTAAAGAGTTTTTATTTCAAGATTTCATAAGTTTTCATACCTTATTTATACCATTAAAATATATTTAAAAAGAAAAAGTCGGATAAATATACTTTTTAATTCTTTATTTATTCTTACCTGACCATTTGAAGAATAATTATATTGTCTCTCAAAAAGTTTTTCAATGAGACTAATATTTCCTTCCAGGTGAATATTATTCATTTGCCCATTATTGAGATAACCAAATCCTGTAGACAATGTCTGGAAAATAACATTAAATATATATGTATATTATATGCACGCATAGATACCATTGTAAAAAGTGTTTTTCCAATTATTAATATTATTATTATTTGCATTGGTTATTTGTTAATACACTCACAAAAAGAATTGACATTGTTGTGCAGTATGTATGTGTGACTACACACAAAAAAAAAAAAAAAAAGAAATTTCATATGAATAAATGAGTTTTAAGCAGTTTTGGCAACCATATAAAAAAATAACTACAAGTTCACTTTGAGGAGGAGAAATATTACATTTTTATCAAGATATATATATGGATACTAAAGGAATCCAGTTGGTTCACCAATGGTCTATCATCAAGGACTCCATGTGTTAGGTAAATGAAGTACAACACAAGCCAGTTGATAAAAATAAACTGATGCAGTACTTCAATATATTAAATAAAGAATGGAAATTATATGAACAAAAAAAAAGAATCTAACACATTGTAGCACATTTCTAAAGATCAGAGTTTATTTCTTTATAGTGTGAGAAATAGAAGAGGTTGTTGTGTAGGAGCAAACTTTGGAGTGTAATATTTGAAGATAATGGAAGCAACATTGTAAGGGCCAATGACCGTTTTGGTTTTGAAAAGATCAGAGGTATTTCTGCACTTGGTCTATGTATATACGAACTGGGGAACCCTAGTGGGGCGGAAGGGTATAGACTTGGAGGGAATTTGCCAAGTGTGGAGTTGGGTGCAAAGTGAGTAATGAAAGTAGGAACTTTTTGTATGGAGGTGCTGGTCACTAAATCATCATAGTTGAGAAATGGAGGAAAAGAAGGTTCTGCAAAGATGGCAGGGATTCTTTGGCAAGAAGGATTAGGATTGGTTGCAGTTTGAGAAGCCAAATAGCTTAAGGGCTATGTGATGCATGAAGGCATCTTTTGCAGTTTGGATAATTACAAGAGTTGTCTTTTTTTTTAATGGATAGCTGTTATCAGGAGTTTGATCTACATGGTCAGACAACCAATGAAGAGTTTTACTAGGCATTATAAAGGCAATATGATGGAAGAGGCTTGAGATGTGGACAAACAAAACCTGGATGCTGCACTATAACAGCGCACTTGCTCACACATCACTATTTATCCATGATTTTTTGACAAAGCACAAGACAATTGTGGTATCTCAGCTGCCTTACTCTCCAGATGTAGCCCCCTACAAATGTTTTTTTTTCTATTCTTTAAGTGAATCCACCTAAAAAGTTTGCCTATTTTAGATGATAAAAGAAATGGAAAATTTACTACATGCACTGCATACTATTTCTGAAAATACATTCCAGGGTATACCAAAAAAAAAATAGAAAAAATGTTGGGAGCAATCTGTCAACAGTGGAGGAAACAAATTAGATTAAATTATACATAAAGCAAAAATTTGTTTCTTTAACTTATAGGGTATTTTTTTTTTTTTGTCAGACCTTGTAGCATAAACACTTATTTTACTCACTTGAAGTGGAGAATGGGCATAAGGATAAACCAGAAACATTCAATTATACTAATCTAATATATTAAAACAAAGAATGTGTGTGTGTGTGTGTGTGCGTGTGTCTGTCTGTATGTTACATTCTAGCGCCAAAACCGCTAAACTGATTTGTTTTCAAACTTCACACCCTCATTAGTCATGTTTACAGGCAGGTTTTAAGTACAAAATGGTTTCAAAGTTCAACCACGTAAAAGGGGAAAACCGTGTATAACAGTTATTTTTTCCACTTTTTCCCCTCTTACTCGTGCAATTTTCTTCAAACTTATTGACCGCATTCAAGCTTTTTTGTCAGAGCAATGTTCAACAAATCACCCGAGCAATATCGGGTATGCCTGCTAGTTACTATTAAAAACATAACTATAGAACTGAAGATCATCATCATTATCATCATCATCATCCTTATTAGGGTGATGAGCTGGCAGAATTGCTACAGCATCGGACAAAAAGCGTACCAGCATTCCGTCCATCTTTACATTCTGTGTTCAAATTCCACCAAGGTTGACTTTACCTTTTGTTCTTTTGGGGTCGATAAAATAAGTACCAGTCAAGTACTGGGGTCGATGTAATCAACTAACCCAAATTGCAGGGCTTGCACCCAGAGAAGAAAGGATTATTATTATTATTATTATTTTAAGAACATGACTGGCTGCAACCAGAAATTGAAGTTAAAATCCAGACATTGATAACTACAGGAAAACTAAAGCCATTGCTAGTTGCTAGGAAGTTCTAGATGTTGCTAACTACTAGAAAGTTCCTGCCATTGTTCACTATTAGAAAGTTACAGAAATTGCTAACTACTTGAAAGTCCCAGATGTTACTAACTATTAGAAAGTCCTAGACATTGCTAACTACCAGAAAACTGTCAAACATTGTTACTGTTGAAAGTCGTAGGTGTTGCTAACTCCTAGAAAGTTCCAGGCATTGCTAACTATTAGAACATCCCAGACATTGACTACTAGAAAGTCACAAACATTGCTAACTAGCAGAAAGTTCCAAAAGTTGCAAACTACAAGAAAATCCCAAACATTGCTAACTACCAGAGTCACAGGTGTTGGTAACTCCTAGAATGTTCCAGATATTGCTAACTACCAGAAAGTTCCAGATATTGCTAGCTACTAGAAAGTCCCAGTTGTTGAAAACTACCAGAAAGTCCTAGGCATTGCTAATTACTTGAAAGTTTCAGACATTGTTAATTACTAGATCTAGATGTTGTTAACTACTAGAAAGTTCCCGTTGCCGCTAATTAACAGAGAGTTCCAGATGTTGCTAACTACTTGAAAGTTCCAAGCGTTATGAACTATTAGAAAGCTGTAGAAACTAATGGCTACTAAAAAATTTCAGTCATTACTGACTACTAGAAAGTTACAAGTGTTGCTAATTCCTATAAAATTCCAACCACTGCTAAGCTATTAGAAAGTCCCAGACATTACCTAGCAGAACATTCTAGGCTATACTAAATACCAGAAAGCACCAGATGTTGCTGACTATCAGTAAATCACAGGTGTTGCTAATGCCAAGCAAGTTCTAGGCATGGTTATCTACCAGAAAGTTCCAGACATTTCCAACTAGTAAACAATTCCAGATATTGCTAACTCCTAGAAAGTTCCCAGCATCTAAATACTAGAAAACCGTTTTCTACTTGACATTGCTCAGTGCTCAGTGCTCAACTGGTACTTACTTTCATCAACCCCAAAATGATAAAAAGGCAAAGTTGACTTGGCAGGATATGAACTCAGAATGTAAAGAACCAGAAAAGATGAAGCAGACAAAATGCTTAGCGGCGTTTCTTGCGACCTTACGTTCTGAGTTCAAATTCTGCCGGGGTCGACTTTGCCTTTCATCCTTTCGGGGTCGATAAAATAAGTACCAGTTGAGTACTGGGGTCGACCCCACCGCACACCAGCCCCGAGGTTGCTGGCGTTGTGCCAAAACTATTACTAAGGTGATGTGCTGGCAGAATCGTTAGCACTCCGGACAAAAAGCTTCGCGGCATTTCGTCCGTATTCAGGTTCTGGATTCAAATTCCGCCGAGGTCGTCTTTGCCTTTCATCCTTCCGGAGTCGATAAAATTAGTACCAGCTGAACACTCGGGTGGATATAATCGACTTAACAGCTCCCCCAAAATTGCTGGCCTTGTGCCAACATTTGAAACCAGTAGTAGTAGTAGTAGTAGTAGTAGTAGTAGTAGTAGTAGTAGTAGTAGTAGTAGTAAGTTCTGATATAGTCACGAGTAGAGCAAATTTGAAGGGAGGTGTTAGTAGACTAACTAACCAGCACCGTATTTTATCGATCTCAGAAGAATGAAAATCAAATCTGAGTTGGTGAGATTCGAACATAAACTGTAAAGAGCTGTAACAAAGGCTGCAATTCATTTTTCAGACAATGGAACTAGTCTGCCAAGTCCCAGCACTTTATATGTTAATGTTTCTAGCATAGGCACACGATCTGGTATTTCTTTTAATAAACAAAATCAGCATCAGTACTTGACTCGTACTTTATTTTATCGACCCCGAAATAATGAAACGTAAAGTCGACTTCATCGGAAGTTAAAGTCAGTGTCTCAAGAACCGTGACTAAATAGGAAATATATTTTGATGGAAGTTCTGATGCATTTGTCAACCTATTACTTGTCATTCAAGCTTCAACAGGAGCCAAGAATGCATTGAGAGGATGGATGATAAAACGTAGAACACGACAACCAAATGAAATAGCAAAAACATAGAAATATTTCAAGATTATACATCCTACTGTCAATATCAGTTTAAAATCGACTACTCCCCTCCCCCAAAATTCCAGGCCTTCGTGCCCAGTATAGAATGGAATATCAGTTTAAAATGTTCTCAACTAGATGTAGAAGTATTCATTCACGCTAGTTGTGTATGCCGACTTTGACTCTCATTCTAATCAGGATGTCACACTATTGTTTTAAACAGGACTCTGCATATCGTTTATGTAATTTAGGATTTACCTTGGTATATTTAGTGACGATATTCGCAAGTCGAAACTTGCCGAAGATGACCATGGAATTGAATGCGTAGAGCGAATCGGCACAAAAAGGCAGCAGTTTAACATTTCAACACAATAAATGAGCTATAAAACTTTGTGCTACAGAGTTCGAAAATGAGATCAAATCTGACAGACCAATCCAAATAGCGTTGAAGCATTACATTAACATTTTATGATTAATATAACGTTGATCCTTACTATTAATATATCCTCAAATAAGATTAGCATTAGTGGTTCACGAAAAAAAAAAAAATCTAACGTTTGCAATGAAACATTTGAGATGTCCATTTCTGAGTGGATATAGTAGATCGAACCTGACAAAAGCCTGTTCTACACACACACACACACACACACACACACACACACACACACACACACACACACACACACACACACACAC
>JAOPUL010004099.1:83920153-83931630 GCA_027564515.1 Octopus rubescens
CAAAACCCATTGTATCGTATTGTTTTGTCTTTTCATGTACCTTTTTGTCAGCCCTTGTGGCTAATAATAAAATCGATATTAAACGTTTTATAAGTCAATACTGCGTCCTACCGTGTTAGCAGTGCTATTAAATCACTTTCTAAGGTTATCTTTACATTGTAATAATATATTATGTAAAGATAACCTTAGAAAGTGATTTAATAGCACTGCTAACACGATTGGACGCAGTATTGATTTATAAAGCGTTTAATATACTTTGAGGTATATTATGATTTCATAATGAAATATGGTGTCCCTACAAGTAATTAATTAGTACGTACGAGCTGCCAAGAATGTGTTTAATATGCAAAATTGGTATATCCAACAGTGTTACACTGCTACATTTAGTGGGTATTTAAGCAATGAGTTCGTGGATGGTTAATGGGTTGGATGTGATACTGATGAAGGAACAAGAATTCCTGAAATATGGCATATACACCCATTACCTATTTTTCCATCTTCGATTGTTTTGTTTAGATTAAACGTATTCGGATACGAAATGTTGTAACAAAACTGTGCTGGCTATAATTTCTATAGAATATCTGTAGAGATAACCTTAAAAATAATGCAAAATGGCTAACTTTCATAATCCGAGAAGATATTCTTGCTTTAAAACGTAAGTAATATAAAAGTAATATAAACGTAAGGGATATAAATATAAAAGTAAGGAATATAAACAAATTAAAAATCTTATATTTTCCTGCGGTGAAATCGACAACTGAATATTTAGCGGCATCGTTTCAGACAGTTCGCCATCTATTGGGTGATCTCAAAAATAGGTTTTGTTAATCTAATCAAAGCCTACCCAAAGCATTTTCACAAGATTGTTCTAAACGTCCATGTTTGTTTTCAAACTTTTATTTAACCCTTGTTTCATACGTTATGAGTTATATAAAGTTTTCCTTTCATAAGTCCCACGTTACTCTGACTGTTGCACCCCTCACCCCCGGGATTTTTGTAGTATATACGACTGATGCACACCAAGGAAATATGTCCTCCTGTGTATCACATGTGATACACAGTATCAGTAAAGGATTCAATAACGATGAATATTTTACTAAATTCTTAATTATTTTTCAAAATTAATTGAAACAGAGGCAGTGTATTTCAACAGAAATATAGAAACAGATGGATGAAATCTTTTATCTTTTACTTGTTTCAGTCATTAGACTGCGGCCATGCTGGGGCACCGCCTTGAATTTTAGTCGAATCAATCGACCCCAGTACTTATCGTTTCAAGCCTCGTACTTATTCTATCGATCTCTTTTGCCGAACAGCTAAGTTACGGGGACGTAAACTAACCAACACCGGTTGTCAAGCGGTGGTGGGGAACAAAGACAGACACAAGGACACACACACACACACACACACACACACACACACACACACACAGACGTATTGAAAATATGATACGAATAATTTTAGTCACTAAAATGAGCAAAACAATAAAATTAAAATGAGTCAAGGGAAGTAACTCTAATTGGCTAATGGCATAACTTACTCTATTATTATTATTATCGGGCGAGGGGAAAGGAGACGATACTACAGGTGGTGGATGGTGATGATGGAGACGGTGGTGATTGTGATGGTAGTGATGTGGATGATGACGGTGGAGGTGGTAATGATGGCAATCGCGGTGGTAGTTTTAGTTGTGGCGGTGATGTAATAGGTGGTGGTGGTGATGGTGGTGGTGGTGATGGTGGTGATGTGGTGATGGTTGTGGTGGTGGTGGTGGTGGTGGTGGTGGTGGTGGTGGTGGTTTTGGTGGTGGTGGTGGTGGTGGTGATGTGGTGGCGTGGGTGTCTGGCGATGTTGGCGTCGGATGCGATGATGCAATAGCCGTGAATTAACTATACAGCAGTAATGTTGTTATTACTGTCGACGTCATTTGTAAAAAACTATTGATCAGCACCACCGCCGCTGCTACCGCCACCGTCACTTCTACCACCATCCACCACCACCACCGCCGTCACCGCCGCCGCCTGCATTACCATTACTACTATCAGCACAACAACAGCAACAACAACAACCCAACCCAACAACCATCACAGTTACCGGGCCCAATACCGAAGGAGGATCTTCTACCTGGTTGCTTGTCATAATAGCAGCCACATTTCCTCACATAACACCGACCCGTCATAGACATGAACATTGACATTGGATAAATAAGGTCCTGGTCCGGTTCCCTGTACATAGGGTCAAACACATGATGGTCACGGCCGAAATACTTTTGAATCAGGGATGGCCTGGGGCTAAATAGCATTGCCATTTATTGCTGCCACCAAAACTACAATCCCTACAACCAGTGGCACAATCACAAACAACCATCACTACAATTATCCCCACCATCTGCACATACTCAACTCCGTCCACCACCACCACCACCACCACCACCACAACCACCACCACCACAACAACAACAACAACAACAACAACAACCTGTACAAAAACTGAACTGTCACAACCATTATCAATGCCGCCGGGGTCGACTTTGCCTTTCATCCTTCCGGGGTCGATAAAGTGAGTACCAGTTACGAACTGGGGGTCGATGTAATCGACTACTCCCCTCCCCCAAAATTCCAGGCCTTCGTGCCCAGTATAGAATGGAATATATATGTATATGTATATACCCATGCCAGCATGGAAAATGGATGTTAATTGAGAATGATGATTAAATGATGATATTCAGAGAGAGGAAGAGAGAGAAAATAGACAGAAATAATGGGTTATATACATTATTTATTTATTATAGGCTTGCAGTTGTTTCAGCAATGCGTTTGGATGTGTTCGTGTTTAAATCTTATCAATCGATCAACTGATTGACTGAAAATATAGGGAACCACAACCCTAAGATATCTTCTTCATATATATATACAGGGTGTGCCATAAAGAATTCTCGATTGATTTTTAGTCATAATTTTTAGTAAAGGGCATAAAACACATGAGTTCTTTAGGATTTAATTAAGTATAGTCATGTAACACATTAAGATACGTTTCATTCAATATGTCTGCCTTTCGCCTTCACAATTGCCCAAAGACGGACGAGAACAGAGTCGCACGAACGCCGGATGACCTCTTCGTTTAAACGATCCCATGACGCAACTAAGGCTTTCTTCAGAGTGATGATATTTTTGTAGGAAACTCTTGAAATGTCACTTTCTAGAATGGACCAAATAGCGAACTCCATAGAGTTGATATTTTGGCTGGAGTGGGGAGGGCACACATTCTTTTCCCAGAACCCGCGCTGAAATGGCTCCTGCGCCACTGCTGTCTCACATTGTAGGTATGAGAAAGAGCACCGTCTTGCGTGAAAACATAATTATTTCCAAATGCTTCGGCCACCCATGGCAAAACATTATCCTCCAACATTTTCATGTAAATTGCTGAATTGACCTTCGTCCCCTCTTTAATGAACACCAGAGGAGATTTTCCACCATCGAATGACACTGCCGCCCAAACAATCACTCTGGTGGGTTTCATTCGGTGAAACACCTTACGAGTGCTTTCAGGAACAGCATCTGACCTCGTGGCCAAAATCCTGTCATTCTGCGTGTTTGCTACAGCCTCCATGGTGAATATCTTTTCGTCCAACCAAATGAAGACATTATCATTGGCGCTCTGAATCTCCTCTGCCATTTTCTTGCACCTGTTCAGTTGCTTTGCTTTGGAAGCGATGAAATTAGGTGTTGATGTTGCAATTTTAATGACTTACAATTTAAGTCTTTGTGCATGACCCTTCGCATGGTCGTCTGGGGAATATTTAAACTTATAGCCATTTGCCTCATGCACCACCGTGGATTTCGCAACTCTCTGACGACATCCATCAATTGTTTCGTCCTTATGGATCGTTTTCGACCAGGAATGGGTTTACTTTCGATTGAACCTGTCTCACTGTAGCGTTTTATGACATTATAGACTGTTTTGGGATCAACACCAACCCTTGAAGCTATGTATTTGGTGCTATGTCCTTTTTTCAGAGCTATAATCTCACTTCGCTTGTTAGCTGCCATATTGAAACGTTTTACTTGCTGAATGTAAACAAACAATGGCGTGTACATGAACAATTGAAGGTTGATTATTTTTGTGCAATTTTAAACTAAATTTAATAAAATAAACTTATTTAAATAATGGGGAATTCTTTATGGCGCACCCTGTAATTTCCTAGTCTGTTAATCAGTTTTTGGCAACACTTCAATTTCTTGTAAGTTTTGTATAGTAACTACATCTTTAGAAAAATTTGAACTGATCAACAATACTGATAAAATTACTATTTGATTAGCCATGACTGAAATTAGACTCATTATCGTATTGATATTGGCTACAATACTAATCTTAACATTAAGCAAAAGAAAACATAAAGGGATTTAGAGAAAAAGCAAGTTGTAAAATAATTAAAATATAACAGATCTAGAATGATGTTATATACTATATCTTAAAAATTAAAAGATAAGATGAAATAGAAAAAAAAAAGAGAAATTTCATGATGAGAGTTTTTGTTTTTCAGGGCACCACCTTGAAGGGTTTAGTCAAACAAATCAACCCAAGTACTTATATTTTAAGCCTGGTACTTATTCTATTGGTCTCTTTTGCTGGATCACTAAATTATAGGGATGTAAACAAATCAACACTGGACTGGTCGTCAAGTGGTAGTGGTAGGGACAAACATATGCCCAAACACATACAGAACAGGCTTCTACAGTTTCTATCAACCAAATTCAGTCACAAAGCATTGGCTACATTAAAAGATACTTGCTCATGGTATCACACAATGGGACCCAAAACATGTGGTTGCAAAGCAAGCTTCTTAACCACACAACCATGTCTGTGCCTATATATATCATACAAAAATAGAGTAAACATCTTATTTATAGCAAGCTGTGCTCAAAGTACTGATGAGCTTTTACACACACACACACACACACACACACACACACACACACACACACACAAACAAACAGACATACCTTCTGGGGATTATTCACTTTGATTACTTGACTGACAGCTCCCTTGTTTTGGGCTGGAATGGCATTTCCTGATGGAGACAAGAGTTGCAGTTGGAATGACTGAAAAATTAAAAATTGAAAGTAGTGTTTAATATCTCTCAATGATTATCAGAAAAAAAGGGAAGAAAGAACATTTAAAAAACACACACACACATAAGTAAAGACTAAAATATAAATAAGGAGAGAAAGAGAAGTAATGCTGAAAAATTGATCAACATATGCCAGCATGAAAAACTGGAAATTAAAAAGGATTTGATTATGCAGACAGCTACATTATAACATTAACAGATTCTCATATATTGTTCTGAAAAGTGTTCTAGTAAATTATCCTTTAATGTGTTACTTTAACCAACCATTAATTATGCTGTTTTTTTAATTTTTTTTTTTATTCTGGTTCTTCATATATCTCTTTAAAAAGTGTTTTGTTACAGATAATCAACTGTCTATTTAAATGAAAAATTAACCAAAATGTTCTAATTGGAATGTTTATCAATATTTACATAGAGAAAGGTGGCGAGCTGGCAGAATTGTTACCACGCCAGGCAAAACGCTTGGTGGCATTTCGTCCTTTACATTTTGAGTTCAAATTCTGCTGAGGTCGATTTTTCCTTTCATTTTTTCAGGGTCAATAAAATAAGTACCAGTTGAACACTGGGGGTTGATGTAATCGACTTACCCTCTCCCCCAAACTTACTGGCTTTGTGCCAAAATTTGAAACCAATATTTACATAGAAATAAATGAAGCTATGCTGTACAAGTCTATATGCTTATTTACTTTTTAAGACAATATATTTTTAATCCAATGTCAGTTGATGTTTATTGTTTAATACATACTTTAAGTTGAGCTTCAAATCATACAACAAAAGTCATACTGGTTGATTCTAGCAAAACTGCATATACTATAGCAAAAATAAATTCTGAAACTAATATTCAGCATCAAGTAATTTTTATAGAATTTATTATAAATATTCTTAAATGAACATTTCTGTTCTTCATGAAATACATTAATTCATTAATTTCTCAATCAATGTTTTGTCATACAAATATATGCGACCTGTTGCATTTTGGTTTGTAAGTAAGTTGATTTAAGTGTAATTCTAATAAATTTTTAAAGTGAAATCTTTGGTGGGTAATACTTAATATTAACTTCAGAATATTATTCATTTTCATGTATTTTTGACTTAATTGTGTGGATGTAGCCTCAATAATAAAACTATATAACATACATATACATAACAAATAATTGTTATTGGACTCTGCATCCAATTCCTACTATGGTAGGAAAGAAAAGTTATAATACTGATGGTGATTATGATCTAACTATAGAAATTCCCCTTTAATTATATTCTCTGTAACACAATAGAAACACATTTCTGTAGTTTCTGAAGTGGTGTTTGTAACCATATATGACTAACTTTTGAACCTTCAAGACAAACATGCTAGTTATATGGGTTCTAGCTATCCTTAATAATCTAAATTAGAAATTGACAGTGCTCTCAACATTCATCATTCTATCAGCTTGAATGTAGTCTCTGATTATCTCTCCCACTGATTTCCTTATATGAATTACCTACTTACTGCTACCTATAATAGCATGTAATGTTGTACAGATGGCATCATACCACACTTCATTGTCTTTCTGCATTCAGACTACATGCACATGGAACCTCAACATTTCTTGGATTGGTAGACATACACAATCATAAATAGAGACTTTAAAAATAAGTGAGACTTTAAAAATAAGTGAGACTTTAAAAATAAGTAATACACCATTAATATTACACGTAGTTAAAACTATCTTATTCTCTACAAATTCTAGGCCTTACCACTATCTACAACAGTATCAGATGTACAATATAACCAAAGTCTCAAAGGGATTTCTTTTTCAGGCCCATAATATTCTTCAGTCCCTATGGAAAGAGCTACTCACTATAGAAGATGCAAGGTAGCTCTACTTTGGATACTCTGCTCATCTCATGCATATGGAATGGTACTCTTACCACACATTGGATTACATTTTTTAAAAATCAAAAAAAAAAAAAAAAAAAAATCAGCCTTATAAATTAATCTTCATTCATTAACCACTTGCTAGAAAATATCTGTGTCCTTTTGTTGCTAAAACAATGGCACTTGCTAACTACAAATTCCTTCTATCCACTTGCCTGACCTGTTTCTTTTCATTTCAGTCCCTAGATTGTGTACTAAGCATTACATTTTGCATAATCTTTCCTCTTCATACCTAAACTTGTCCAGTGTTTTCTCTCAAACACCAACTACAGTAATGCAATCAATCTTTTTTCTTTCAGATGAGGAAAGGTTTGAAAAGGTTTTGGCACTGCCCACATCCCCACTTTAACGAGATTATTAAAAATTAATCAGGTAAAGAAAAAGCGTTTCTTAAATGAAATAATAGTGATAGAGATGATGATGATTATGACTATAAACATGGGTACAACAGCTTATTTTTCTAATTTATGAGAGTAGAATAGAAATAATTACCTTTGGAACGGCAGCCTGAAATACAAAGTCTGATATTGCCAATGGAGTGGTGTTAGTAGCCTGAAGGTTGATGGTTGTGACACCACTCTGAGTCTCATCCTTTTCACAATGAAACTCAATTAACAAACCATTCTTATTGAAAGCCACAATAGGTGGAAAACCTATAAAAGAAAGAATTTAGTGTTAAAAAGAAAATACAAAGAATAATCCATATACATAATATATATATGTATGCATGTATGCATCTATGTACACATGGATATATGCATGCTTTCTATAATTGGGTGATTGTTTTTAACTATATCAAACTAGTTGCTAACAAAGTGACAGACCAACTGTTGATTTTTGTTGTTGTTGTTTTTGTAAACAGTGCTACAAAATATTAATCTAAACAAGTGTAAATGTTATTGCTTTGTCTGTTTTCTATGTTGTCAGGTGTAGGGTTGCCATCGTCCAAGTCAGTCCTTATTTGGAGTTATTACCCTGTTAGATGAGTTGGAGGACCTATCTCATTCCTATGTTCCATTTCTGGCAGGATTTCTACAGCCGTATCTCCTAATATCAATCACTTTACAGAGTGTACTGGGTGCATTGTATGTTTATGATTATCATATTTGCAGATAGCAATAGAGTTTTTAAATATGTCTATTAGATAGTCAGTTCAAATGATTGAATCTGTAGAAAGTGAGTCAGGTCTTCTTTGTTCTTCCTAAAATACACACTGGCATTTCTTGGGAAGAATTGATAAAGTGAAACCAAAGGATACTGAGCCTCAGAGAAGAGATGTGAAAAGATCAAAACTAGTGGCAATAGACCAGACACTTTCAGAAAAACATGTCTAACCTGACGATGATACCTATGCAATATAAGCAGCATGAAAAAACACAAGCATCAAAATGATGACAAAACTATATTCTCCCTTGACTAGTAAATTACAAATATTTACTACATTACTTACATTATATACATTGGATGGATATGTGTCCTCATCTTGTATTGTTGTTAACACAACGTTTCAGCTGATGTACTCTCCAGCCTTCATCAGGTGTCTTCGTTGTATTATTATTATTTCAGGAGGAGTACCAGTTGCAAACTGGGGTCGATAAAATCGACTACTCCCTTCACCAAAAATTTTGGGCCTTCGTGCCCAGTATAGAAAGGATTATTTCAGGAGAGGACATTACCTGAAACGTTGTGTTAACAATAATACAAGATGAGGACACATATCTGTCCAATGTATATAATGTAAATAATGTAGGAAAATATAAGTTTACACACAGAGTCACAGACATGGCTATGTAGTTAAGATTCTTGCTCTCCAACCATGTGGCCCTGAGTTCACTACCCTTGCATGACACCTTTTATTATAATCCCAGGCCAACTGAATTGTTGTGATGGATTTGGTAGATGGAAACTGAAAGCAGCTTGTCATATATATATAACATTTTATTGAAGAAAAGAGAACTCAGATCGATGTTACAATCGTTTCTGTAAGCAAACATCATTTATTTCATACCAGATATAAAGTTATGCAATATATGTAATATATGTGAAATATGTAATAACATTGTTATTAATTTATTTCTTCAAACATCCTTATTTGAAACACTAATCAGGATATCTGAAGAAGTGAAGGAACTGTAATGTTATTACAAATATCACATATATTACATGTACTGCATAACTTTATATGTAATATGGAATAAACAATATTCATTCATGGAAACAATTGTAACATTGATTTGAGTTGTCTTTTCCTCAGTCAGATTAATTAATATTCACCTTGTAAAGTTTATAGTATGCCTACTGGATCATACTTGGATTCACAAAGGGCTCCATTTTGTTTTTGAAGTAGAACTGATCATCCTTTGTTTTTTTTTAATACTACACAAGCCAGGAATCTATGTAAAACACTAATGAAGTGATCACCGAGATTATACTTATCCCCCAATTATTGTGTATGTATGTGTGTGTGTGTGAAAGGGTAAAGACCCCCTTCGGTCATGAATGACCATGGCATTGCACCTAGAAAGTTCCCCTCTGAGGCACAAGTCCAGGCAAGGTTGTTTGTGGAAGACCAGCAGTTGCCCATGCATACCAGTCTTGTCTCTCCATGCCACCAGTGTTGTCCAAAGGAAAGGCAAAGTCCAAAGGAAAGGCAAAGTCCAAAGGAAAGGCAAAGTCCAATGCAGCTTGGCACCAGTGACGTTGCAACTCATTTCTACAGCTGAGTGAACTGGAGCAATGTGAAATAAAATGTCTTGCTCAAGCACACACCACATAGTCCGGTCTGGGAATTGAACTCACAATTTCATGATTGTAAACCCAATGCCCTAAACACTGAGCCATCTGCCTGTAACCATTCATAATAAAATGGAAAGATTCTGTATATTCTTAAAATCCTAGCTTTGATGCACCAACGAGGAACTTTGACATAACTGCATGATCTACTAGAAATAGCAGTCAAGTACACTAGAGCCAACAATCACTGAAGAGCAAGCGTATCTTTGTAGAGAAGTACAATATAGCTCACCATCACTTATGAATATGTATGGCTTGGTAACATATACCATACTTTTATACTTTTGCTAGTTGTTTTAGATGCCAAACTAGTTACAAGCAGACATAAACAACCTCAGTTCATCAACAGAACACATAACATGTGATAGGTGTAAGGATAAAGGGCTGCACTCAGCTGGTCCTCCTTTACAGTTGATTAGACTGGAGCAATGTGAAAATGAAGTGCCTTGCTCAAGGGCATGATGTGCTACTCAGTCAAAGAATTGAACCCATGATCTTGAGATTCTAAATTAAATATTTTAACCACCAGGCCATATGCTTTTATTAGCAGATAAATCTTTCTCAAATCAAAATCTATTGTCTTAAGAAAACAAATTGGAGGATACATTGTATGAAGTAATTTGCTATACTCTTAAATTGATGAGGAAATATTCAAGTTTGATCAAAGGTCAGGCTCTGTCAGGTTTGACCTCAGACTAAACAACTACAACAACTCCTATTTCAATAACAAAGTTAAATAGATTCGGATATTTATAGAAAGCAAGTTAAGTTAGATGTACCATGGGTAGGAAAAAAAAAAATTGAAAAGTTTTCTCTGTTAATTATACCTCTGAAAAGAACTGACAATTGAAAAAACTTTTGGATTAAGAAAAGAAATATCAATCATTGTTCCTCGGGTATTGTATGAGATAAATAAATCTAATTATCAAATATTTTAACATCATATGGAGAAATAATACCATAATGAATCTTTTGTTACCAAAATTTATGGTAAAATCAATTAGGCAGACACAAATGGTTAAAAAAAGAAAGGTTTTACTGGCACTAACATATGATGTCAAACCTATAATCATATGCAACTAAATAGTATTTATCTAATGATTTTTCCAAAATAATGGAAGATATATATTCTTATTGGTAGACTAATGACACCCTTTTCTATCTTGTTTTGCAATTTATTTGCTTAATTTTTAGGCTACAAAAATTATACCGTGAATATTGAATAGTTCCTGTGCCAAACCTATCATTGGACAGAAAAAGCAATAAATCTGTGGAGAAATTTGCGTCAATGAAATAAATCCCCACAAAAATACAGTTTCCAATAAAATATCTAGAAGTAAGATAGACTAAGAAACAAAATATTCCCTGAAAACTACTTTTAACTGTTTATTGCTTTCTCCTTTATTCATTTTGTGTTTTTTTTTTAACTGAATGATTATGATAAATTATTTCTTGAAATAATGAATTAATCAAATTCAAATGAATTCTTTGGCATTATTAGGTCAAATAATAAAACTGAGTTATGTTTGATTTGTTTATGTCTGTAAAAGTGTGTGCACATGTGTGTGTGTGTGTGTGTATGTGTGTATGTGTGTGTGTGTGTGTGTGTGTGTGTGTGTGTGTGTGTGTGTGTGT
>JAOPUL010004099.1:83931730-83944046 GCA_027564515.1 Octopus rubescens
TATCCGTCCAATGTATATAATGTAAATAATGTACATAATTCCTCGTCTACCTGATGAAGGCTGGAGAGGACATCAGCTGAAACATTGTGTTAACAACAATACAAGATGAGGACACATATCCATCCAATGTATATAATGTAAATAATTCTTCGTCTCAAAAATATAGAACAAATATTTACTAGTAAGCCAACATTGAATTTACACAACTCCTACTATTTTTTTCTGAAACTAAATTATTTGATGATGAAACATGGAATATTATCTCCCTCTTTTTTTCCCTTTCTCTCATAATAAACATAAAAATGAAGATACAAATGTTTCTTTGGATATATATGTATTAATAAAAACTGACAAAGATTAACCACTTTTTTTTGCTTAAGCATTATTATCTTTACATATGATATTAAATTTTAATTAGATTTAATATATAATTTATGAAATATCACTCCCAATTTAGATAACTGTAAATGAAACTTAAAAACACTCACCAGATTTGCCATTAATTTGATTGTTCAAAGGTGTAGATGAATGTATAAGGCCATCTATCAAATTATTCATTGAAGGGGGACCTATAGTAAGAAAAGAAATTGCCATATTTTAGATAATATGTAGTTCATGATGTGGCTTGGAGCCTGTGATAAAGCCAAATACAGTTTTGAATGATTTTTAGGTGGTGGAGAGAATTGTACTAAAACTATGTTAAAACAAATTTATGACAACCTATTTATAGATGCAGGTGTGGCAGTGTGATTAAAAATACTTGCTTCTCAACCATGTGGTCGCAGGTTCAGTCCCATTGCACAGTACCTTGTGAATGGATTTGGTAGACAGAAACTGACAGAAGGCAATTATATGTACGTGTACCCTTGTCTTGCCATCGCATGATGGTTGTAAACAAGCATCACTATCCTACAAGTGATGTTGTTCATTTCCAGTGTTTTGTAAAAAAAAAAAAAATTTCTAGCTACAGGAAATATTACCTTGCTTGGAAACAAGTGAGGGCTGGTGACAGGTATGACATCTAGCCATAGAAAATCTACCTCAACAAATTCTGTCTGACCCATGCAACCATGGAAAAGTGGATGTTAAATAATAATGATGATATTTAGGAGAGGCAATGGTGACACATTAAAAACACTCATGCCGGTGACACGTTAAAAACACTCGTGCCAGTGACACATTAAACGCACTCATGCCGGTGACAAGTTAAAGGCACTCATACCGGTGACAAGTTAAAGGCACTCGTGCCAGTGACACGTTATAAACACCCATGCTGGTAACACATTAAAGGCACTTAGTACACCCTCTGGAGTGGTTGGTGTTAGGAAGGGCATCCAGCCGTAGAAACCAAGCCAAAACGAACTGGAGTCTGGTGCAGGTCCCCGGCTTGCCAGTCTCCAGTCAAACCGTTTAACCCATGCCAGCATGGAAAATGGACGTTAAATAATGAAAAGTAGATCACAGAAGATCAACCTAAGTAACCATATTTTCTTGTTATCCATCAAGAATATTAAGTATTTTTGGGTGAAAAGAAAGAGAGGGTAGCAAAAGACTGCTTTGATATATAAGGTTAATTAGTAAACAATATTTAAAGGAATGATTTTTAAACATTCATAAAGCAATATTTGCAAACTGGTTTATATATTGTTGATCTCTGTAAGCTATAGAGTTTATATAACATTTAGTTTTTAAATAAGGACATAGTTGGGTAAACATTATTTACAGTAATTAATGACACTCATAAAAAAAAAAAAAATTTCAGAGAAAAATATTCTAATTCTCCTTAAAAAAAGGAGTAAACTAAAAAAGAAATGGGAAATAACAATGATGATATGATGATAGGTATCGCTAATTGAATCACTAATCCACGGTCACATGTAAACAATGAAAGGACTTTGACTTCATGGTTATATTTCTTATAAGCTTATATTTTTATCTCAAACTGTTGTAAAATTTGAATTGTATAACTAAAAAGACATGGAGGAATAGATAAAATATTTAAAAGAAATTAACCTGTATTTATATTGTCTGAATTGGTACTGCTGACACCAACATCAAGAAGATCAAGAAGATCTGTGGCAGCAGTCGGTTTCTGTGGTTCTTGGTTGGTATTTATGACTGGATCAGAACCAAGATCACCAATAAGATCCAAAATATTTTGACTCTATACACAGTACAATATAAAAACAACAAATTAGTTAGTCTACTAGTAGAGATTTCAATATAGATTTTAAGATTAGAATATCACAATAAAACTAGCTATGTTGAATTCATATTTTTGAAAAGTATGTCAAAACATAACTGCTTAAGGCTAATCTTTTAATTTACTAACTCTTACAACATATTGATAAAATACATAATTGGTAAAAAAATTAAATGATGCAGTCGTAAATTTCAAAATACTTTTAACAGTTCTATGAGCAAATACATGTATTTTAAACAACAAGAATAAGGTAGAATATTTCGCAAGGAATAAAAATAATATTAACAATTTGTTGAAAACAAAAGATGACTATGAGAAATCCAATTTAGTTTCCTTTTCCAAAAAAGACTGCTGTTTGAAACATTAGTCACTTAGATTAACCTACAATTTAAATGTTAAAAATTTAGGCATAATATTTAAAAATAGTATTTTCTACAATTATACTAGTAAACTTTAAATATTAAGCAATTTAAAATGCTAATCATTAACAGGATATATACCTCAGTGTGTTGAGTGTTCTGTACATTGGTCTTTTCAACATCTCCATTTAATAAGTCATTTTCTTGTAAACTTTCATTGGTGTACATACTCTGACGTTTACTCTCAATCAAAGGCATGTGTTCCAGCAGGGCACCTCTACAAGAATAAGTTCAAGAGAAAATTATGAAGAAATATAAGATACACACAATGACAAAGTTGATTCCATAATAACAAGAGAAAATAGAATAAAATTGACAAGAATGCGCAGAAGAAAATCTTATACGTGACACTGAGTAATGGCTTCAAAATACAAGCAAATGGAGTTTGTAAAATACTACATAATGCTTCAGAGTAAGCTTTATAATGTAACCTAACAATAAGCATGACATAACATTTTTTTTATAAATAATAACATTTAACTTTAAATGATGTTATAAAATCAGATATATTCTCAGCATGAAGTTTATCAAAAATTATGAATATTAGAGATATAAAATAGTACAGAAGTTTGAAGCAAGTCTTACCTCATATGATCATATTTGGAGAAGAGAGAAGAATATTCTATAGATCGCTGCTGTAATTCTACTATAGTACTCCGACTATATTTAATAATTGCATCTTTAATTTTTCTGTAAATTTAAAAATAAAAGTCAAATTAAATTAGTACTCAAATTAAACAAAAATCATTAATATTTAAAAAATCATATAAATGAACAGATGTAGACAAGATATATCTTTTCCTTTTATCTTTTACTAGTTTTAGTCATTGAACTGCAGCCATGCTGGGGCACTGCCTTGAAGGGTTTAGTTGAATAAATTGACCCCAGTACTTTTTAAGTGTGGTACTTACTCTATTGATCTCTATGGCTGAACTGCTAAGCCACAGGGATGTAAACAAACCAGCCCTGGTTGTCAAGCAGTGATGGGGCACAAATGTAATATACATATGCACAAATACACACAATGGGTTTCTTCCAGTTTCTGTCTATGAAATCCACCCACATGGCTTTGGTTGGCCTAGGGCTATAGAAGGCATTTGCCCAAGGTGTTGCAGTGGGACTGAACCCAAGACCACATGGTTGAGAAGCAAGCTTCTTACTGACACAGCCATGCCTACACCTATGAAAATTTATAAACCAACAGTTCTAAAGCAAAACAAAAACAAAAAAATAAATATTTAGAAATTAATTCTAGTAATTACTCACTTTGAAGAAAGTTCTGAAAATCTGGTACTAAGTTTCAGTAGTGCTGTTATGGCATATTCTTTAGATACAATAGAAGAATTGTTGTTAGAGAGGACTTTCTCTAAAGCAGATATAACATCTTCTTCTTTTACCTGTAATCAAAATTTATGTAGAAAATGGCAATTACTTTCTTATGGATAGATATTAAGAAATTTTATAAGAATAATTTAGTCAAATTAATAAAATAGCATTAATTTTGACAAAGAGAAAGTAACTCACTGATAATTCAGTAGCGTTGAAGTGAAAATTCTTTGTAATGAAAAATGGAGAAAAATAGTAACAAAGAAGGTGAAGAGTATACAAAGAGGAAATATTACATGAAATATTTGCACAAAACATTCCACAATTAAGTATAAATGCAATGATTATGGTATACATATTCTTTATCTTTGCTTGTATATTTCCTAAATTCCCATGTCTTTATTTGCTCTACCTTACATACACACTAACTAAACCAAGAAAAATATTAAAAGATTACTTAGAAACTAATTTTTATTATAAATGAAATGATTATAGGAAATATTTACAGATGCAGAAAAATACATATTTTTTAGAAATGTAAAAAGGAAAAAAAAGAAAGAGTTAATCTAGCTTAGAATCATTGATTTAAGATTCAATTATATAATTCTTTTCATGGTTTCAGTCATTGGAATATGACCACCTAGGACACTACTACCTAGAGTATAGTCAATTTAACATAAACTCCAATATTGATTTCATCACCATAGAAGGGTCAAAGACAAAGTCAACCTGGGTGTGATTTGAACTCAGAACATACACAAATACCACATTATATATTCATCATCATTTAATGTCTACTTTTCTATGCTTGCATGGGTCAGATGGAATTTATTGAGGCAGATTTTCAATGATTAGATGCCCTTCCTCATCTGCATCCAAGCAAGGTAATATGCTTCCCCAAAGAATGGGGAAATGAAGGACACTGTTTGTATAATGGTGATGTCTGTTTATATCTATTGCATGATGTCAAAACAAAGGAACATAAACACACAGATGCACGCATAAATACATATGACGGACTTCCTTCCATACAGTTTCCATCTACCAAATCCACTCACAAGGCTTTGGTTGGCACAGGGCTATAGTAAAAGGCACATGGCCAAGGTGTCATGCAGTGGGACTGAAACTAAAGCTATGTGGGTGGGAAGCAAACCTCTTAACCACACAGCCATGCTTGTGCCTATCTATATATCTATCTAAGTGTGTATGAGTATACACACACACACACCTGATGGGCTTCCACACATTTTCTATCAACTGACTCTCACTTTGGTAGAAAACATTTTCCCAAGCAGTGCAACCAAATCTGGAACCACGTGGTTACTTCTTAATCACAAGGTCATGCCAATTCCCAGAAATCATGAGCTAGGAAGGTAATCTATTGTGCCCCAGGCCCTATTACATGATTCATAAATGCATATTAAAAAAGTAGACTAAACTGAATAGAAAAAGTTACACAGAAAAAAAATATACTATAAAAGATTTGGAAAAATTATTCCATACAAGAAAATATTTAGAGAAGCATTTTATGCTATGCTAAAAAAAATATTTAAAAATGTTCAATTAAAAAAATTCTCACATTTAATGGTTCTTCTTCATCACAATGTCCATTCACTAGAAGGTCTCCATATTCACCAATACACCAAGAAGCAACTTGGACCAAAGGTTGCTGCTCGATATCCATTCCAATAGCTTTATATAGTTGATAAACTGTGTATGTATGTAGATTGCTGGTACTAGCTATTAACTGAATCAAAATAGAGACTACATCTCCACGCACTGAATTACCAGCCTAGAAAAATTGGAAGCAATCAAGAATGAGGTTTAGTATTTAAGTAAATAAACAAGAATATAAATTAAATAAAATAATATTAACAAAATAAAATTACATTTTCAATTTCATATTAGTAAATAAATGAATAAACCTTAAAACTTTCAAAATTTAAAATACTGTTCAATTTATCATACTACAAAATTATAGCAAAATACAATGTATAAACAAACACAGAGTTTGAGGGTCCATGGCAAAGGCCAAATTGGAGGCAAGAAGTCAAGCACCCTTTGTTATAGTTATGATATTTGAAAGAACAAACTAATAGCTTAATAATAATAATTCTTTCTACTATAGGCACGAGGACTGGAAAGCAAAATCAACCTCAGTGGAATTTGAACTCAGAGTATAGCTGGAAGAAATGCCACTAAGCATTTTGTCTGGCATGCTAATAATTCTGCCAGCTTTTTACTATTGGCACAAAGCCTGAAATTTTGGGGGAGGGGAAATGGATGAAAGATAAATTGATTCTGCCAGGTTGATGCTTTCATAATAATAATGGTTTCAAATTTTGGCACAAGGCCAGTAATTTCAGGGTAGGGGGTAAGTTGATTACACCGACCCCAGTGCTCAACTGGTACTTATTTTATCGACCCCAAAAGGATGAAAGGCAAAGTTGACCTCAGTGGAATTTGAACTCAGAAAGTAAAGATGGACGAAATGCTGCTAAGCATTTTGTCTGGCATGCTAATGATTCTGCCAAAATAGCTGTCTTATATAATAATAATCCTTTCTACTATAGGCACACTATTTGCAAATATCATATAGATAATATCACAGAGATAACAGATATTATGTGATTTAATGGAAGGGGAGGAATTAATAGTTTCTGTTACTATTGTTGTTTACTGAAAACTTTGCAAATGTCTTTCTAAGTGAATTTATCTCAGGATTAATGTTTGAAAAGGTTACCAATGTACATGAATCTAGTCAATACTGCTTGTATTACACATACATGGATATTTGGCTTAACCAGAATAGTTTGACAACCCAAGAGCTAGCAGAAAATTATTCTAGAATTTAATTTATGCAAGTGTAAAGATGTCTGAAAACTTTAAGAACTAGAGTACCATCACAGAATTGAGAGTTTCAGAGTTGCATTTTTTAAAAACTCAATTATTTAAAACTTGTCTCAACTTTTCAGATCATATAGATTACACAACTACAACTACAATACACAACAACTTAAAGCAACTATCAAATGACTGTTCTTTTATAGTCTCGCATTCTTACAAAGAGGTTACTAAATAAATATATTCATTTAAACTCTGAAACCATTTCCATATTCAACTGGAACATTACTTAGTATTTTTCTTTTTTTTTTTCAACTGAATGATCTGTGAGTATAGTGTATGTAAAGCCTATGTGGTGAAGGGACTTGTTTCTGATACTAGTTTATTGCACATAAATTGATGGATAGGGAGAGAACTGGTAAAGCAATAATAAACTTGGTATACAATATGTAAATCAGAGATGTTTTCATTATGACAGCCAGTGAGTATTCTTAAAGTATATCTGTTTCCTTTGTTATGGTCTCTGTGTTTTGAGTGAATGGCACTGATATTTAAATAATGCTTAGAATCTAGTCTTTTGTATGTGCATAGTGACATCACTATCTAGAATAATGTACTGTATGAAGCAGTGTTCTCAAATGATGTTTAAATATAAGTGAATAATAGAAGGTTGCTAATAGGACATAGTTTATAGCTGTACATCTCTTCATATTTACTCAAATTTGTTTTAAACATTACAGCTAAGGCCATGCTAGAGTGCTACCTTCAACCGTGGAACTTATTTCTCAATTAGGTACAATGAGGGATTACATTCTGTATATTGTCTTTATTTCAGTTATGGACACTGAAGTAAATAGGACATTCCATTAATTGCTTCTAAACTTCAGTGACATGTTCATAAGTTTTATATTGTTCAACCAGATCTTTTATTCAAATATCTCTTTTTTAGTTTAGTAAGAGACTTCATATCGCAAATACTAGTTCTCAATAAGTTTATTCTCATTCATTCAGTGCACATGTACCATTTAGAAATAAATAATAGTGATAACATAACCTGAAATCAATCAAATAGTTAAAGTTTGCAAAGTGAACTTAATGCCATACTAACCGTTGTCAAAACTTTTACCACAGTATCAATATGCCATCGTTTGTTTGGTGCATACCTACAATAATTAAAGGTAACATTCTAGAAACTCTCAAACATTTACAAGAAACAGTAAAGAGGATAAAACTTTTTGAAAACGAATTTTCAAAAAAGTTCAAATAATTGTATTTAACAAACAATTGTATTTGACTTCATATATAAAAGTGCTGAACAACATATGGTGATGTGAACAAATTATTTTCTAGCTCTGCACTTTTGAAGATGAGTGGAATGAAAAATCCCAGACTTGAAAAATAGGTAAGGGCTGTAAAACAATGCCTTAGTAATATGTATAGATCTAACAGATACTAACATGGAAAATTGGAAAATGCATGAACACATGTACCAATACCTACTTTTTTCTGTCAAGGGTTTATAGGCCCCATTATTAGAATATTTTCTTTATACATGATGATGGTGATCGCTCATAAACTTAACCCATTAGTGTTTAAACCGGCCATATCTGGCCCAAATATTCTACCTGTTTTACATTCAAACCAGCCAGATCTGGTATCTCACACCTACCCTACAATGTCATTCTAAAATTAAGCAATCCCATCATCGAAATCTTGAAGCTACAAGATAATGCATGATTAACTTAAAACAATGCAGATAAATAAGCATTACGTATGACACAATAATCTCAATGCTAAAGGGTTAAAGCTTATAATTATTATTATTTACATAATATATATATATATATATATATATATATATATATATGCACAGGAACCATAAAAACTACAGGTACTCAGAAAATTGATTTTCTCAAATGCTCTGGAGGCTAGTTAGAGGTAGTGGATAATTCCTGCTACCTAGGGAACTTAATTAGCAGTGTGAGAGGATGTACTGAAAGTGTAATCACTAGAATAGGAATAGTATGGAGAAAATTCAGAGTCTTTTACCTCTGCTGGCAACCAAAGGTTTCTCTCTCTCCAAGTGCAAGGAAGATTGTATGATGCATGTATATGCGAACAGCAATGCTACATGGTAGTGAGACATGGGCCTGAATGCAGAGGCCATGCACAGACTAAAGGGAAATAAAGCTAGTATGCTCTGTTGGATGTGCAATGTAAGTGTACATGTGCGACAAAGTGTTAGTGTATTGAGAGAAACGTTAGGCATTAGAAGAATTAGATGCAGTGTGCAAGAGAGAAGACTGCACTGGTTTGGTGATGTGATGCATATGGATGGAGACAGTTGCATACAGAAGTGTGGATCACTTAAAGTGGATGGAACTCATGGAAGAGGGACACCCAGGAAGACATGGGATGAAGTATTGAAGGCCGATCTCAAGATACTGAGCCTTACAAAGGACTGAGATATCTGGCACATTGCTGTACTCAAGAAGACCACAGCAGGATTGATAGCGGTGCTGATGCCACTTAGAAAGCATTTGTGCTGGTGCCATGTAAAAAACACTTGTGCTGATGCTACATTAAAAGCACTCATTCCGGTGCCACGCTTAAGGTGTTGGTGCTGATGCCATATAAAAAGTACACAGTCCACTCTGTAAAGTGGTTGGCATTAGGAAGGGCATCCTGCCAGAAACCATGCCAGAACAGACAATGGAGCCTGGTGTGGCCAGTTTTACCAGTCCCTGTCAAACTGTCTAACCCATACCAGCATGGAAAATGAACGTATGATGAGATATATATATATATATATACACATACATATGTATATGTGTGTTGAGTCTTTGTGTTTGCGTCATCTCCTCCCACCACATGTTGGTTTGTTTACATACCCATAACTTAGCAATTTGGCAGAAGTGATCAATAGAATAAGTACCAAGAACAGTAGCAGCCACTCCATACCCCTTGGCCAAACAACAAGAATAGCCACACTATACTTCTTGCCACAGTAACATCAAGTATGTACAGACACTGCAATACCAAACAATCCTTGTCCCCTTATTAAAGAATTTTAAAAAATTAGCCATAGATAACTACACTAAGAAGACAAGTACATAGAACCATGTACAAAATGCCTTACAGTATTTGGTTATGATCCTTTACATTCTGTGTTCAAATCTTGCCAAACAAGTCAACTTTACCTTCATGATTCAGAGGCCAATTAATATTATTGAAGTACCAGTCAAGTATTGGGGATGATTTTATATTCCTATAAAGCATCTGGGCCAGCACTTCAATTAGAAAACACATGAAGAGTCTGCTGTACCAGAGTTTGTCCTGCCAACAGCAGTCTAAGCAGGAGAAACTTGGAAAATGACTGCCAAGATTATTCAGCAGTTGAATGCATTCTGCATAATATTCAAGACCACCTACGGCAACAGAATTACAAACTCTGAAGTCCCGATAAGAGCCGATTGGCACAGTCAGCAGGAGATTGTGGTGAAAGAAGCATGAGATTTGCATGTCATGTTTTACAACTGCCAGAAGTACGAATACCCAAGACAGCTGAACAATGGATACCACCAAAGAGATGAAGGAAGAGAAGATCGTAGAAGACATGGTGCACCACCTTCAGAGAAGTTCTGAATCACCTTAGCATCACCTAGGAAGATGCAGCAGGTAACTCTGCCCCAAACTGGGATGATTGGAAATGTCTTGCTGCCCAATATACAGGCCAACTGTATGGGGGGGGGGACTAAGACTACAATAAAGCATCCTAGATATGAATGCTATTTTAATATAAGATCACCAAGATCTGTTCTTTTGCCAGACAGCTGAGAAATAATAGGAAAATCACAAAAGTCTGAGGAGTTGATAAAATCCGAGATATACACATACAATATTTAGGACCTGAAAGAATTACTGAATACACCAACATCTACAACTACTTTTACTAACATGGCCAGAATTGAATTGAGGAGTAGGCAAGAATAACACACAATAGATTTAAATAAAGCTAATGTTTGTCAAATAACACACAATAGTTTTAAATAAGGCTAATGTTTGTCTATGAAGTTCTGGAAATGCAAAAGAAAAAGAATGGCAAGGATAGAAAGTTTTTGATCATAGGTCTGGATGATCAGGGTGACCTGGAGCTAAACAACAATAACAACAATAAATATAAGACAAATACACTGAACAGTGGAGAGAGTACAACATGTCCAGACTAATGCACTTCATACAATTAAACATTGCATGTCAAATGTGCAGTGTGATGCACAGATAGAGTACATGTGGTGTACAATACAATGCAGTATGGTGCTCAGCTAAGGTAGACATGGTGTGTAATACAGTGCAATATAGTGCAAAGTTAGGGTAGACACGGTTGCAGCACAGTGCAATATAGACATGGAATACCTGAAGCAACAGATCTGTGGATTGCACATTGTCATTTAGCTAACTACATTTTATAGGTCTGCTTGATCCGAGTGATATGGGGCTAGACAACAACGACACAAAAGATGACTATAACATCATCCAAACAACACTGTTTCTCCTACTTGGTCCAAGTACATTGATAAAAATAATATCATAGGTCTTTCCCAAGCCATAGCTTATAAGGCTGGTTTTCTGGATTCTGTTGCATATATATTCCCCTGCTGGGTAAGACACCGGTCTGTTGCAGGATTACTCACTTTTGGTAGCAGAGTGGACTGGAGCAATGTAAAATGAAGTGTTTTTCTCAAGAACACAATACATCACCCAGTTCAGGAATAAAAATCATGATCTTACAATCATGAGTACAACACCCTAACCACTAAGCCATGCACCTCCACAAGTACATTAATAATACTCCTAAATACTATAATGTTCTCAGAACAAGAACACTTTTAGAACACCCTACTACTGCTACTACAATGCAACAGAAAACTGCTGCAATACTTCTGAACAATATTATAATGCGTTAGAATACAACTTCATCATCCCAGAAATGACTACATCACTCTAGAACACTACCAGAACCATACTTCCCCCCACATACCAAAATCTTACTAAAACAGCCCACGCCAAAATATTACTATGACAAACCAAAACACCATTAAAACGCACTAGAACGCTGCTATAATGCACTAAGAACAGATCTACAATACACCACACTACTATAATACCCCCCAGAACACTATTACAACCCTCTTGTACACAACGACAATAGCCCCAGAACAGTACTGCACTATCTCCAGACACTACTACACCATACTAAGAATACTATTTCTCCCACTCAGTCCAGTTAGTTGTACCCATCACTGCAACTCCTGCAAGACCATCTTTCAAATTACAAAGAATGCTTCCATTCATTTCACAGCTCACATCCTGTCAACTTTTTTTTTTCCACTTTAAAAAAATTTATTAGTAGGTTGATAATAATAATAATCCTGGATAATAATAATAATACTGGGCACAAAGGCCTGAAATTTTCGGGGATGGGGATAGTCGATTCAATCGACCCCAGTACTCAACTGGTACT
>JAOPUL010004099.1:83983158-83996437 GCA_027564515.1 Octopus rubescens
TTAAGGCCCTTGTTTTCCAAGTTTTGCTTCCACACTTGGAATTTCATTTCTAGCTCTTCTATGGAATCCCCAAGGAGAGCAAGATCGTCTGCATAGAGCAGTTCCCAGGGGCTGTCCGTCTTGAATTCCTCTGTTATGGCCTGGAGGACAATGATGAAGAGTAATGGGCTGAGGACTGACCCCTGGTGCACACATATATATATATAATATATACACACACACACACACACACACACACACACACACATATAACTTTGATATGTTTTGGCCAGAATTGGCCTCAGCCATGTCTAACTTAATATAATAGGTCGAAACGATCAACATGAATAATAATAAAGACTATGTTACTCCATCTTCCATCTTATTCATTATATACCTAACGGCCACTGAGGAATTCCTGAAGTAGATCCTGTGATGGCAATAGATGCACAGAAGATGACACCAGGTAGTCATAAACAGTGAATGTGCTTACCCGCCAAGCTACTAGGTACTTACCTAAACCCAAATAAACTACTTATATATATGAGAGAGAGAGAAAGAGAGAGGGAGAGAGAGGTGGGGGGGGGGCATTATTGCCCTTAAATCAGAGTATAGCATATCAAATAAATAGATATATTTTAAAAAATATTTTTAAAAAATAGATATATTTAAAACTTACCTCGAAACTATGGGGGAGGGAGAGTATTTAAATTTATCAACAGCACTTACCTTTCTAAAATGAAGCAGTGTGTCTGGACTCTTTTCACACATTTCTGTGATTAGGCAGACAGCTGTCAATAACACACCTGAAATTGAACAAGCAGTTTTATTCTCAGTAAAAATAAAATATGAACAATGAAATCATTGGATAAAACATTTTTGTCATGATGCATGAAAAAGTAAGCATTTTTAATGAAATTTTTCAATAGTAGTGGATCTTAAAGGAAAATAACATTTAAAAAGAATGTATAGATTGAACAAGTTTTATCTTTTGGCATTCTTGTTGGCAAGATTAGAACAGTTTAGGTTCCAACTTTGAGTCCTATCAGTTTAATAAATATTTCTTTTGTTTTTCTGTCAACTTGTACAAATTAAACTGATGAATGCTAAGAAATTAAATAACTCCTTGTCCAAATAGAAGTCACTACCACCAGATAATCTAGACAGCTTACTGCTTCATATGATTACAGAAGTATTTTTGCTTCAATTTACATTAAGTGTATTAAACTAGTAATTTAGGTAGTCCCAGAACAATGCATATTCTTTGCTGACATATTTTTACATAGTATTTTCCATACTGACATGAGTTTGCAAATTTGAATAACAGCAAGAAATATTTGGTACATTTATTTTATAAATTAATTTCTCATCTAAAGTCAAATTTTCTAAACTGTAACAGGCACAATATAAGTTAAAATATGAAATTTGAACCAATGTTCTGAAGTTATGCATTCTATAAATAAGAGATTCAGTATTTTAGTCACTTAATGAGCTGTCTTCAGATGAATTTCTTTAGAATTAAATCAAATGATTATTAAAATGGTAATGTACATGAAGTATACAACTATGATAATAATGCAAAGGAAAGGTGTCAAGAGTTGATGAAAGGGACATGAGAAATAATGTATAACAACTTTGGTTTTTCTTTCTTTTTTTTTCTTGGTGGTGGTGATAATTTTCTATTTGTAAAAATGAAAAAAAATATATATAAATTGCAAACTGCTTTTATAAAGTCTCTTAATAATTTTCTTTGTAACCACAACTATTGTATCTATACATAATACTGCAATGTACCATTAAAAGTTCTATATACAATTTATTTTCATAGAGTGAGCTCACACAACCAGAAAACTTGGAGATGTTATTTACTAAAATTTCTACACTAATTCATGTAGTAATTCCCGTGGTCCTTGCTGTGTTACAAAAGTAAAATAAACTTTTTTTTCAAGACTATAATTTCCTAAAATAACATACTTATTTAAGACTATCTTTGACCATAATAATGATGGTAATCACCATGAGACAAATTGATTTGAGCCAATCATTTCTGAAAATAACCAATATTCTAAACATAACAATTTTTGTCATAGTGTCTTTCTAATATGAAAGGTTAATGTATTAGAGTAGTTGCTGTTATGAAATAAAGGATATATATACACGAAATGAAGAAGAGTCGTAAGTCATTAACAACAATGTTATTGCTGCTAGTGGTATGATATAGTTAGCCCAAGGTAATGTAACTCAGAAAGATGTTCGATTGTAAAACACCAGCTATCAAAAACAATAGCTAATAAACCCTACATAGTATAGAGAATAGATATTAAATACATAATGATGAGAGACAACTTGAGAGAAATTGATAGTATTACTTAAGTATTGCTATGGAAAATATTGAATAAATTTGTTATTTTGCCAGTAGCATGTAAAACTCTACCTTGCAGTGATTGGCTGAACATTAGTATGAGACTAGTAACAGTACTTATACACTTGTGTTATAAACATTTAAAGAAAATCAAAAGAATTGTAAATTCAACTAATGAATTGGTATATCACAAGAAATGACTAAACTCAAATGCAAAAGTCATTTACGTGACCTTTCATAAATAGATATTGAAATTAGCCCTATTAATTTTGGGTAAAGAAATGGGTGTAGAAATGTTTGTCTTTCCTAAGAGTACTTATAAATGAAGTGAAATACCCACAGTTAGGAATCAAAACTGAGTTTACAACTGTTGCCTGTTTATTCTACATCAAAAGCCAATACCTAGATATACTTAACAATATTGAATATTTCAGTAGACATGTGTATTCTAACATTTAAAGAAAACATATATTAAGAAGAGACTTTAATAACATTATAAAAGGATGAGTTATATGGTATTAAGTTAAGTAACATCATAGTTCAATAGATTCAATGAGGTGTAGTTGCAATATGATTAGTGTTGAATTCAGATTATCTTTTCAAACTTTATAAGTAGCTCTGTATGGTGGGCCTTAAGGGTATAGACTTCTGCAATGTGAGGTCTTTTGGATTGCAGGGTAGTGTGTCAGTATGAACTAGGACATCGTCAGTGAAAAGTGCATACATAATAATCACACTTGCCCTCAGTGACATTGAGAAGGAGGAGGCATTGAAATGTCACTAAGAAAGATTGCTGAATGAAGAGAATGCATGGGAAAGAAAAGGACTACCCACCAGTAAACCCAACAGAAGGGCCAGTTACTGAAATTGACAGAAATATGGTTAAACTGGACATTATGGATATGAAGGAAGGGCAAACTGCTGAACAATGATAGGCAATATCAACCTGATAGTATAGGAAGGGGTCATCCTCAATGACTGGTGTAGCAGTAGCATCAACAACTGCTACAAGGGCAAAGGAAACGATCCAGAAAGAAGCAACTTTAGAAGCATCAAACTGATAGATCAAGTGAATGTGAAAGTAACAAAATAAGTGGTAGTACAACTAATTACAAAGAAATTTAAGTGAAATGAGATGCAGTTCCAATCTGTATTAGCACAGGTTACCACTGATGCCCTTTTTCTAATGACACAATTACAGACGTTGCAAAATTTAGCACACAATCAGCTGGAAATGGCCTTTCACAGGGTGCCACTATTCATCGTTAACAAAATCTAGATTTAGATGAACAGCTTCTGAGTGCTATGCAAGCTATGTACAGAGATGCTGTTAACAAGGTGATAGTTAGTAATATGTTCAATAAGGTGTTTAATGTGCAAGTAGAGGTAGCCATTAGAGCTTGGTTCTCTACTCCCTGCTATTATTAGTTCTCCAGGTCATAACAGAAGAGTTTAAAACCAGCTGTCCATAGGAACTTTGATATGCTGATAACCTAGGTTTTCATAGCTGAATCTGTCTAAGAATTAGAAGAAATTCCAAACATTGAAGCAAAGCCTAGAATCAATATGTTTTAAGTAAAACTAGCAAAGACACAAGTTTGAGTTAGCAGGAAAGAAGGCAAGAGTCTACTGCCATCTGGGAAGTAGCCACACTCAGTATGCAAAAAGGGAGTAAGTAGACATTTCTTAGTTTTCCCATGTACAAGAGGAAAATCACAGATGGCTGACAGAAAAGAAAGACTTTGTAGCAGATTTGCAAAGGTAGTTAACAGTAGGAACACTCATGAAATAAATTCTTTCAAATGCTTGGAAATTCCCTCAGTAGTAAAGGAGGGTCTTATGAAAGCATAGTAAGCAGAGTAAGAATGAGGTGGAAAAGTTCAGGGCTCTGTTATCTCAATAGGCAACAAATAGATTATCTCTCCCAATGAAGGGCAGATTATAGGATATGTATATATAACATGTAATGTTGCATGGTAGCAAAACCTGAGCATTGAATGCAGTGGATTGTGAAGGTTGGAAATAAATAAGGTGAGCATGCTCTGTTGGGTGTGTAATGTTGGTGTGGATGAACACAGGAACACAAATGAGCTGAGAGAAAAATCTTAAATGAAAGGAATTAGATGTAGTGTGCTAGAGAAAATACTGAGCTGGTACAGACATGTGATATATATGAATACATTTGTGAAGAGAAGCGCCTATTAATCCAAGTGAAAGGAATTTGTAGAAGAAGAAGACCAATGAAGATATTAGATGTAGAGACGAAAATTGATCTCATGAAGCTAAATCTCTTGAAAGAGATGACAAAGGACAGTAACAAACAATGTGATGCTATGTTGGAGAAACCCACTCAACTGATGTAAGCATTGAAAAAAAATGTAAAAAGATAATTGGTATTAGGGAGAGTATTATTTTAAAACAATTTGATTCAAAACACCTAGATATCTGAATTTGTAGAATCAGCTAACTTATGCTAACAGTAAAACATTTTGGGAGAAAGAGAGGGCGCAATGGATGGATATAATTTTTTTTTCTGTGAATGTATATTTCAATAATTGTTAGCACAAGGTTTGTCTTGATTAAGAAAACCTATGATGAAACATGTACCAGCTATGACCATTCCATCTTTTTTTTATATTTGTGGCTACATTATTTACAATGTTCTTTAAGGAAGAATTGGATGCTATTCCTGGCAGGTTATGCAACCATTTGGGGCTCTCTTGTTGCTTTGACTTATTCAGTGAAGTAATGTAATGAAACTAATCTTTTGAACTTACAAAATAAAAAAAAAGTAATGAAATTGAAAACAGAAGTTTCAGTATATTTTTGAACAATTAATTTTAATGTTCTAACATCTAAGTACGAGATAACTTACTGTACCAGAATGATATAACTGGTTTAATATAGTTAAAACACTAAAAAAATTAAAAACTATTGAATTTATTGTAACTGTACGCAGTGATAGGTGACTACATTTATATACTAATTGCATCAGCCTTATTCTAATGCTGTTATTTTTCATGCTTCTATAGGTTAAGCATACAGATTCATTTTTTAAGAAAAGAAGAAGGAAGAATATCAATAGCCTGATTTCAATCATCATAATACCAGGATTTTTTAAATGAAACTAAATGATTTCATTATATTAAATGGATTATCCTGCATGAAGCATTGCATTCTCTTTGGATTTAACTCTCATCTACATCTTTTGTTGTATTAAGAAATTTTTTTATGTCAATGCTCTTAAGCTATTGAGCTAAGATTTTCTTTAGCAATAATCATCTACTTTATCTTATCTTAGCTACTTACAGATATATTTTTATCTTTGGGATCAATCAGTAGCTATTTTCTAATTTACTTATCCCATAATACCCTATTCAGAAAAAAATTGTATCTAGTTTACCAACTCTATACCTATTAATATTATTTGGGCTATTTTTTTTCTTATTTCTTATATATCACTCTAATTTAAGCTCCTTTTCCCATTTCTTCTATCTTTCAAAATGTTCTTACTTATCCACAGAATCATTTCTATGTTTTTGCTCACCTAAGTGAAGTAATTCTACAATAAACGATAGGGTAATTAACCATTCACTCTATGCTGGATACTTGATTTCTGCAATATCGCTGAACAGTACACAACCCAGTAAGAATTGCACTACGTACACTACATGCCAAAAATAAATTCCTTATTCATGAACTGTAATTAAATTGGTTTTTCCACTCCATAAAGTTTCAGGACCCAGTAAAAGCTTTAAAAATGTGAAATTATAAACTAGGAATAAATGAAATATAAAACTGTAATGAGACAGCAAATAAAGATTCAAAAGGAAATAGGTTGCGATATTTATCCTTGTTACTTAAAACATGTTATACATTCAAAATAGGCAATATTTCCAAAGCGAGCTGTTACATACATACATACAGAAATATATGAATCTAAACACTCTTGTCCATTAAATTGAAGTCAATTAGAGTTATTACTATTACACTATCTGTTTAAGAATATTGTGTTGCTAGAGTCACGTCTTCCTTCAACTGGGTCCATGAAATAAGTACCATTACTAAATAAAATGAATAAATTCAATTAACTATACAACCATTCACGAAATGAGCCTTACACCTAGTCAAATAGAGACAAATATACGTTATTATGGGTATCAGTAAATTACACAGCAACATATATTTGATTTCTCATTTGAAACTTTTAAAAGAGAATGTTTATAGAAAAGCATATATACCATGATTTCCCATCTCTCCTCCTTATTATCAGGAGGCATTGATATATATAAGAAATAATTATCCTTACTTTTAGCAATAGCCTAAGGTTGAGCCAGAAAATACCAAGCATATAATACATCTTTAGGACAGAGAAGTTCAGTCAGAAAATTTTCAAATAGTACTTTTATAAATATTGTTTCACTTCACACAATTCACTGGCATTTTGCATACATACTTCCTCAAATGCTTTCTTTCTTTTAATAAACTTTCTCACTTATCTTTTTTATACAGAATCCATTTACTATTCATTAGAAGTGTGTTTTATTCATGACACATCTTTTGAATTGAGAGAAAAAGAAAAGACTAAATTTTTATACCAATTTCATCAGTATATTTTAAACATTTCACATAGAAACTGATCGTTGAATTTTAACATCTCGGTAAAAGAATTAAAAAGAATTGTTCTTAATGAAAAAACTTTTGCTATAACCCTCTTCATGACAAATTTCCAACCAGAAAACTTTCATTGCTTTAAACTATTCAACATAATGTGAAACTTATTGCACAAGGTTTGCAAGTTTTTACCTTCAATAAGACATTTTACTGATCTTCAAATAGAAATTAGATATCAAGATCAGGGCAACTCAGTGGTTGAGTAACAGATTTAAGAAAATATTTAACAAAACCGATTCTCAGTGTTTTGGGTTCAAAAACTAGGAATGTTACTTTACTGTTACCTTTCATTTAAATACCAGACGAGATGACACAGTTATACTTAAAATAAACCTAGAGATTGTTAAAACTTAAGATTACTGGCAATAAGCTTATTTGTTGCTTGAAAACCTTACTTTGACTGAAAAAGGTGACAGTGAATGTATAGAGTGTACTTTGGATAGAAGTGAAGTATTTTGAAACACTATGAGGAAGAAAATGCTTACAATTCACAATAATAATCTAAATGGATAAAAGGCAGAGCAAGAAATGTGTTTCTAAAATACACTGGATATGATTATATTCTAACGCAGGGATATTAACAATAGTAGTAGCTGGAGTGCAGACACTAAGGCTTCTACAGACAAAACACGTGTGTGGCACATGCCATTTGGAGACACAGTCCTAGCCCATCGCCCAGCATGTCTGTTGCATGGGGTATATCCATCACCTGGACGACCTGACAATCCTGGAAAAAGAAAGCATACGTGCCATTTCAAAAATTGGCTAATGTTTCATATAGCCAAGGCACAAACGGACTGTTTTTTAAAAAAATAAACAAGTATATGAGGAAAAATTAACAACAACTTATTTAAAAAGCAACTTATTTTGTTCCAGTTGCCTTTTCTGTTTACAAATGGTTTAATAATAATAATCGAATAACATTTTTTTTCTTTTATTGGTTTGATCTGGAGAAAGAGGATGTGCCCACGACCTTCACAGGCCCTCTGAGACCAGTCAGATTCACATGGTTAATGTTCTTGATTGAGTACTTTTCTTTCAAAATCTGCAAGACCGTAGAACATTGCTGTTTATACATGGTAAAAAAGAATTTAGCTTAAATCTTCTGGTTAGAACAGTTATGTAAAAATGAAATTTATGATGGCCATTGAAATATGTAACTGTTTTGCTGTGAGAACATTAATGAACTCAACTCCTTGATTGTCTAAGAAGTTTTCTGTTTGATTCCTTTCTGATTTCTAACTTTGGTACAAAATTGCACATTTTGGAAAAGGGTGTAGTTGATTGAATTGACTTAAATACTCAACTGGTACTTATTTTGTTGATCCCAAAATGATAAAAACAAAGTTGACTGCCACAGGAAATGAACACAATGTGAATACAACTAAACAGAAAAAAATTTAGTCTGGCACTATCATTACTGTCACTTCATTTCCCTACACTTAGTTATCTGCTAAATATAAATTAGTTATAACTAAAACTAAACCGTTTTTGTATGATAACAGCAATAATTCCATTATATTAAGGCACTTAATACAAATATTCTTTTAAAAAAAAATATACTTTTCAAAATATTTGAAATATTTTTTCCAAACATTTTCTCCTGTGAATCATAATTTAAGTGACAAACAGGCAAAAACAAAGGATTATATTGTTTGCTCTACATTTTTAAATATTTAAAATACTTTAATATGCAGACATAAACAAATCTGGTTGCCAAATTATTTAGAAAGTAAGCATGCCACTATAAATATAATTACTCATTTGAGTTGAGCAATTCAGATTATTTTTCATGGCAATATGATTCAATGTTTAAATTCTTTGATTAATAAGTAAGCTTATCATTTGCAAGAGTTTAATTCTGTTAAAATATGTAGAAACCTAATCTTTAAAAGAAAAAAATATTCTGTAATAAAATTAGTTCAAACTTTAATACTCAGGCAGTTAGCTCTACAAATACCACCAGCTCTGCAACTGATTAACTATAATCCAAAAGCAAATTGTTATAAGAGAGCTTATTGTCTTTTTATTAAGAATAATATTACATATAAATTAGCTACCATTATTACAGTAACATTCATGTTTGCCTTAATATAGCAACTTTCACCATTTTAATACAGCAACTGAAAAGTAATCCCTTCCTACTAGCATCACAATGGAAGTGTTAAGCCAAGCTTAAACTAGCACTGAGAGCACTTTTATAAATAAATATGACTTCAAATAACAAATCAAAAAGCAAATCTAAGTGTTGAAAGGAAATTCTGATGTGTAATGCACTGTTTACATTTTAAAGAATAGATTCAATTAGTCTTGTTTCATCTTCCCACAAAGCAACTGGAAGCACATATGATGTCAGTAATCCTTTTTTATGTCTGTTGTCAGCGGGTTTTGTAAAATCAGGAAGTGACAGTTCTGCTCATGGCAATCTGCCTGAATTTTACAAAGCTATATTAAAAGCTAATAACTTTTATTTTTGGTAATTATTAGCAACCATAAAATGGCATATTATGTAAAGCAAATGTTTTCCTAATTTAACAGAAATTCTAACCAGCTGCACAGCCCAGTAACTATTACAAAATGAATCACTCACTAAAAGAAATCTGTTTGGGTGGTGTGATGACAATGTGCTTATTCATGAAGCTTATCTGCATGTATTATTATCATTGATATCGAACCAATTCAGTTTTTGGTATGGGTAAATATTCATTACTTACAATAAGAAAAAAATCAGTATGGCTTGAAAATTTTCTTCAAGAACAAAAGAAAAGTCCAAGACAGAGGAAGTATTTGTATAACAAAGCAGTTTAACCCTTTCACCACTGTATTCGACTTTAGTCGACAAAAAAACTCAATTCCAGTCAAGTTAGGTTGTTGATGATTCCCTATAGATCATAGCAATACATAAAGAGAATAAAGCCTACAAATAACAATTAGGCAATACTATAGAGCATGCCACTTAAAAATAACGATGGGAACCAATCGACATAATATGGTGGTGAAATGGTTAAAATAATTAAAAGAAGAATTTGTAAATTCAGACAGAATTAAACAAGCAAGAATGAAAGTTAAGACAAAATTATACAATGAAATTTTGTTGGAACAAATTAATCTAGAGCAATTTATCATCAAGATTAGCATGGATATTTTAATAACAATAAAACAGTATAAAGAGAAATCCTATCAGTTGAAATATATAAAATCACAGAGAAATTAGTATATATACAAAGATCAATTAAATATCTCCTTTTTTTGTGTGAGCAACACTTTAGCATTTGAAGCTGTTGAATTTGTTTCACAAGACTTACTTCCTAAATCATTTGACACAAGGTGGAATTGTTCCATTTATTTTTTGGATTTATCTCATAATGCTTAATGAAACAGTTTGAAGTTTTCTAAATTAACCAACAGCATTTCTACTTTCTTACTGACAGTGTCTCTATTTAGTTCTGTCTTTTGCATTTGAAAGTTCATTCTACTTTCCTAATGCTTATCTAATGTTTTAATATTCACAAATTTTGACAATTTGCCATGCATTGCAACATTTATAAGAGATTTTTTTCATCATTATTATAACTCGAACAGTTCTTTTGAGGTAAGTTGCTGCCATAATATAGAATAATGATACTTAAGTGTGATTTGATTTTTTTTTCCACTAAGACCAATAAAAACCTTTCTCTCTAAATTTTCAAACAAAGTCTCCACTTACTTGCTGGAGTTCAGTTTATTTTTTTGTATTCGAAAGTTCATTCTGCTATCTTCATTGTCTCATAGTGTTTTAATGTTCATAAATTCAGATGAATTGCTCGGCATCGCAAGTCATAAGAAATTTCGATGCTACTTTAGAATGCAGTCTACTGCAGTATCTGTTTTCTACACTGTGAAATGACCTGATCTGGGTTAGGGTTAGGAACACTTTGAAATTACAGATTGAAAATTCAGAAGGCCAAGGTGTGTTAATAATGTCTCCTCATGTTCACACAAGAAATGTTGTTCTTCATGAACTTCTGCACCTCTATAGTATTTTGGGACTGATAAATATAATTTTCTTATTTTCTTGTTATTTTTGGTATTCTTATTTACTTCCACATCCTCTAATTATCAACTTTCATTGGGTAACTTTTTCAACAATAACTCCGTCATTATTGACGGCTTGGGTACTCTAGTATTCTATGATATACCACATCACACTGAAAACTCAGAATTGGAAATAATAACTTAGTAAAATGGTAGCAAAGAGGAAACATAATATAGCTGTTAGCTTCAACAGATATGTAATCTATCAATGTAACTTTTAAGAATTATTTTAACAGACAATTACATTAGCATTTATATCAAAGAACTACTCTCTTAAGTAAGTGTATAATTTCATCGATCAAGTTTCTTCTAAAATTAAGCCACTATCCATCAAAATGTAATACCTATCAATCAAAAATTAATATCTGACAATTCAAATTAAAAATTCAATATGAGAATATGGAAAATACAATACAATAACTAACAACTTTCAGAGTATTTTAAACATGCAACGACAACAAGAAGAAAAAAAACACCACTTTCTTTAATGCAGCCTGACTCTGAGCATAATGAAATATATACCCATTTAGCCTACAAAAAATGAAGGGGGGGGGGGGCTGCTAAGTCAGAAAAGGAAGAGCAATGTCTATGACCTCTCAGACAGGTGAAAATGAAGAAGGAACCATGACACCTGATTTGTAAGAAATGTAGATATTATTCGGTTTTAATCAAAGTAGAAGAATTCATAATAGATTCCACAAGTTTTGATAAAAATAGATCTATTCAAGTTGAAGAAAAAAAAATATTAGCATCTGCAAATGTCATAAGTTTCTGAATATTGGTTAACTTATGACTGTTGTATGCAATACTACCACACACACACACACACACACACACACACACACACAGGTGCAGTATAGCCAAATAATTCTACTTTTAATTCACTATGTGAAATCTTGGGCAAGTATAATTGTATAATTTTCTACAGCCTTGTAAGTGAATTGGGTAGCTGGGATCCTTGTAGAAGCCCATCTGATGGAATGTACCAGTATTTCAAAAGTTCAGACTTGTCACACTACATTAAGCTGGTTCCACCCGAGAATTACATTAAGGGGACATATGGCTGTGGATTACTCAGCCAGTTACATACTAATTCAGTGAGTCTGATAATTTAGTTGATTAGACAACTGAATACATGTGGTTAAAAATTATGATCAAGGTCCACATATATATTATAGGTACAGATGTGGCTGTGTGGTTGAGAAGCTTGTTTTCTGACCAGGTGGTCTTGGAGTTCAGTCATACTGTGCGGCACTTTGGGCAAGTGTCTTCAACTATAGCCTCAGGCCAAACAAAGCCTTGTGAATGGATTTGTAGATGGAAACTGAATGAAGCCGGTCATGTATGTGTGTGCATGTATGTATGTATATACCCTGGTCTTGACATCACATGATGGTTGTAAATGAGCAACACTGTTATACAAGTGATGTCATTCATTTCCTGTCTTCTGTGAAAGGCTGGCAATGGGAAATATTACCTTGCTTGGAAACAAGTGAGGGTTGGTGACAGGAAAGACATCTGGTTGTAGAAAATTTGCTTCAACAAATTCTGTCTGACCCAAGGTATATATAATCTGTTATTATGAACATGAATTCTTAATGTACCTCTCAATTTCTATATAATTTTTTTTTTTTATTATGTAGAAAGATCTAATTATATTTAATTAACCATAAGGATATCAAAAGAAAATTAAGCCTACAATATAATTCAAACTAATAATTATTATTAGCATAAAGCCACCAGTATATTGTTGATAATTATTTATTACTACAAAAATGCCAACAGTTTTATTAACGATAGAAAATGGCATTATCAAAACAAGGTGCCACGCAGGGAGAGTGATCTCAGAACCATGCAGTTGGGAAGCACACGGCCATGTCTGTGCATATATGTATATATACACACATACATACACACACATATACATACACACACACACACCTATATATATACATACATATTTCACATGCATCATCATCATATATACACACACACATACATACATATATATACACACACATATACATACACACACACACATATACATACACACACACACACACACACACACACATATATATACATACATACATATATATACATACACATTATGTGGATATATATATATATATATATATATATAGGCGCGGCGTGGCTGTGTGGTAAGAAGCTTGCTTCCCAACCACATGG
>JAOPUL010004099.1:84003395-84015500 GCA_027564515.1 Octopus rubescens
CACTGGTCTCTGGGAGACGCAGGACATGGCGGCAATGATGAAGGACAGAGACCGCTGGAGAGAACTTGTCCATGGATTTCGGGAATTTTACCCACCCTAGATAGATGCATCTCCACAATGAATACTGTGAAAAAAGCAGGTAACTCTTAGATTTAATTTCCTATATACAGTATTATGATTAACTCTCAATAACAATTACTTTCCATAACAACATATACTTTTGTCAACTGCTATAACTACAATATATTACTGTAAGGAATGTTTTTCTTAACTGCAATCATAATTTAAGAAAACTGCAAATGTTAAATGAAAACAAGAGAAAAATTCATTACTTTAGACATAATTTCTCTGATATCATGACATAAAAACAGCTAGTAAGATCAGATGACATCACCTAACAATGTTATTCACAAGTTTCAGCCAAATTTTAAACTCTTTCTATGAAATATGCTAAGAAATGTAAGATGCCAAGACATTTCCTGCAGGTAAAGGTACATTTCAAGGAAATAAAAATTTGCTTGTGCAAATATGACATACTTTTTTAATGAATTTGTGATCAAAAGGTGAACATCTTGTCTTTCATCCAATAATAACATTGCTCCTAAGTAACCAATCCTTTTGTCTGTGAAACGAGATGAGGCAATCAACTTTAAACATTCCAGCTGAAAAGAGAAAAATATTTTTTAAAATGTCTTTATTTTGTTCTGAAATAAAAATGTGATTGTTTTTTGTTTTTTTCCCCGCAAGAAATGAGATTATGTAATGTCTAAGCATTAATGTAGCAAGCTACAAGTAAAAATAAAAACCAGATTGAGGGTTCATTTTACTGGAAGCACTCATTTACTCTACGGTACTTTCTTGATAATACTCATAACTATCAGCTGTCATAATATTTATCTTTAAATAGAAAACAGCCAAAATTATTCTAAGTAATTTTGGAGAACTATTCTGGGTAATATTAGAGTTGACAATGAGGAAGCTATGAAGCTACCTAGTCTGCGAGCAGCTATATCTTTGTAGCTAGCAAGCAAGACGTGTATTTCTCCTATATATTTCATTGGCTAGCTCCATGTTATAAATTAGCTAAGGGTTTAATGTACAATGTAGGTTATCAAAACTTTACCAAGAAATTTGCTGTTCTTCAAATTATTATTACAGTATGAATTAATCAGAAACACTACATTAATCATGGCAGACAAAAGTGCATGTACTGCATAAAAATTTTTAAAAAAAAGGTATAAATATACAACCATCAGAAACAGGCATATCTGTGTGATGAAGAAGCTCATTTCAGAACTATTTAGTCTAAAGCTCAATCCCACTGTATGTCACCTTGGATAAGTGTCTTCTACCATAGCGTTGGATCAACCTGATGCTATGTGAGAACCCCGTTGGAAGGACTGTTCCAGTTCTTAACTGGTAGATCAAACTCATTGCCATCTTGCATACACCTAGTTGCAAGCATTTGCACCAGGGATCCAGTTTAAGGAGAATTTCCCCACTGCTTCCTACTAATTTTGGGGGCCTTTAAAATGTTTATGGGAGCTGCCCTTGCAACTTTACTAAGTCATGTCTAAAAGAAAAATAGGACATGTTAAAATTTTTTCAGTACTGTTTTTTAAGAAAGAAATACACATATTTTGTGATAGTCTAGGGGTTGTAATAGTGTTCATGATAGTGCTCTTGATGTGATACTTTGTACCAAAAGCACCAGAAACAAATCAAGTAACTTTTAGTACTCCTTAGAGAAACAATTCTCTTTCAAGCACTATACAGAATTAAAATCAACTTTACTTACCTGACCAAAATGAGCTGGATAGCCAAGCATGTGTATATATAATAATTTAGCCACATTTCTGCAACGATAAGTGTTATCTTCATCTCTAAATGAGTCCCTAATTTGGGCACATTCTTTGTTCACTACAGCCCGTTCATCAGCAGCAGTACGGGCCGATCGGATCTCCCTTATCAGGTCCCGTAATCTCTTCGGGGTTGGCATACCTGTCAAAAAATTACATAGAATTCTTACTCAAAAGGTTCATTAATAATTACATTAGAACATATTAAAGCTCAACATATAACTTCTGAATGTATTTTTAATTTTAAACAACAATTAATATTTAATTTAGAAAAACATGTCAAAAACAACAATGCATTGTAAAATGATAGCATTATAATTCTTTAAATGTAGAAAAAATATATTTTATGAATATTAACATTGATAAAATATAAATTAAATAATGATCAGGATCCAATCTGAATCAAAGCCTGGAATCAAAGTAATCAAGAATTATGTATAGAATATAAAAAAGTAGAAATCTACTAAGGATAAATTTGATATATTTTAATGGACAAAATAATATCAAATAAACTAGTTAACATGATACGATTCAGATATCAAATTAGTTTAGGAAACAAAGTCAAGAAACCAATGATTCAATACTTTTCTACGACATGGGGTCAGTTTGCTAATAATATGCAAGAAAGGAGTGGATAAAAACTCAACATTATGAACACAATGCAATGACTACACAAATGATAGAGATTTCTGGCAAACTGATAGGAAACCAGAATTTTAATTACATCAAACTGACTGGGATAGCCATGAAATAAAGGCTATGTACTACTGAAATGGCTCACTGATCATACTAAAATTCTGCTCAATGATGGTGTAATTACTGTTGAAGGCATCTCTAGTGAAAGTATGGTAACTAGGATATAAACATCACAGTTCCATTCTGAAGAAGATTCAACTTTGGGAAAGCAAACTGATCAGGCTTTCAAGAAAATCTAGAAAGGAAGATTGTCTGTCTCCTAGCAGACCAAGAATTATGACAATTTTACGAAGTTTGGGCACCAAGCACCCTACAGGAACATCTCAAGAGACAGTCACACTCAATACATTTAGGGCTTTGATACTCAAAGTACCAAACTATAAGCAATACCAATAGCTCTGTTAATCTCACTTTTGCTGAATGTACCATCAAAGTAAGTGAGAAACTCATGACCTCTCATAAGGACAGCAGAAGAGGTAAAATCTGGTGGAGACAACAGATATATTGCAAAATAGCAAAAAGGTATGGAGCCTCATCTGGAAAAATCAGCAATGATCCATCTACCTCAACACAGCAACAGTATACCACCACTGCCAACCAAGTTATGCACCAGCTACTGCTTAATGGAAAATCCACCACTAAACAGCCAGGGCTAAAGGTAAACTGAGCAAAGCACTCTCAAAGCACTTTGACATGGAAGTGGATCCTTGAGCTAATGAACACACACATGCTAACAAAAAAAACATCCCAAAGATCTGGAGGAAAATCAGGATTTTCTCAGACTGAATCAAAATCCAGCATATGCAAAGAACTTTCATTTGATTTCTCTGCTATGCCACAAACATAAGCTGTTTGAACGTTTATCATTAACAGGCTTGCTCCTGCTGTTGAACCAGCCATCATTCCTCAAGAAGCTGGATTCCAGCCTGGCAAATCTACAAAAAAACAACTTCTGAATCTCACTCAGCAGACTGAAGATAACAGGAGCAGTCTTTGTTGCCACATATGACACTGTGAAGCACTGCCTTCTCCTGAAAAAGATCTTTGAGTTGACAAAAGACCTGGCACATACAGATCTCATAGGAGCCCTCCTAAAAGATAGGTGCTTCTTTGTGGTCTTGAACAACATGCAAAGTTACTGGCAATAACAATGGAATAGCTTACTCCAAAGTAATGTGCTGTCCCTACACTATGCAACCTCTACACTAGTGACAAGACAATGGACCAGAGAGTATGTCTGAAGCAGTAGAAGCAAACATCACCTCAGTTCTAGATGAACAACTCCTCTATTATGAATGTAACAACCTACATACATGCCAACCCTGAAAAGGAAAACTCGAGTCTGCTCATTCCATTTCAAGAACTGTGAAGCCAGCCAACCTCTCACCATCAAATGGTCTGGAACATCACTGAAGGACTGTACCCACCTTATCTACCTTGGAGTTACCTTGGCATGCACTCTCTCCTTTCAGCATGCCAAAAACACCAAATTTAAAGTTGGTTCCTGAAACAACATCCTACAGAAACTGGTCAACTACGCATTAAAATCCACTGCTTTAACCTTGTGCTAGTCTTCTGCGAAGTATGCATATTCTGTCTGGGAGAGATCAACCCATGCCCAGAAACTTGACACAGTATTGAACAACACTAGCTGCATGAAACCTGCCAACAGAAACAACCTGCACCTCCTTGCTAGCATTGCCCCTACTGATATCAGATGGGAAGTAGCCAGTCAAGTTGAGATGACAAAGGCTACTAGTAATAAATGCCACTTCATCCATGGATGTCAACCCCTGACCAACAACTGTAGTCAAGGAGAAGCTGCCTCAGCCATGTCCAGTCCTTAACAACATCTTGGGAAGAAACCACGCCCTAGCTCTGGATAGAAAAGCTTGAGAATGACTTTCCTCCAATTGACATGGGAATCCCCACCTGTTGCAGACCTCCCTCCTGGCTCAGAAACACCATGGATTCTGTGGAAAACACTCACCACTGCCTGACAACAAGAACAAGATGATCAAAAGCTGCATCGGTCATATGGGGCAGCAAGACCGATGCAACCACCTATGAATATGGAGAAGCAGTCCATACTATGCAGCACTCCCTTATCTACCCTCTTCTACCCAACCCTTGCAGAGTTCAATAAAAATGCAAACTGTCTAAAGAAATGGGAAACTGTTATATAGCCATTGCACTGTTGGCAACAAAGGGTTTCTCTTGCTGTATAAAAAGTAGACATATGTGATAAGTGTAAGAGATTTGATGTTAGTGAAATATGAGCAATGAGTGCCGAGTCAGATGAATGTGCAATATTTGTGAATGTATATGAATTGGGAAGGTATCTTAACACATAAGTATTGGCCAATGGTGCAAGAGTACTACATTGACATTGACTATAAGGTATATATATACAAGATGAAAGTGTTGTGTGTTGAAGGGGGAGAGTAGCAAGGGTTGAAAGGTACACAAAGTGTGACATAAGAGAAAGTGGTGAACTCCAATCTGAAGGTAAATCTTACATAGTACAAGATCAAAACACAATGAAAATAGTATTGTAGAACCATCCAACCCACCACACAATCAAAGAAAAAATTAATTTTATTCATATTTCTATCTAAAAAAAGTTTTAATCACCATTTTAATATTATGAAGAAAGTTCTTATGATAAAAGGCCTTTAAGATTAAAAATAAATAAAATTTCAGCAGTTGACTAGGGAGATTAATTCAATTTCTTTTGAACTTCTACCTTCTGTTAGCAGAAGTGAAAGCAATAGAAGTCAATTTATTTTGATTTTAAAATAAGTTCCATTTAAATAATACATTTTCCAACAGACAATAAAGGAAGAAGATTGAAAAAAAGAAGAAGAAAAAAAAAGAAGGAAGACTTTTATAATACAAGAGAATAAAAGAAGGAAATACAGTATTCTCTGGCAGACAGTAAAAAGCCTTGAAATTGCTCAAGAGTGAGGGAAATAAGTGAATAGTAAAATAATGTTGAAATAAAAATAAAAAAATAGCCCAGAAAAATAAAAAGAATATATGATGGCAGATATCAAGCATAGAAAGCACAGCAATAAAATAAAGCTGTAAAGGTCAGTTCAGGAAGGATCATCAAAACACGTACTGTTTTCTTCCAAAACTTAGTGAAGCCACCAAGATAAATGTAGAATCAATACTGGGGGTGATCAAAAATTTGAAAAACATCATAAATTGCTGGATTTTGAGGTCTTGGTTCAGCTGTTTTTACATTTCTGGGACTATATTTAGGCCAACATAAGTGGTCCCTTGCAAGTATAACATCAAACCCTTTTCAAAATAAAAATAACAAACCACAGTTGAGTTGTGCAGTTTTTTTAATAGATCTTATTAGTTTTTCTGGTTTTCAGAGATGCCGTTATGAAGTAAAGTCATTAAGGCCCTTATATGCTTAACTCAAAATCCCATAAATTATGCCCAGCGCATAAAACAAATAAAACCTGTAAGCTAAATTTATCATAGAAGCAACAAATCAGCTATTATTAGCTATAATTGCTTAAGAAAGTCATTCCATTTCATTCAGCTAATTACTTCTAATTTTAAGACATAGCTTTCTTCATGTTACAAATTAGATTGAACAGGAAAGACAACTAAAAAGAAATCCCTCTCTCTCTCTTTTTCCCAACAAGTGTGACCATTTGTACTCACTGAGAAATTGAAATGCTATAGAATCTTACTTGAATGAGGGCAGAAAAGAATGGGAGATGAACAAATTAGCTTTAAGATAATATTACAACATAGTATTAAAAAAAAAAAAAAGAGAAACTATGTTCTCACTCAAAGTTAATATGGCAGAAAAGAAAAACAAACAAACATGAAATCTGTTTGCTGTATGAAGCCAAACAAATTTTGTTTATAACGAATAAGAAATATACTTGAAATAAAATATCTTCATAAAGGTCTACCTGAAGTATTAAATTATTACATATAATTTAGATTTAGAAGTGTAGAAGAAATGTTATTGTAATAATGTTAGCCATAAAAAAAATGTTATTCAATCCACCGAAAAAATATATTCACCAGATCAGAAAAGAAAATAACAAAACAAAACTAAAACACCTAATATTCACTGAAATAAATCATTTATCTTATTAAGAGCTTTGATTGTCTGAATCCACTCAACAGCTTTGTTTTAATGCCATCATCAATATCATTGACTAAATTTAAAAAGAAAATCCTAATGCAAATTCAAATATAATAGTGTTTGTTATCTGTAGTTAATTTTCTTCTGAAGATTTAACAAACACTAACAATGAACCTTACGAAGCCAACACACAAAATACTCAATCAAATGAAATTAACACCCACTTATCAATTCACCACAGAGACTTCTGACAACTATTCAAACTAGAGAGTAATAAAAATAAAAAAAACCCATTCATAAAATTTTTTTTAAAATCCAAAAGTAAATTATTCCCATATATATATATACTTATTTATTTATTAAACAATATATAATTAAATTATTTAAAACCACTTACCAATAGAAGTTTTGAAGAGGTTCGCCATGTTGAGAAGCACCAATGCTAAAAGATAAACTAACTAATGGTCAAACTTTAAAGTACACAATGATTTATTATCGTCTATCAGCAGTTAGAGCAACTAAATTAGGTTAATGCAGCAGTTATCTATCAAGTAAGTAACCATAAGTTAGTCTAAAAGCAAAATTGAACCATTCTGATTTATTGAACCACTGATAAACAGAAAAAAAATGTACTTGTTCCCTAATATAAACAGCTGAACTTGGTATTCACTATAATAATAAGGTGGATAATTGATAGCAGTCTTCTGAAAAGCCAATGTTACTGCTACCCTTTAATTTACAACGACCAAAAATGACTCAAAACTGTTTAGATGAAATTAAGAGTGAGAAATATTAATTTCAAAATGTTCTGTTAGAACAGTTAGCTTAAGGTATGAATTCATATTCAAATAAGAAAACAGTATTTTTAATGATATGTGTGTGTATGATGCTACCGAGAAGGATGCTTAAATGAGGTTTAACAAAATGTCAATGAATTGCTTCAACAGCAAATATGTTAAGTAGTTTTTGCAATGTATTTTCTATCTACAAAAGTGTGTGTGTGTGTGTAAATTTATAGAAGGGAATAGCTGCATTATTAATTACTAAATCTGTTATTGTAGAAAATAATTTTATACATTCACCAATTAGTTTAATCAGGATTGAATTAAGAATAGATTTACATGTATATATATATATATCTTGGTCTAAATAAATGTAATTTTTATTTGAATATAGTTTATAAACTTAAATTATAAAATATGAATTATAAATGATTCTTTATAAATGTTTTGACCAATTACAAAAAAAAAAGAAAAACAGAAACAGAAACAATTGAATGGAAACATTAAAATGTTTACAAGTTATTTGTAACAGGAAAAAAAAATCAACAATTTAATAGCATATGAAAACAACAAAATTAACTACTTGGTATTTTAATTATATATAAAATACACATACATGGATGTGCTTTATGTTACTTTAATAAACACATGTAAACATGCTTGCATGCAGACATTTACCTAGCCTTATTAAGTTTCCTTATGACTGCTTAAAATTTTGAAATGTTACTTAATTTAAATGCTTTTTTAAAAAATTATTTTTTTTTATATTTAGATTTCACTGATTGCAAATAAAGTTATATTACAGCTTATATATTCAAAAACAACAGCATTTAGTCTTTTTCTCAATTTATAACTATAAAAAGCAATTAAAACATGAAAATTATCAGTAGATTGTTAGAGTGAGTATTTAAAATATTTAATGCATTATTGTGTTAGCTGTGCAATCTTTACAGACTATGGTGATTAGTATAAATTTAAAGTTATTAGTGTGACATTAGAAAATTATAATTCACTAGCATGCTTAATGTAGATATGTTGACCTAAATTTTGGTAACATCAATTTAAAATCTAGACGTGTTAGAGTAATAGGGTTAATGAAAATGTATTTGGATATGAACAAAAAAAATTATAAAACATATGAGTTGAGCTCAGTATGAGTGGTATTATGAACAGATGAAAATACAAAGTAACACTTGATGAATGAAATGCAAATGCAATCTTGGTAGGGTTTAAATAAAGAAATGTATAGCAATCTGGATATGGTAAAACCCCCAGTCCAACTGACTGAAGTAATGATCAAATGCAAAATACATATTCGATTTTGTGTTGTTATTCTGGAATTTTTCTTTTCCAAGAATCAATTTTTAAAAGAAGTGAAAAATCAATTTTTTTCAAGTGAGAAAGCGTTTTATTTATTAATTTTCGTAAATGAATAAAACGATCATTTCATGAAGAAAACTTATTGCCTATTCTGTTGTGCTTTAAGCCTTATCTGCAAATTCTATAAACAACAGCAGGTTTTAATCATAAATATTATAGCTTCTGAAGCAAATATGTGTCATTCAATTCCTTCTTTAAATTCTACATTAGGCTTGAAGGTGATTTTTCTTTTGTTAAACATTTGCAAAACAAAGCAACTACATTCATCATTTGGACACTACTGATTTCATGTGTTTATTTTTGTGAGCTTTTTAGTCTAATAGCACTAATTCTTTTTTTCTTTTTACCAATGAGATAATTGAATAAAATACCTATTTAACACATGATTAGTGTATGAAATGCTCACCTACCAAAGTAAAATAAGACTAGTTAATAATTCATTATTTTGGTGAAGAACAACACTTCAAGTAGTTTATTTTGGAGCCTCTTTGTATACTTCAAAATATCTTTTAAGCACTTTAGTAACTTGTTTAAGCTAGCAGGTTTCTTTAGAAAACAGTATTTGAACAATGGTTAATTAAAGAACAGAGCAGATCTCATAGCTCTTTTTAGCCCAAAAGGATAGTGACAGTTAAGTACATGAGTTTGGAAGTCTTTTGTTAACATCCAGATAGGTAGCTGGAAGATTGAGTAGCTGTCACTATTTAATAAGTTACAACAGAGAGTATAACTGAACAATAAAGTTGAATAAACACTAGATATGTACATGAGGGAAGAAGAGAATATGATAGTAAGAGCTAAAGCAGTCACATTTTCAGTAGATTAATTCATATTAATGTAGAAGAAATAGCCCAACTCTTTAAGATAAATTTTGCCACAGCTTTAAATCGAAGATGGGTGAGGCCAAAAATATAGGTTGCTGCTGACTGATATTTTAATTCCCATGAGGGATCCAGCTAGCAGTTTAGTAGGCAAAGAAGGCATTCATTTTCCTCATGGTTGAAGATAAGCCACCAATCAAGAACAGGAGTGAACAAAATACATGATTATGCAAAGTTGTTTGAGTGTAGGATAAAATGCTTTATGGTATTCCTTTTCTGTACTTCAAATCCTGCTGAGGTTAACTTTGCCTTTCATCTTTTCAGATGCAATAAAGTACCAGTCCAGGATGGCAGAATTGTTAGAGTGATAGATGAGATAACATACAGTCTCTCTTCTTTGTTCTCCTGCTCAATGTGGTCTATATTCAATTTCAACTTAGGTGCTTAGCAATGATCAAGGCTAATCATCCAGCCACAGGAGCATCCCAACCAACTTGCAATTGGCCAATATGGACAAATAGGCATACAACCAGTATAAATAAGTCAGTAACATCAGGCTAAAACTTCCTTCCAGAAAGGATTCAAACTTGGCTAAATTGAATGGATTAAGTTAGCTTCTTAGGTCATTACTCAAACTTTTAAATTTTGAACAAACCTCTTCTGAGAAACCTTTCCCATCACAGATACTATTAGGAAATCAACACAACTAGAAGGCAGTGTATCATCATGTTTACCTAAAATTGCATTCCTAGTCTGAGTGCTTGTAATATTGTGAACTAAAAGGTAACCAAGAGCTAGAAAGTGGTTTTAAACTAACTGGCATAAGCTTATTACAGTAAAAACAAAAGTAGCTGTGGAGTGTATGTAGCAGGTCAGCAGCAATAGATAGGTATTATATCATGTTATTAATGGTAATTTATTCCTCCTCCTACTCTTTGCCATCATTTTACTGTGTTGGTGTGAGCTGTGATGACATATACATTTGTCATGATGTGTCATCAATTTTGTTGGGCCAAACATTCTTAAATATCACCAATTAATGCTTATATAACTAATATTTATTTATCTTTAATTCTTCTATCCATAAAAATAAACAGTTACTTGCTTACAACAGGAAATTTGTTTATGCAAACCTTTAAACAGATTATTTTTACAACTACCATACAAACAAGCCTTCATAAAGGTTAGCTGTAAGTATGCTAAGGTCAATAAGTATTATTTGGATGTTATGCTCTGGAAGGATAAATAATTTCTTTATACTGATGAGAGATGGTGGTTTTCATTGTAACTCATTTTTTTTTTTGTTGCTGTGGTAATTTTTTAAAATTTAATTCCTTTTTATTGATATTTATGATTTTGGCATTTATTGATCGGCACTAATAAATTTATTTAAACTCTAGTTTACTGTGCAAAGAATTATTTTTGTTTTATATATATGATGATGATAGACGATCGGCTTTTTGTCAGATCAGACCGAGGAGACAATGTTTTCCATTGGTCTTTCAACTGCTAATACTATCTATCAGTTGCAACTCCAGGTAGAAGGAGCAACATGAAATAAAGTGTCTTGCTCAAGGACATAACACATCACCCGGTCTGGGAATTGAACTCACAACCTCACATCCAATTCTCTAACCACTCAGCCATGAGCCTTCACACACACATACACACACACACACACACACACACACACATGTATATGTGTGTATCTATGTATATATATATGTGTGTGTGTGTGTATATGTGTGTATCTGCATAAATATGTATATATATGTGTGTGAGTGCACGTATGTTTGTGCCTCCTTGTCTGGACATTACATGATAGTTGTAAATGAGTGTCACTGTCATACAAGCAGTGTCATTCATTTACAATACTCTGTTAAAAACATATCTGGCCAGGGGGGTGGGGGTGGAATACTACTTGCTTGGAAACGGACGGAGGTTAGCATCAGGAAAGACATCTGACATGGAAGTGTAGACATTTAAATGAGGATGATGTATGCATGTTCCCGGTCCGGGAATCGAACTCACAGCCTCACAATTGCGAATCCAATTCTCTAACCACTCAGCCACACGCCTTCACTGTATATATGAGCTTGTTTTATTGTACGAGGAATGTTTACATGTGTGTGAGAGAGGAATGCTTTGTTGTTGACACCTTTTTTTTTATCCTTTTATCTTTGCTTTGGTCATTAGACAGCGGCCATGCTGGGGCACCGCCTTGAAGAAGTTGTCCTTAGTTAAATGAATCAACCCCAGTACTTTTTTTTTTTAAACCCTGGTACTTATTCTATCTGTTTCTTTTGCCTAGTTGCTAAGTTACGGGGTTGTCAAGCAGTGGTGGGGGACAAACACAGATGCAGAGACACGCACACACAAGAACTCTCTGTATTTCTACCAATTCTCTTTCTGTTGAAGAGCGAAAGGCTCGAAACGTAAAAGACTTT
>JAOPUL010004099.1:84023287-84036439 GCA_027564515.1 Octopus rubescens
AGTATTAGCAATCGAAAGACCAATGGAAACAATTGTTTCCTAGGTCCGATCTGACGAAAAGTCGATCGCCCATTTATCTTTTTTTTTTTTATGTTGTAGTGTTAGTATTAATAGTCAGTGTAGTACATGTAGTAGTAGTATTAGTGTTATTAATGTAGTAGTTAGGCTGTAAAAGTAAGAGATACATACCAGGAATCATTGGTATATGAGAAGATCTTGAACGCTCATGTCCCCGGGCTTCTTTGCTGGGAGATTCACTTATGGAAACCTACACAAGAACAGAACAAACAGACAAGCATTAGAAAGGAAACGTTCCTTAGTGTTTAGATCTACATCGTATTTCGGGTGTTCCGATTCCCTCTGCCCCTATCGTCATCATCACCATCCTGTAATGTCCGTTTTCCATGCTGCTGGCATGGGTTAGACGGTTTGACCAGAGCTGGTGGGCTGGGGAGGCTGCACCAGGCTCCAGTCATCCGTTTTTGGTTTGGTTTCTACAGCTGGATGCTCTTCCTGACACCAACCACTCCACAGAGTGTACTTGGTGCTTTTAATGTGGCACCTGCACTAAGTACAATATAGTTACAGGGCAATACAATGTTATCATCATCGTTTTAACATCCATTTTTCCATGCTCACATGGGTCCGATGGAATTTTGTTGGGGGGCAGATTTTCTATGGGTGGATACCCTTTCTGTCATCGTATTTCGGGTGTTCCGATGGGTTTGATGGATTCCCTGCCCGTATCGTCATTTAATGTCCGTTTTCCATGCTGGCATGGGTTAGACGGTTTGACCAGAGCTGGTAAGCCGGAGGCTCCAGTCATCTGTTTTGGCTTGGTTTCTACGGCTGGATGCCCTTCCTGATGCCAACCACTCTACATTGCTCACATGGGTCCGATGAAATTTCTTTGGGGGGCAGATTTTCTACGGCTGGATACCCTTTCTGTCGCCAACTCTCACCTGTTTCCAAGTAAGGTAACATTTTTCCATGGCCAGACATGTTTTCAGAGAATATTGGGAATGAATGACACTGCTTGTATGACAGTGACACTCATTTACAACTGTTACACAGTGTCAAGACAAGGAAACAGTAACACACACACACACACACATGCACACACTTATCTTAGGGCACTCCGTCGGTTACGACGATGAGTGTTCCTGTTGATCCAATCAACGGAACTACCTGCTCGTGAAACTAACATGCTAGTGGCTGAGCATTTAACGAGCACGTGTACCCTTCACGTAGTTCTCAGAATGTGATAAGGCTGGCCCTTTGAAATACAGGTACTACTCATTTTTGCCAGCTGAGTGGACTGGAGCAATGTGAAATAAAGTGCCTGGCTCAAGGACACAACGTGCCACTGGAAATCAAACTCATGAACATATGATCGTGAACCAAATACCCTAACCATTAAGCCATGTGCCTTCACTGAAGACTAGAAAGAAATGAAACAAGCATGTTTTGCTGGATGGGTAGCATGCATGAATAACAAAATACAAATAACCCAAGAGAAAAGTCATCAGATGTAGTAAGCAAACGAGAAGACTGTTGGTATAGGAATGTGATGTGTATGGATGATAACAGCTGCATAAAAGAGTGCCAAATGCACAAAGTGGACCGTTCTTGTAGAAGACCTGGGACAAAGAGTGGTGAAAACTGATTTTGAGATACTGGACCTCACAAAAGAGATGACACGGGATCGTGACAATTGGCAACATGCAGTGCTCAAGAAAACCCACACTTTCCGAGCAATGAGGAGGAGGAGCACGCTAAATTGAGTAGAGATGGTGGCTGGGATATTCTCACTGCATTTGTCCACTGCTTACCCATCCCATCCCTCTTTCTCTCAGTGACTTCCCTCCACAACTTCTCTATCACCTCAACACCCTCTCAGCTCCACCTCTTTCCCCTTCCATGACACGTCAACCTATCTTTTACTGACTCTCTCCTCACAACTTCTCCAGCTCCTAATTAACCTCATCTTTATCTTTTGTGCACCCTGCCTGCCCATATTCTCCCTTATAACCTGGTATAGTACTGGAACCCTTCAACTCAACCCAATCCTTACCACTATCTCTCTCTCTTGTTCACAAACTCTTAACACTACACTTTCACTTTCCCCTATCCCTTCCATTATTTCACCACAGTACTGTCTCCTCAGTTCTGTTACTCTCTCCACTTCTACCTTCTCACAACAATAAACCTGTTCCTCCCATTATATTTAATTTCTCTCAATACCTTGTATAAAGTTCTCACATTCTCCCTTGTTTTCTCTTTCAAAGGTTTGCAGTGCTGGTACCATGAAAAAAAAAGCAGGGACCATGCAGGGTTAAAAGGACTTTTTATCTTTGCCAAGAGCAAGACTTCTATAGTGATGGTGACATGAAAAAATACACCCAGTACACTCTGTAAAATTGTTGGTTAAGAAGGGCATTCAACCATAGAGACTGTGCCAAAACTGAGATGTTAGAGCAAAATGTTGTCTTCTGATCCATCAGATCTTATTGAACCATCCAACTAATGCCAGCATGGAAAATGGGCATAAAATGATGATGATAATGATCATACATACATGTGCAAATAATATAATGAGAGAGAGAGAGAGAGAGAGAGAGAGTGTGTGTGTATGCATATATATATATATATATATATACATAAATATATATATACACACACATATAATGAGAGAGTGAGTGTATGCATATATATACATAAATACATACATACATACATACATACATACATACATACATACATACATACATATATATATATAAATAAAAATGTGTGTATGTATGCATATATGTGTATATACACATACATACATAAATAAATACATACAATAATGAATGAGTGATGTACTAAAAAGCAAGTTACAAGTATGAAATGGCAGTTTCAATCAGCATTAGTAGCTTGTTGCTGTGAAAAAGAGCCTGCCACTTAATGAAAGTCATGTCAATAATGAAATTCTGATTTGTATTTATAAAACTAGAACATTTTTCATTGTGCTCGACTGAAATTTTCACTTTAAAACTGGAAATTAATCGAAGTTAATGTTCGCATTAAACATTTTAAAAGGACTGCGTCCCCCCCCCCCTTTCAGAAAATTGATTTATAGTGTTGAAATCACAGTGATGTACTGACTGACATATAGCCAATAAAGTTAAGGCATTGGAATACTTCAGCAAGGTGGCCAAGTTTATTCTATATGTACGAGTCAATTGAAATGAATATAAAAGTATTAGTCAGTGTCAGCAAGAGTATCTATCTGTAAAACTTGAGTAACTGTGATAAATATCAATGCTTAATCAACGCTAACATGATAATGGTAGTAGGCAGTAAGATAAAACAATTTAATACAAACATAGAAATATAAATATTTTATCAAAACAAACATTTGAATATCAAATTCAAAGTCTCCACATTTATCAAGTAGTTCAATGTAACAATCTCCCTATTATCTTTAAAATGGAGACCTTACTTTTATACTTGTTTCAATCATTAGACTGCAGCCATGCTGGGGCACCATCTTAAATTTTTAGTCGAACAAATCAACCCCCAGTACATATTTTTTAAAGCTTGGTACTTATTCTATCAGTCTTTTGTTGCTGAACCGCTAAGTTATGGAGATGTAACAAGCCATCAATGGTTGTTGAGCGATGGTGGGGCACAAACACAGACACACACAGACACACATACAATGGGCTTCTTTCAGTTTCCATCTACCAAATCCACTCACAAGGTTTTGGTTGGCCCGAGGCTCTAGTAGAAGACACTTGCCCAAGGGGCCACACAGTGGGACTGAACCCGGAATCATGTGGTTGGGAAGCAAGTTTCTTTACTACACAGCCATGCCTGCACCTAAATTAAGTCACTGCGTGTTTGTAAGTTTTAAATCTTTAGTAAAGTACGAGAATAAAAACTGGTGGGCAAAAAGTGCCAAACAAATGCCTTATTTAATTATGGAGCCTCTATGAGTTCACTTAACCAGTTAGCAATAGCTAAATCAATGTTTTAAATCACATCCCACCACTATTCAATGGTTATGCAATGTCTTTTGATCAAAGTCTGCTCATTTGGAATGTATGTAAACAAGAACAAAAATTTCCATGCTATAAAGCTAACCAGAGACACTTAACTACAAGACAACTGATCGAGGTAAAAGTTATGTATAGGTAACAGATAATATAATCATTGCTTTTGACTAAGAATTTATAGAATATATTAATTACAGACATCATTCAATAAGAAATTACTTTGATCTGAAATATTTTCTAAATAATTTCAATATTTAGGTTTAAAGTTAAGTCTTGCAATAAATACAATGCTTTCAAGTAAGTCTCATAACAGATATGTTTACAGTTGAAAGAATGTAAAACATATTAGAATTGACAACAAAACTGATAGAAAATTAATTCTTCCACTTATATAAATGGCATCCAAGATAAATTTAATAACTAGACAGTTATAAGGCAAGTGGCAAAAGAAAAACAAATTAGTTGAAGACTAATTTTTGTTTTTCATCACCAAGCCAATGACAACACTAAATGCAGTTTGCTTTATTTGAACACTCCTTGGTGAAGTGTAGCATCTCTGCAACTTGGCTGAGAATTAGCATGCAAATTGCTTAATAAGTATACTAAATATATATACTTGATATAAAGCAAGAGAAACATTAACAGATTAGATTGCTTTGAACACCATATTTATGATAATTAGATAGATATGTGGGTGAAAGTATATTCAATTATTAGAACATCAAACAGCTAAAATATTTACTTATGCAGTAAAATAAATCAATATTAGTCAAGGACTTGCAATTTTTTTTCTTTGGTAAGTGCTGGAGACAATTCTAGACATGCTTGACATTTGTTTAAAGGCTTTTCAAACTTGGAGTATTAGTAAGCACCTTGCTGAATAAGAATAATAAATCGCATATTCATTTGCTTCACTGAGGAACCTTCAAAGAAAGTGAAATGTGTCCCCCCTGTACTTCATGATGGTGAAAGAATATTTAACTAATCATTGTATTTCTTTTATCACATACATGAATATACTTAATCCGGCTAATGTTCTAATCATTAAATAAACATACCTTCTCCTATATAATTATCTAATTCTTTCAACAGGTAGAAATATCTTGATATTTAATATCATTGACCAGGTACAATAATATTCTTTGAATGACCTTGAGATAACTTGTAAAACAGGATATGTGGTTTGAAAGTAACTAATTTAATAAAAAATAATCTAATACTTAATGAGGTCTATTTTTATAAATTGAATGAATGTGAGACAAAAAATGTCTGGGGAAAATATAGTTTTATTGGTGCAAACTGTGATAGTACAGCTAGATATAAGCTTAGATTTTCAAATAAGAGGGCATTTTCCAATGGCAGTAGACTTTGTAATGTTTAAAAGATGAGTTTTCTTTCTTGTAGTGTTCATAGTTGTAACTCTATTAACCCTTTCCTAACATATTTCTAATGAAATCCATTGTTTATGCTTTTCAATTAATTTTGAAAATAATAAAAAAAACATGGAGAGATTTATTAAAATAACTATCTCATTATTAACATAATGTTTTTGGAACACAAGATAAAGTTCTTATGAAATTAAAATGAAAATTTTTTTTTATTTACTTTAAATAACATTTTAAATGGACAATATTGTATTGTAGAACTAGAGGCTATCTTAAGCAAGTTATTACCGAAAGGGTTTAAATAATAAACATTTTGCTAGTTGATCTTTCCCACTCAGTTTTCATATCTTGACAATGAGAAAAACAAATTCTGCTTTTCATTCTTTCAGCTTACAAGGTCTATCTTGGAGGTGGTTGGAAAAATGATCAAACAAAAGTCTAGAGAGATTTATTCTAAAGAAATATTGCCAGAAATATAAGACAAAGACTGTGACTGGTGGTGTGACATTATTAATTACAATGATAACATTTCCCATTATAACCTGTACAAAAGAGGCACAGTCAACTGAATTTGTTCTTGTACAGGACTTCTACTTTTTTACTGATTCTTAAAGATTCAATGTCAAAGTTGACACTGGCAGAATTTGAACTCAGAATGCAATAGAATAAATGTAACTACTCAAGCGCTTTATCATTTTTGCCATTCACTGCTAATAATAATGCTTCCTCACATCAGCAGAAGACTAAATTTATTGGGGTGAAGAATAGTTGATTGAATTGAATTTATCTAGTTAGTACATTCATACTTATTTTATTATCCCCAGAAGGATGAGAGTAAAAGTTGGCCATAGTGGGAATTGAACTCTGAACATAAAAATAAAAATAAATACAAGACAGACATTCCAACATGACTGCTACAATAATGATGATGCTGATTTTGTGCAGAGACACAAGGTTAATTTTTGTAGACAATGGCCATACTTAAATGAAACAACTCCAGTATATTTACTTATTTTATCAAATTCAGAAAAATGAAGTGTAAGTTGAATCCAATGGGATTTCAACTTACAACAGGGAGAGACTAAACTAAATACAGTACTGCATTTAGTGGTCATATTCGAAGAAGCAGAGATATGGAAAACGTTATCATGGAAGGAAGAGTAAAAAGTTGTAGATCAAGAGGCAGGCAAAGAATGCAATGAATGGACAATATCATGAGCTGTTTGGACAGGTGTGGCAAGGTAGCAGGAGAACTTGCACTTAATTGGGAAAACTTTTGTTGTAGCATCATCAATGCACTTCAGGCATACAATACATGACAATGACTACATTTAGTTCCGTTTTCTATCATTTCTGCCAACTTATGAACTCTGCTCCCAAAACCCAAGAACTAGATCTTATCTTTACTTCACTCAAATAATTGTAAACTCATCACTTTGCATAACTACAATCATCACTTAACATAATAATACCTTGTTATTTTCATGGTTATAACATTGCTTATACTCCAATTAATATACACACATTTTTTTTCTTACAACAATGCTCCACTAGTACAATTGCAAAAATTCAAAGAAAGAATCAGTTATAAAAGTCTATGACTGGTTTTTTTTTGGGGGGGGGGGGTACCACATATCAATGTTAATTATATTTTAATATTGGCACAAATGAATAGAATAAATTTTTATATAATTTTTCTTTCTTTCTTTTTAATTTAATATATATATATGTTTTACTTATTAAATAGACAGCCAATAATAAAAATTAAATATGTATAACTTAATAAAAATCATTAAAAATACTGATTGAAACTGACTTGATATATTCAATACCAAAATTCCTAATTATTTTTCATATGTGACTATTATCTATGGTTAATAATCCAAGTTTATTCACTATTTACTTACTAGGAAGCTTTACAATGAAGGCATCAATCAAACCAAAAATATTCACAGTACCACACAATTCTAAGTGACTGTAGCTAATTAGAATATATTTTCAGTATAGAAAGCAAATAATAGCTAGCTTTTATTTATTGTTTACTTTTCACAAAAGGAAAATAGTCAGAACCAACAGAAATTATATTGATTTTTATAATTGATCACTTAGTTCGCTAATGATAGGAAAAAACACTTTTGTTACTCGTTTGAGATACTGAATAAAAATGTTTGTTTCTTAACAATTTCAAATGATTGATGTTGTTTTGCATATTGTTTAAACAGCCTTATTTAAATACTATGTGCAGCCATAAAAATAACATCACATAAAAGTAACAATTAAATACATATAAACTTCTAGAATTTTATTTAATATTTTCAAGTTTTAAAGCGGAATAATAATCCAGGTCATAATCTACAACTAATCATGTACAAATAAAAGTATTTAATATTTAGAATATTTAGAAATGCCACAGTGGCTCTCTGAAAGTTGTAGATAATTTTTGCTACCCAGGTGGCTTAATTAGTCGTGGAAGAGAGAAACCCAGGAAGACATGAGACGAGTATTAAAGGCCAATTTCAAAACACTGAACCTTAGGAAGGAGATGACAGAGGAGAGATATGTGGCACATTATTGTACCCGAGAAGACCCACCCACCACAACAGAATTGAGATCTTAAAACCAAGGTGCCATGTAAAAAGCATTGGCATTGGTGCTGATGCCACGTAAAAAGCACCCAGTACACTCTGTGAAGTGGTTGACATTAGGAAGGGCATCCAGCCATAGAAACCAAGCTAAAACAGACTATGGAACCTGGTGCGGCCTCTGGCCTTGCTAGTTCATGTCAAGTTGTCCAACCCATGCCAGCATGGAAAACGGACATTAAATGTTAATGATGCTGAAATACTACAAAAATGCACCTGCAACAAAGCCCCTCAAGCCCCTTGATTTGATGAAAAAAAGCAGCCAAGCCCTCTTTTGAGTCACATTTTGTCTTTAAAAAAAAAGTGGACACATTGTTTTTTTGGGTTTTTTTAAAAGAAAAGACTATTGTCTAGGAATTTTTATGCTTAGAAAAAAAAAGGCACTAAAATGCCTTTGATCATAGGTCTGCTCAATCCAGGATAACTTGAGCTAAAAAGACTAGAAAAAAAAAAGATTTTATTAATACTGATTGGCATTAGAGCTATGAAATAAATAGGGCTATGAAATAAAATCTGAATAATTATTCAGCATCCCATGAGTTATTTGAATAGTGAAAACAAAATTTACTCCATAGAAGGACAATTCTATACTAAAACAAGCATTCCAAAGAAACCCTATTAACATTTTATAACAACAGACCTTGAAAGACGATTAGCATCAATCATGATAACTACCTAAAAATAATATGCTCAAATCAATCTTGTCTCATTTAATCCTGCACTGACCTCAAAAATGATATTTTAAATTTAAAGATAACATGTAATATGATACTTAGAAACAATTTTACCATGGCTAGTATAACAGTAGTTCAAATCTGATTAATGTTGAATTTTGAGGGTTTACATTTATGACTAATATTGTTATCCTTTACCATTGTTAAATTAGATTCACAATTCTTTAAAAATAACTTTTTTTTTAGAAAACAACATCTATGTAAAACAACATTCTAACATATTATAGTTCATCTATTGATGATCTATATAAAATAAACACCACCACCATCTTATTGCCAATTTATCCCTCCTGTCATAAGTTAAATAGGTCTACAAACCAATACAGATTTCATTTCAATAGCATCTCATCAGTGACATACATCTAAGTTTTATCTGGTCTACCATTAATGTATTTATTCTCTTCCACTGACAGAGCATCTTCACTAATAAGTAACACCTCCTCTGATAGTTGATTATTTTGTAAGATTACAACTTCCATTACTTTATAAAGTTTTAGAAGGTCTCTATATTTTAATTCTTCCAATCTTCATTTTGTTACCTTTGTGCCAATCCTCCTCTTGATACCTTTGTAACAAAGGTAACCATATAAAAGAACATAACAAACCTCATCTTGTTTACCTTTGTGTCTACTTTCATCTCGTTACCTTTGTTTCAACTTCCCTTTAATTTGATAAATTTGGCTGAAAACCTTTATGGACCAATAAACTAAGCCATAACAAAAACAAAACAATTGTCTGGTAGTTTCTTTCCCTTAGAAAAATCAATATTATATCAAAAGCGAATTATTTATAAATTTCCAGCCAAAATATTTATTGAAAGCTTATTTAACAAATGAAACTAATATTAGGCTTCAATTAAAAGTGAATCAATAATTATATGGCAACAAATTAATGAAAGCAATTATATAGAATATAAAGATCATTGATCAAAAAATTAGATCTTGATTAAATATTTGAGACTATCCGTATCACACTTCAACATCAACATGGCTATGAGTAGTGACATAGTTTGATAAAAACAAAATTAATCTATTCAATATTAATTTTGATTCAATTCTAGAGACAAAATATATCTTTAGAAAGGATGCTCTAGATACCAATAAATATAATAGTATCCATAATTAAATATATTTAATATTCATTGGTTAAAAAAGTGCTTGATTCTACTATAAAACAATTTCAAATGGAAGGTAAAGCTCTGGAGAAGAATTCCTTTAAGCCCTTATTACAGATATATACTGTGGAACTATAAGTATGAAATAAGCCTCATGCCTTAAGATAAATGAATGAGCTAGACATCATCTATCTGACATTGAAGAAATTCAAACTAACCTTGAACAATCATTTCACTCTTCCAGTTCCAATACAATGTCATGCAGTCATAACTTTGCTAATCTTCTCATTGGATTAATGCTTAATTTATTTTACTTTGATAGTAAACTTAATAGCAAATAGAATGTCAGTATAAGGAAACAAAATTTATGAATATAAAAAAAAGAGTTAATATTTTTTTGCCAATGAAATTTTACAGAAACTTAAAAATTGTATCTATCTTTAAAAATATGCTTTTTTGATTATTTTTTTACTACATCGAATTATATGTACTTGATAGTATCAAAGAGTTCCCAGACTAGTTCTGTAGCGTGCCAACAGATGGCAGAATACAGTTGCATGCGCAATGAGAGCTAGTAGTGACCTTCATGAGGCAGTTTGCTGAGTGACATCGCTGTGTTTACTTTGCAAGTTGTGAAATTTGTGTTTTTGTGATCACTTGTATGCTGTAGTCAGTGATTTTGTCATGGACAAGAAAGAACATTGCATCGAAGTCTGTCAAGATCTCCGTCAGCGTGCCACTGATGACCCACCCTTCATGTCGAGGATCATCATCATTGAAAAAAGAATTAAAAAAAAGAGCACTTTAACCCTTTGGTATTCACATTATTTTGTCAAAAGTGAAGCGTTTTTATTCACATTATTTTGAATTAATGATGCATTATCTTGTAGTTATGAGATTTTGATGAGGTAACTTAATTTTTTAGAATGATATTGTAGAGTTGTTGTAAGAAACCAGATCTGGCCCGTTTAAACATAAAACAGAATATTTTGGCTGGATATGGCCAGTTTAAATGCTAAAGGGTTAAGTTGACATGGACGCAATGATGCACAATATTCAACATGTCTGTGATGTTCTGTAGACAGGTCATGTGGGATCCACTTTCCCACCTTTGATATTTTCCTAAGCTTTTATATTTCATGAGAGACAGTCATATAACTGAATTCCATAATTGAAATGGTTAGGTTAGCATCAATAACTGGTTCCAATGCATATGAGTCAGGTCCACTTAGGTAACCTTCTCTTGGCTCATTCTTTAGCCTGAAGTCACCCTTTCTGAAACAGGAAAAGCATCTCCTACATGTTCTTTCACACACTACATCATCACCATATGTGCTTTACATAGAATTTGCAGCTGCATTTGCATTACTTGATTGTGAAATTATTAGAGCATGGCATTTAGAATATGTTCTATACTTGGAGCAAACATGGAATTGAATTAAAAGCAATCTTTTTTTTAAATAATTTTCATAGAATCTGAAAGAATCTGAAATATATTGGACATCTAGAGACTGGTAAATATCAGTTAAATTAATTAAATCTTGTTCAAAATATTCTATTGAAAAATTGGACAGAACTTTCATTACAACCTGATATTATCATTTAAGGGATGTACTTATTTGCAGTAAAAAATTTGCTTAAAATTATGACAATGAACAAGTAATTATTGTTTTGACACTTTAATGTTAAAAAAAATTTAAATCTATCAACTTTATAAGCCTTAGAAGATTATGCCTACTGATGTGTCTTTGTTACTTCCCCAACCCTCAATTGGCAAAGAAAAGTATATATTCTTGAAGAGATTAGCCTGTCTTTCTAGTACAGAAATTTCAGGATGATAGATCAGCCCAAAAGTCTTTAAAAGATGAAGGCTGTAGGAAAATGTATAACTGAAAGATTAAGGTGCCATTCTTCTTCATTCCAAAATCCTATTATACACATTACTTGGTTCTAATAAATGCAAATTTTTTAACTAATACAAGTGCCTAAGATATTTAACAAGAAGTGATAATAGATAATAAAATAAAATAAAAATATTTCTAAACATTTCTAATAAATATTAACTTTGAACACATGAAAAATATTTCTAAATTAGAGATAATAAAAAAAGTGTATGAGTTGGTGAACAAGTATTATAATAGAAAGAAAAAATATCTAACTGCAATTAGAACAGAGAAAGGAAATTGCTAATAACTAATGTTATTAGGATATATGGAAATTAGTAAAATGTAGTATATTTTTAATAAAACCAGATATAGCACACAATTTGGCTGATAGTAAATTCTATTCTTACTTTATCATCATCATCATTATTATTTAGCATCCGTTTTCCATGCTGGCAAGGGTTAGACTGTTTGACTGGAGACTGGCAAGCCAGGGAGCTGCACCAGACTCCATTCCGTTTTGGTTTGGTTTTTATGGCTGGATGCCCTTCCTAACACCAACCACTCCAGAGTTTCACTGCCATGTAGCATGGCTGTTCGCACACAGGCATCATACAGTCAGCCTTTCACTGAGGGAGAGGCCCTTTGTTACCAACAAAGGTAGCAACTCTCTGAACTTCGTCCAGCCCGTTCTTACTCTAGCAGCTATGCTCTCAGAGCAGCCTCCTCTGCTGCTGATTTGGTCACCCAGGTAACGGAATCTACTACTTCTAGATGTCCCCCCCCCCCCCGGGCATTTATCAGAGTCTATTCTTTGTACATTCCTAGTGTTTATTGTACCCACACATCTGCCACACACAAAGACTACTTTTTTTGTTAATCGACCCGTGATACTGCTGCACCTCTTATGTGTCCATAGCTTGCATTGGGTACACCTTGTGGAGTTTCTACCTACACCTTTTCTACAAATCGAGCAGGACCATCTCCCTGAAGGTATTTGTGACTTGTCTGTTTTCCTACTTACTAAGACTTTAGCTAAATTAATTCTAAAGCCTTTTAATTCCAGACCTTGATTATGATAGGAAAAAGAGCATTCAATTGCTTAAAAATATGCCAATTTTAAAATTGTTCATTGTAACACCTAATGCTAGCATGTATTAGTTGCAGAGTAGATACATGAATAACATCTTTTTAAAAACTTCTATCAATATCCCAAATCTACAGAATGGACAAGAAAACATCTGGAGATACTATAGAAACAAATGTGCATTGACATCAAATCAAATCAAATCAAATGTATTGGCAGAGAGCAGCAAAATACTGGGGCCATGTAAAAGTTAGTAGAAAGTTT
>JAOPUL010004099.1:84089796-84100081 GCA_027564515.1 Octopus rubescens
AGGATGATATCTATATAGATACATATATATATATATATATATATATATGCACACACATACACACACACACAATGGGCTTCCATACAATTTCCATCAAAGAAATTCAGCTCACAAGATACTAGTCAATCCTAGGCTATGGTAGAAGACATCATCCAAATTGTTATGCAATGGAATCAAACTGAGAACTAAGTGGCTGTGAAGCAAACTTCTTAACCATACAGATAATGAAACAGGAAAAATATTACATAGAAGTTTAACAAACTGAAGAACAAAAATAATACCAAGTGAGTAAATAGAATATAGAAAATAAAATCTAACTCTTATCTGCATGCCTTAAAATATAGAGGCTATAATAACTGCTCTAACATGCAAGGAATATTCTGGTTATTGCATTATTTTTTTTAATTTATTTATTTATTCAACATTAGATCACAGCTAAAATAGCCTGGAGTCCTAAAGTAGAAAAATCCATTTGCCGTGAACATTCAATAAATTCAAATGTGGTAAATTTAGTAAAATTATTGTTAATAAACTCACTGTGAAATGGCTAACAATTGGAGACTAAGCTTTGTGGCATCATTATCAGCATAACCAGTAATTTCTAAAACTCGAATATCAAGCATTTGTTGAAAAGGTGAAATTATTCCAGTCTGTAATTAAAAAAAAAGATTTTAAAATATAAAAAAACTATAGCCTGTACATATTTTTGACAGAATAATTTCAGAAAAAAAAAATACATTGAATGTCTTTCTTAACAAAAGGAGTTAAAAACTGAACAGTTGGGTGGAAATTAATAGTTACCCTTTAAACAACTTTTGCAAAATGAAATTGATTTCAAAGATTAGAAACTAATCTAATTAGTAACACAAAATATGAATTAATTAGAAGCAAATAAATAAACTGGTTACAATCAATTTAAGATTAGAAGCAAATGGCGTAGGTTACAAGCTTTTGGTTGTGTTTTCTTTTTAATTTGGTTTAGTCAGGAGGAAGAGACTGTACCCATAACTGTCAGAGGTCATCTGGTACTAGTGAGAATGACATAGTTTAAGTTCCTCTTGAACAGATTCAAGTTGATGGAAGGACATGAGTAAGGAAGGAATTCCAGAGACCTGAAATTCTAGTGATAAAGGATTGGAGGAGGGGGTTATAGTAGGGGTAGGTGGGTTTAGGGTAGAGAACATAGTACAGGTAAGGAAAGTGGGCCTGGGAGGAAGTGGGATGAGACTAACAGCTCTGAGGAGCAGAGAACACTGTAATAGCAGTAGTAAAAGAACAGAGTAAAGAGACAGCATGTCTGTGAACTAGAAATAGGAGTAGGAATATATCGGTGAGGAACCTCATGTCAGTTAGCCACCTCTTTTTGAATGCAATCCAGGATGTCTGTATGTGTGTGGCAGCAGTCCCATCTCAGGTATAGGAGTGGGAGTTGTAATCTTCCATGGATCTCCCCTGAGCTTTGTAGTGAGTTAGCCAGTGACAAGAGCTAAGGAAGAAGGCCAGTCATTGGTATAACAAGGATCTGAGATTGCCAGGAGAGATCTTCAGTGATAGTGAATTACAGTAATTTAGTGACTTTGAGGTTATAGGTGCGCGTAGGGGAGGTGGGGAAGGGGACAATACTGTTTTCTTTAGAGGTGTAGTGTTTATGTCTTTGTGCAATTAAAGAATGCAAGACTGGTATAACTCTATTGAAAAATGTTTTTGAGGTTTTTGTTCATGGAGTCAGTGCAAATGTAGCATGAGGTGTCTTGGTTGCATAATGGATGATGCTTTGGTGTTGGAAATTAGGGAGAAGTAAAAGGTGGTACATGGGAATGGGAATTGTTGGAGGTGGTGGCAAGTATGTCAATGATGTATAGGTGAAACTATGTAGGGACAAAAACAAACATCAGGATATACCAAATTTGATAAGAGTATAGGTCAGTGAGAGCTCCATCAATATATGCCACAATGGTGTGCTCTGACAGGAAGCTTTTGATCCAAAAGATTAGATGACCTGAGTCCATAGGCAAATAGTTTAGCTAGGAGATGCACATGCTATACATGGTTGAAAGCTTTGCTGATATCAATTGCAACAGTACTGTTTTACTGAATTTGGTAACAGTTGGCATTAGGAAGGGTGTCCAGCTGTAGAAACCATGCCAAAGCAGATATCAGAGCACAATGCAGTCCTTAGACTCATCAGATCCTGTCAAACCATCCAACATATGCCAGTATGGAACAAGTTCGTTCAATGGTGATAATTATGATGATGAGCTCTATGCCTTTGTCACTAGTAACCATCCAAATGTGAAACAGAAGTGCAAACTATTGTCAATAAGGTATATTGAAGCAAATTAAGGATACATTGCAATGACTGTAGTAAAATTTGAATTAATGATTATGAGGTCAATAGACTCAGCATTAATTCATAACTATTTTATTAACTATCAGCATTTAAAATATTTAATTCATATTATGACAGTAATATACAGTTTAATGATAGGTCATTGCAGCAGTTATCACACAATGTTATCTAAACTACCAGTGAGAGTCCACTAAAAGTTGGCAGAAAGAAATAATCATTTATGTAGAGTTGACTTTAATGCTGAGTTTGGTATCTTGCTCTCACACAAACCAAAATGGCTACTCTTACTCATCTGTTCAAGTAATTTAACTATTTTATTATGTCCCCCACCACTTCCTTTGACATCGCAAGCATTTCCTTCCAATTCTTATCCTCTAACACCTATCACTCCCTCATCTATGGTACCACTCAGCTGTCGTAATCACTTGAGAACAGAATTGGCACATGTTACCTCTCCTCCCTTCTGGTTACTTTCCACCCCCTCCCTGGAACCACTTCCATTCTTCATTATCATCCCTGCCTACACTATTTCTACCAATCATTTCCTTTCTGTGCCTTCAGCAACTGCTCTCTCCCCTCTGCTATACTCCATTCTTAATGCCTCACTTATCTGTTATCATTCTCAATGCCCTCTCACATCTATCATCATGTCCCGCCAACTATAGCCCCTTATGTACCTCTATATCTCCTTCTCAACTGCTCCTACACCTTGTACATCATCCCACTACTCTCTGATCTATTCTCCTTCCTGAGCCAATCCTCTATTTCTCATCTGGATACAGGTATTTCCCTTCAACTGCATCTCCACCCTTGTTCATCACTCACTGTAGTCACTTCTACACCATTCCATCTTTAACCATCTGTTACTCCCCCCTCACCCTCTTATGAAAGTATCCACTCTCTCATCCCTTCCCATGACTCACTAGCTGTATCCTCTCTTATGCTCACCCTCTCGTACTTTGAGTGTTTGCTCTAGCACCTCATCACAACCCTTCTTTTTATTTCTTTCAGCCATGTATCTTTTCTATAGCAAGACACTTGTGCTTTCCCCTCTATCATACTTTAGCGTTTCAACACCTGGCATAAAGCCACCCACCTCCACCTTCCCTTCTCAAATACGCCTCTCTTAGTAGTGGGAGCTTCTGCTTTTCCTTTTTCCATGTTCTTCTTCTGTCTTGGGAGTTACACAGCAACCTCACTAATGCTGGTAGCATGGAAAAAGCATGCAGTACACTCTGTAAAGTGGTTGGCATTAGGAAGGGCATTCAACTGTGGAAATCATGCCAAAGCTGCTATTGGAGCTCGACATGGCCTTGTGGCTAGCTGGATCCTGTCAAACTGTCCAACCCATGCTAGCATGTAAAGCAGGCAGACATCAAATGAAGATAATGATGAATAACTCAAAGTTATATTTACTTGTTAATTAGGCTGAATAATTTGCAAATATAAAAACAAACATAAATTATTGAACTCTTCAGAAAGTTAAAAAAAAAAAAAGAATATCAATGTAAAAAAACAAAGTTAACACAACATTGTACATACCCTCATTAGTTCAGTGATACAAGAATGGTATATTTTAAAAATCGCTCGAGGTGAAGGCAAACCTATGTACTGCTTGATATCAGCTCTATCTATAAATGCCAAGTCAATGGCATCTGTGATATTTGATGTTGTGAGAATCAAGACATTTGAATAACTGCAAAGAAATTTTAGATTAAACAAAAGAGGAAAAGTGGATTAAAAAAAGAAAGAAAAAGAAACAAATTCAATCCTGCTAATCATACATAACATATTTCTGAATCGAAAATAAATTCTGTTTCAGCTTAATTAAATGTTTAATTAAATGTTTTGTGGTGCAAATCATTTGAAGCAACTGAATGAAATACGTTTGCCTCGAGTGTGAGTGAGAGAGTTTGGTTGAAAACCATGAGAAGCCAAAAAAACTTACTTTTTGATTTGGTCGATCTTTGTCAGAAGAGCATTGACCACTCTAATAGCATCAGACGGTTCATTGCCATTCAGACTGTTTTTTCTTGCAGAAGTAAGACTTTCAACCTAATCAATTACAAGCATCAAAATTATTTGTTTCACTTTAAATAGAAATTAATCTATCAAAATATATAGTGGTCATGCACAAACAAAACTGAACTTAGCATTTAATATAAAAAGATGAAAGCTTTGCAGTTTGAGAAACAATATATTTCAAAATCTTTCAATCAAGAAACTATGAAACAACGATACTTTGAATAAGGTTAATGAGAGAAATTTTCATTACTAACCACAAGGTATGTTTGTTATCTTCAATAACAAGCTCTAAATATGCTTTATTTATTCTAGATCTCTACTATCAACTTGAAATTCTAAACACTTATAATAGATGCTGATCAAGGAAACATTAAAGTTTATTTTTTTTATTATAACATCAAGAATAAAGTTCACAACTATAATATGTGGCTAAATATTATGCTAGTGATTTAAAAAAAAGAAATAAAAATATTTTTTTAACATAGTCTTCCAAACATAGATATTTGTATAAATTTATTTTGTGTATGTGAATGTATTTAGTCATGCTTTGATGATTGTTTTTGGTTAGAATCCTATTTAACAAAAACCAAAAAAAAATCTGGCCAGGAATCTGATGAAAGCATTTTTCAGCCTAGTTTCTATTTTCAGGTGAAAGACATAACCATGTCAATTTCCAATCAAATGACTTTCCTAACATTGAGTGCCCAACTTTGAAATAAATGTAGTTCCTACAATAAGTAGGTGGTACAATGAGACAAGTAGAGTATACCTGTTACAGTATTATATCTGATGCAGGATTTAGATACCTGATTTTGGGGTCAGTAATCCAGTACTTTAAGCACATATACATTCCTATGCTAAATATTAGTACAGTTCCCATGTCTTATTATTGTATAAATGGTTGTTGGAAGATTTGTTTTCAACAACTGGTATGACCAATTGCCACTGTATCATCATCATCATCCTTTAACGTCTGTTTTTCCATGCAGGCATGGGTTAGATGATAGTTTATCTTAGCTTTGATGAGAGAGACCCTATTTCAAGTTTTGTCTATCAGAGTTTCTACACAAATACAACATAGTATTGGTGACAGGCTATTAACTACCAACCTTTCACCTGATCAGTGGACCATCGTTAACAACTCAATAACTATTATTGAAGATATGCACGCACGCACACACGTTTTAAGCAGCATAAATATGACGTTGAGAAGTTTTAATTTAACTTTTTGATTAAGTTTCAAAGCATTTATCAAATGTACATCAAATAAAAAAAAAAAAACCTACTTCATCTATTAGTACAAATACCAAAGCGTCATTGTCAATAATTATCTCTTCAATTTTCTCAAACAACTTTACAACAAGTTTACCACTCTGTAAGTGAAAGAAACAATATGTCAATTTGAATAACAGATATATTAGGTTCTCAAGATTTAATCTGTAAATGACTTTATACTTTTTGATGGGGAGAAGAAAAGCGGATAAAAAAAAAAACAGATACAAAAGAAACAGCTCAATGAATCAGCATTAGGGAAGACTGACATGTCTGCACAAGCTGCTAGGAATAATAACCAAATTACCCCCATCAGGCCATTTACACTACTTTTGAATTCAATCTCCTTATCACTAACCAAAATGTAATTATCTAACAATTTCTCTTTCGTCCATTACTCCTTCCTCTAACAACCTCATGCTCTTATCATAATATTTCTCCCATCATGCTATCTCTATCACCCTCTCTTATATGCACATTACTACTACATAAGCGAGAGAGGACCAACTCTTTTATCTTGGTAACAGCAAAGCAACCTCTAGTGATGGTGCTACAATAAAACACACCCAGTACATGCTGTAAACGTCATGTAAAAAAATGAAATACATGAGATGTGATTCTTGACCTGTCTCCATGGGAAGTAACTTCAAATATGAACTGACTTGGAGCACAGGGGTGGCCCAACACATGCCAGCATGGAAAAGCAAACATAAAAGAAGTAAAAGATCACACACACACAGACATGAAGCAGGCTGTTAAGATATTTGCTTGCAGTCATATCTGGATCTGATCCCATTGTCACCACCTTCCAACTATTCTGATGAGGTTATAAGTTCTTTTGGCTAGACAATAATTCTGAAGCACACAATCTTTTACAGTGACACGTTAAAAACACTTGTGCTGGTGACACGTTATAAAACACATGTGCCAGTGACGCATTAAAAACACTCATACCGGTGATATGATCAAAGCACTCGTGTTGGTGACACATTAAAAACACTCATGCCGGTGACATGTTAAAAGCACTCATGCCGGTGAAATGTTAAAAGCACTCATGCCAGTGACATGTTAAAAACACTTGTGCCGGTGACACGTTAAACACACTCGTGCCAGTGACACATTAAAGGCACCCTGTACACTCTCTGGAGTAGTTGGTGTTAGGACGGGTATCCAGCCATAGAAACTAAGCCAAAACGGACTGGAGTCTGGCACAGCTCCCCGGCTTGCCATTCTCCAGTCAAACCGTCTAACCAATGCCAGCATGGGAAATGGATGCTAAATGATGATGATGATGATGATATTGAGTTTATGACTATTTAAGCATCAGAACACCATTTTTGAATTATATCAAACACTAATATTTTGTCTAGTGCTCATTTTATCAATCTCTAATGAATATTGACTCTTGTCTATTTTGGGGGTGTATATATCACAAAGTATTTGCATCAATTTACATGAAAAATAACACACACACACATTGGGTTTCAGCATAGTTTTTACCAAGCAAATTTCCATTCATAAGAAATGATTTGAGAGAGATTTGGCTGTTATTTCTAGCTAATTTGTTGTCATTGTTGCTACATCTTTCTTTTTAGTGTAATATTACACTTTCACTCAGTAATCTTTGTTTTTTTCAATGTAACTTTTTCCAGAAGTAACATTAACCCCTTAGTGTTTAAACTGGCCAGATCTGGCCTCTCACACCTACCCTACAATGTCAGTATAAACATATACAATTACCATCCAACCCATGTCAGCATGGAAAACGGACGTTAAAGAAGGATGAGGATGATGTCATCATCGAAATCTCAAAGCTATGAGATAATGCAGGATAAATTCAAAATGATTTGACTGAGAAATCTGAATGCTAAAGGGTTAAGGAAAACAATCTTAAATTAACAAATTGTGAAGAATTGTTAGGTTCATATAAAACAAAATAAGAATCTACTATAAAGTCTAGGCACTGTCTAACAAAAATAATGGGATCTTGAATGCTTGGGACTATAGTAGAAGTCATGTTGAAGGTGCTGTGCAATGAAATCGAACCCAAAATCATGTGGGTGCAAAGTAAACATCTTAACCACACAGCCAAACTTGCACCTATATACTTTTAGTAGAGAAGTGGAATAGCATAATTTATATAGTTATGGTGATATGAAAAAGCAAGCCATGCATAACTGAAATCATATGTGTAATGAAGGATTCATTCATCGTTGTTCAAATGAACAAATAGTAACAAACCTAATGGATATACCTGGGAAGGGCTGTACTCTCCAGTGTTTGATGCATACAATGTAATGTAAATATTTTACTATAAAGATGTACTTTAATTTATAAAGGTGTTATATTTCAGTTAATATGTGGTCCAACCCATGCCAGCATGGAAAACGGACGTTAAAGGAAGATGATGTCGGTATCAACTTGAGTACCTTCTTGAATTTTCATCAGATAACAGATTAAGATTTTAATTGTAAACTGATTAACATAGCCCACAAATATAGTTTTATCATCATTTAACATCCACCCACTCACCCAGCCCAAGCCTCTACATCACCTCACCTATTCTTACCACACCCAATGTCCCTCGTGGGCATGTCCCGCCACATCTCTCTCTCTCTCTCACTATCACTCTCTTTATCTTACTCTCTACCTCACTCTCATTTCTTTCCCAACTGGGGTATTCATGTATCTTCTCTACTGTTAGACACCTATATCTGTCCCTTTGTACCTTTAATCTCTCAACTGGCACAAAGCCACACCACCCTCAATACCATTCCCCTCTCCCAGTTGAGGGTTTTTTGTCTTGCAAGGTACTTGGTGACCCTGTCGGTGCTGGTGCCACATGAAAAGCACCAGTACACTGTAAAGTGGTTAACGTTAGGAATGGCATCCAGCTGTAGAAACCATGCCAAAAGAGACACTGGAACCTGGTGCAGCTCCCAGCCTTGCCAGCTCCTATCAAACCATCTAACCCATGCCAGCATGGAAAACGAACGTTAAATGATGATGATGATGATTATTTTCCATGTTTGCATGTGTCAGATGGAATTTATTGAGGCAGATTTCCTACAGCTGGATGCCCTTCCTATCACCAACCCTCACCTCTTTCCAAGCAAGGTAAAATTTTTCCATAGCTAGACATGTTTTTCATGGAAGACTGGAAATGAACAACCACACTCATATGATGATGATGCTCATTTATAACAATCACACGATACTTAAACACACACACATGTATATATATGATGGGCTTCTTTCATTTTCCATTTACCAAATCCACTCACAAGGCTTTGGTTGGCCTGAGACTACAGTAGAAGACACTAGCCCAAGGTACTGGACAGTGGGACTGAACCCAACATCACATGGTTGGGAAGCAAGCTTCTTAACCACACAGTCAAGCATGTGCCTATATTTCATGTGAAAGAAACTTAAAGATAAATTAACATCCAAAACAATTACAAGTAATTGAATGAACTCAAATAGATTAAAAAGGAACATGTAAAATAATGGCATTGGAATATAATTTCTAAAACAAAGTGATACAATCAGAATAAATACAGATAATTAAATGACATAAATATTAACAATTAGTAAGAAATGCAGTCTGAATTACTTTAGATAATTAAATGATATAATGATAATTTATTTGTTGTCAACAAATTAAAATTTGTCATCAACACATACATGGAAGGAGAAAAGTATATAAAACTAAAAGAAAAGACAAAATAGAGTAAATATATTAAATAGTTTTATCAAATTTATAACCATATAAAGAATAAAATTAAAATGAGAAATAATCTTACTTCTGAAAACCACTTAGAAAACAATCCATGACTGTTAAGTTCTATTAATGTGCCATAACTATAGCGGTCAGAGAGTTGAATACATATTTTCTGTGCCAGAGCTTTACACAAAGACGTTTTCCCAGTTCCTGGTGGTCCTAGAACATATAATATCAATGAAAATTAACAATAAACTTTATCTTTTAAACAATGAATCATGACGGTCAATTAGATAAAATGATAGCCTCTTGGGTTTAAAAGTAGTGTGATTGCATCTCATCATTAATGTAATTTTATGTTGAGGGCAAAACACTAAACTTCACTTATTTAGTGTCAGAAATAAAAAGCAGAAAGTAAAGAACTAGTAGTAGACCATGAGACAATTTGAGTGGTTTGGCGATGTATGACTGCCAAAACCTAATCTCCTCAAACAAAAAGAAAAAATATTCTTTAAAATCCATATAGGCACGGCATGGCTGTGTGGTAAGAAGCTTGCTTCCCAACCACATGGTTCCAGGTTCAATCCCACTGCGTAGCATCTTGGGCAAGTGTCTTCTACTATAGCCTCGGGCCGTCCAAAGCATTGTGAGTGGATTTGGTAGACGGAAATTGAAAGAAGCCCGTCGTATATATATATGTATATATTTATGTGTGTGTTCTTGTGTTTGTGTTTGTCCCCCACCACCGCTTGACAAGCGGTGTTGGTTAGTATACGTCCCCGTAACGTAGCGGTTCAGCAAAAGAGATCGATAGAATAAGTACCAGGCTTCAAAAAATACGTACTGAGGTCGATTCATTCGGCTAAAAATTGAAGGCGGTGCCCCAGCATGGCCGCAGTCAGAGACTGAAACAAGTA
>JAOPUL010004099.1:84102684-84121364 GCA_027564515.1 Octopus rubescens
GTTATGGCCCTTTAGTGAAGTGAGAATGTCATTTAGTGATTGGAAATTGTTCAATGAGGTGTATGTGTGCAGAGATAAATATCAGAAGGCGTGTTTATATTTAATATAGATATTTATTTCTGGTTGTTAACTAGACCTGACCTGTTAATCTGAGCGAGAGGATATTAAAGGATATTAAATGTGTTGGAGTCATAGCGAGTTGAGTTGCTGAGTTGGTGGAGAGGACTTAGCAGATATCAGTGTCCTTGATTGAAACTCTGGAGCCAGACTGATGGTGAGTTAGTGGAAAGGTGATGTTCACTGTTTGGTGTCCGCAGGCTAACTGGAGCAAGATGCGATTTAACTGACAGAAAAACTGCCTTTTCACGTTAATGCACGCCCAGCTCTGATTGGCTGAAATAGCCACAGCACAACTGCGTCACATCGCTATAGCTGACTCTGTTACAGTCCTTTGTCATCACCTTCATGAGGCTCAAACTCTTGAGATCATCCTTCAACACTTATGTTTTCTGATTCTGCAGGTTCCTTGGCATTTCTTTACTCATTTGCATCACAAGTCCACACCAACACTGTCTCCTCTCTTGCACACTACTTATATTCAGTCTTTCTTTCAGTTCATTTGTACTCCATTGTTCATGCACACAAACATTACACACCCAATGAAACATGCCTGTCTTCTTTCCTTCCAGCCTTTGCACATCCTCTGCATTCAATGTTTCATTACTATGCAACATTGCACACAAGAATCCTTATTGTTGTTGAGACTTAATTCTAGATTGACAGAGTAAACATGTGATCAAAGACATTCCGGCCATGACCATCCCATCTTTAACCTATGTGTGGGAAATCCAGGACCACATTAGCCAAAGTGTTCTTGTCTAAGACAGAGGAGGGGATTAGAGGAAATGTGGCTATATATAGCAGATCAGGCGACCATGTACAGATTCCCTTATTGGTTTGAGAATCCTCTTGTTGCCAGCAGAGAGAGGTAAATTTTCTACCCAATTCTTATTGTCTACTACGCTTTTAGAACACCCACCTTCACTGCTAATTAGATCACTTAGATAGCAGAAGCAATCAACTACTTCTTAGAATTCTTCCAAGGATTTGAAAAAATGTATTTCACACGTGATCTTACTACTTACTCCTATGTATATGCGACATACAAAGTCTTCCTCCTCTGTCACCCTGCTTTTGATCCCACCACACCTCTTGTGTACCCATTGTTGACACTGAGTACAATGTATGAAATTCCTACCAACTCTATTTCTTTATATTGAGTATGACTGCTTTCCAGATGACACTAGAGTCCAGTCTTCTTGCCTGCTAGCTAAAACTTTTGCCTTTGCTAGGTTTATGTTGAAACCTCTCAATTCTAAGTTTTACTTCCACATTTGGAATTTCTTTAAATCTTTTACAGCTTCAGCTATGAGAATTAGGTCATTAGTATACAGGAGTTCCCATGGACAACTGGTTTAAACTCTTTTATAGCCTGGAGAACCATAATCAACAGCAGGGGGCTGAGAACTGAACACTGATAGACACCTACTTGCACATTAAATTCCTCAATGAACTCATTGCCAAAACTCACTTTCTCAATGGCACCTCTGTACATAGCTTGCACAGATCTCACAAGCCATTCATCTATATGTAGTTTACTTAGCGATCACATGATTATAGAGTGTGAAACTCTGTCAAAGGACTCCAGATCAACAATAGTTGCATGACCTTAGCTAGGGCCTTCTCCTGTAGTTATCTCACTGTTAAAAGGGTATCTCATTTAAGCTAATTCTCTTCCTAATCAGTTATGCTATAACTTTTGTTACTTTCATGACACAGTACAAGTTCAATTTTGTTGCAGTGGCTTCTTTCTAGAGTATCTCCTTTGCCTGTGTAACAGTTGATTATAATACTACACCAGTCACTGGCTATAACACCTCTTTATACGACTTGATTGAGTGACTAGCTGATGGTCCAGTTGCTTTCTCTGCCTTCAAATCCTTCATTGTACTTTTGCCTATATAGCTATCAACTTCAATAGCTGGTCTCTCTGTTGGATCTAGAGTAGCTCCTTTTTCTGTTACACATTATCCTATTCAATAACATTTTCAAGCCCTTTGTTCTCAATGAAGGCAAATGTGCAGCTATCATTCTACACATACTTTTCCCCAACAATATCTTCATTTGCACTGATACACTCCTTTGCTTACTGGAATGATTCATACTTCTAAACATCTCATTGCAGGACATAGGCAAACTATGTATATCTGATGTCCAACTTGTAGCTACCTGATATTGTTCCCTGCTTTCCCACCTAATCTTTGTCTTTTAGCTTTTATGGCTCTATTTACTGTACTATTCCACCACCATGTCACCTTCCATCTGGCTGGAACTTTGCTCCATTCACAGATCTTGCAGTAAAAACTCTCAATTGTTTTCTATTGTATACATTGTATGTTATATATCCTCTATCTCCTTACTGTCATATGCATCAACAGTACTTCCTTGAATTCATATCTTGCCAAGAAATTCCATACTTTCTTTTTCTGGGTTGTCTTGCGCCTCTGAGTCCATCTAGCTCTTATCCTGATGTCACTTATTACTAGTCTATGTTGAGAAGAAATTCTTCACTGGAGAAGGGACTTGATATTCACAAGTTGCCTACACCCTTTCCTGGTGTATGAAGTGTATCTGACTTGCATGTCCACTTAATTGGTAGGTTTACAAGAGAACCTCAGAAAAACAGTGTTTCCTCATCTGTCAGTCCAAGTGGGTGATGGGACAGAGATCACTGCTGCTGTCGTGGTACTCTATGTTTGTTGGGTCCACCCAGAGTAGACTCACTCTTATATATTCTCCACATTCAGCAGGTTCTCATAGTAACACTTCCATGCCTGTTTTACATCTTTAGTGAGAGCGAGTGTGCTGTTATTGCTCTGAAAACATTTTGATTCTCTCTAGTACACCATCTTGTTACTCTGAATGCCTTGCACCTCTGATTCTCATGACACTTTCTAAGTATACTTGATATCTAGCTATTTGATTTTTGTTTTTGTTTTTGCTATCCACTTTCTTTGTCTCTTATCTTTTATAGCCCTAACCTTGTCACTTTCCCTTTGGTTGAGACCTTACCCCAACCACATATCTACTCAGTGGCCTGCAGCAGATTGTCCTGTAGAAACGACCAAATTTTCTCTGTATTATAAGTCTCTTGCATAAAATATAAAATCAAATTTTGTAATACTAGTCTTTTTATGCTGTTACCTAATAAGTAACCTATTCTTAAAATATGTAATTTGTCAATGATACCAAATACAGTATTTTTAATGTCTTTCTATGGGAACATGAAATCTTATGGAATGTAATGAACCAAGATGGTGTACAGTGGACTGAACTCAAAACTATGTGAACTTGTTAATCACAGTCATGCCAGTGTGTATATCATCTTTTGATCTTAAGCATTCATACATTTACTGTAGAATATGAATTCTTAAAACTATAAACTTAACTGAAACAAGGGATTTCTTTTTGAAGGATAGACAATGTAGAAGCAGTGATTATAGAACACGTTGAGAACAATACACTGAATGTGTCATGAAGAAAGTTGAACTGAAGTATGTTGGAAAAGACAATAAACATCAAAGGAACTGGTAAATGTATGCAGTTGGGATGACAAGTTGGCTTGGACAGGTAATGTAAATAGATGCTTATTGTTACATTGAAATGTGTTTGGAGTGTGTGGTGGAAGATACCTAGGAAGGAACAAGTCAGATTTGGAAATATTGAGCTTCCCCAAAGAGATGATGTAGAATCAAGAGGAATGAAGATATTGTGAACCCATTCATCCAATTCATGGAAAAAAATAGGCATAAATTCAACAATAACGAAATACAAAAATTTATGATAGAGAACATTAGATAATTTAGTCTACAAATTATACGGAACCCTTGTTTTATCATATTTAAAACCAATACAAAGTTAAAAAGAAAATACAAACAGGATGAAGATGAAAGGAAATATTTTGTAGTGAATGAGTAATTTTCTTGAATAATCAATAAATTTCTTACATGAGCCTTTATATTTTCATCAAATACTAGAAAATCCCACATGTTAAAGAAGGTTAAACTAGGCAAGTTCCAAATCTGTGCCACACTACAATTACTATCATCTCCAAGATCTTCATCTGAGGGACCATCTTCATGTAAATGGAAAACATGCACTTTCAAATTACTGTTCTGTAAGTCAATACTCTGAAATATATAAGAGTATAAAATATAAAGTTTATACTATAATAAAGACAAAAAAAAAGACTAAAATCAATACTTTTTGTAATTTTCATTTAATATCTCATTTTAATAAAGTGAGGTTTGATATTAAGTTGAGTTAATTAAATATCAAAGATGGTACATTCACTACACATGTGCATAAAATACATTCAAAACTAAGTGCAGGAAAAGAACTCATAGTGACTACACTTCCTACTATAGAACTGTATTTTCTCTGTGTCTCTTGCAGTGATACAACATCCTCTGCTCTTCAGAACTTAACTAATTCTGTTTTCTTCAGTATTCAATATAATCAACTACTACTCTTATCATTGCCAGTGTTTCTCTTCTGAAAAGTCTCCCAGAACTGTCTCCTATTGGCTTCACTTGTTTTTCCTCTAACTACTAGTTTTTACCAGTATATCAAATGAAAATGGTTATGGGACCTGATCTTTTCCTTAACTTTCAAACAGAAAACATATTAAAGATGAATAAACATTTAATTTGGTATGAAGCCATTTTGGAAGACTAAATTGAGTTAGACCCCTCTCCCTCTGTCTCACACTTTCAGTGAATACAACACAAAGGTATTAATCTAGCTTAGAACTTGCAATAATGAGAGATTTTTGAAAAATCTGTACTACAAAATGATGGTATTGCTATATTTCAAAACAAAAATAGGTTCAATCTTTATTTACAATTAATCTTACATGATTTAAAAAAAAAAATATTAATGAATATTTACTTAGTTACAGCTAGGTAGGCTGGTCCTTTTGAACACCCAACTCACAAATATATGTAGAGTCAACTATCTTCTGAATGCAGTCTATATAAAACTAGAAAAATATATAAAAGACTTCTATATTTAATTACTGCATTAATTACATGTTTAAAAAATATGAAAATAATATAAATACATACCTGACTTTCTCTGATGTTCAGATCTGTATCACATAAAGATAAACTTTTTACATGAGTTTTTAAGTCTTCATCATCAAACTCCGTGGTAATAAAATCGCCATAAGCCACCTTCTGATTATATAAGAACATTTTGACACGCTCTGTGATAAAATTTTTCCGAGCAATGCTGTAAAAATAGAAAATATTTTTTGTTTTAGTTTGTCCAAAGCACATTCAACTGTAACAAAGTGTCACCACCGATTGAACTGTATTGTGTGGATATAAAAGTTACACAGAGCTGGGAAATCTTTTTTGTTTTTTTTTTTGTTGGAAGGCCACACTGAAATTAACTGCCAATTAAATAAGACCAAATAACACCCACTCCACCTCGCAAGACCTATAATTATATAAAATATAATTATTCACATATACCTTAATAAAATGAAAACATTCTTTTAGAATAAGCACCCCTGTAGGTGTTTCTAAAACAGGTAATTAGCTGAAAGGATAGGCTTTAAGATAAAATTAAATCAACATAAATATATTCCAGTATAATGATTCTCCTTCAAACGTTGCATTTCTTTCAAAAAGTGTTGCAGGTTCCTCACTTCTGAGAGTTTTACTTCCTGACAATTACACTGCACTATACATATGGCCATAACCGTAAACACTAAAAGGGGATCAATCCACCTTTAGGGGAGAACAAATCCTAACTCACTGCATAAGAACAGTAAAACTGATAAGTTTTTGATTAACTTAAGTTAAGCTCCACAAAACTGAGTTGTTTTGGTTACACTGAATGAAGATAAAGTCTTCCACGCTGTTCTTACAACCAAATCTTTATACTCCATATAGGAATTGAGGAAGTTATACTCCATATAGGAATTGAGGAAGTTATAGGAATTAAAAGTGTTGGGTGATGTATTCAAGATCAATACCTTCAATCTCCTTGATACTCTGTTGTTATCTAGTACTGCGTCCTCACCAGGAAGACCTCAGATTAAAGGCTTTCCATTGTGACCACCCTAGCTTCATTTTTCCAGGCAATGCACTACATTATCCAAAGTATTTTTCTTTTTTAAGACAGTAGGGTGTAATTTGAAGAAGATCTAACAGCTATTTCTAGCAGGTCAAGCAATCATATACAGGATCCCTTGTTAGTTGTACTCAGCAAATTAAGATCTATGATGAAAGGAGTTCAAATCATGATCATCCCAACTTTATTTCAGGTATAATATATCCAGGTCTACATTATCTTGGATAAATATATTTCCTTCCCTTTTTAAGGGTGTGATTTAAGGGATATTTGGCTACTATTTCTAGCAAGTAGAGCGACCGTGTAGAGATTATTTCGATTGTTGAATGCTTAGCCAGTTGTTTAGTCCAAAGTCAGCACTGATTGAACAAATGTGTTTGAGCCATGATCCTACTATCTTTCTTAAGGTAAAATGTATCCAAGATTACATTATCGTGGATTGACATCGTTTTCCATGTGTATTTTGAAGGCATATTTGGCTGCTATTTCTAGTGGGTTGAATGACCATATGGAGACTCATATTGGTTTCTAATTTTGGCACAAGGACAGCTATTTCGGGTGAGTGGGTAAGTCGATTACATTGACCCCAGTAATCAACTGGTACTTATTTTATCGAGCCCAAAAGGATGAAAGGCAAAGTCGACCACGGCGGAATTTGAACTCAGACGGACAAAATGCCGCAAAGCATTTTGTCCGGCGTGCTAACGATTCTGCTCGCTCGCCACCTTATCACAATCCATTTCTCAGCATTAGAGTTCCTACACATGCCTAATAAAATCTAATCTCCCTGTTGAGAAAGAGAGAAATCAACCATTTATAGCCAAACAGCATTTCTCTAACTTCTTTCATAACCTTTGCACCCTAGCCATTATGCTAAGAATATGATCTGGGTTAAAGAAGCATGAAACCAGAAGACATTACAGAGAGAACAAGTAAATGAAAAATAATCTCTCCCTAAATTGGATGCTAGACTCATAGGTTAAATTTTTTTTGGTTTAACCCGATAAGTAACATGAAATAAATAGAATTATCGGCAATGTTTCGTTATTGGTACCAATGAACGAAACATTGCCGAATTATCTTACACAGATCTGGAGGAACCACATGCAGAATTCGAACTCAAAACTAAATAGTTTAATGTATCATTTATTTATCTGTCTATGTTTTAGTGAGAAAACAATACTGTAGTAATTTTTTCCTTTTCCAAACTCCTTCCAATCATGAAATTTCTCTTGAACGTGAGAATCGGTCACCTGCCCAAATAAAGATATCACTTCAATTGAAGAATCCTACTGTTTACAATAATTCATATTTTTCAGCAAGCTCATCAAAAGTTAATTCCAGCTTTACACTTTTCTTTATAATAGTTTGGTATATTTTTTAAACAAACAAACAAAAAAAATGTAGAATTTTAATTAGAAATAAAAATCAATTTATTATTTACTACTTTAGATATAAACAGTTGTAAATTCAGACGTCTTTGAACGAAGTATTTTTTCTAATTTTTGAATTTTAAAATCCAAAATCCAATTGGTTCAATAGATGTACATTTCATGTTGTAAGCTGAAAAATAAACTATTCCAACTAATTTCTTTCAAAGGCGCAAAGCCTCAAATGTATAAAAAGTTTAGGAAACATTTAAATAAAAGAGAAAATCTGTATAAAGTCAAAATTAGATGTTTACTTGCGGAGGTGGAAGTGTTAAATTATATTTTAATGGTGTGATAAGATTAAGAAAAACTAACATTTTAATCGATCTCCGTCACTGTTATGAAATGGGTTATAGAAGTTTTCTAAAATAGTGCCGTTAAAAAGAAACAAAATGATTAAATTCAATGTACCTTCGGTTAGGGAACGGGTTTTAATGATAAAAGTAATGATAAACAGAAATCGCTTTCAGTAATAAAAAGCAACATCAGGTGATTATCTAAATTATACATACCTTTCTGGTTTCAATGCTACTTCGACGTGGTAAAACGATTGAAAATCGTGAGGAAGAGCACTTCCTAATTCAGCAACTCGATCCATTATTTACAGTTTATTGACTGAATTAGTTTCAAGAGAAAAACGTATAATGAGATCAATTTGTAGAAATTCGTATGAAAAATATTACGAAGTGTTTTAAATTTCTTTTTCTTTCTCCTTTCAATTACAACGTGAAAGTTAAAACTATGTTACTAAAGAAAATCGTAAAAAAACATTTGTGTTCTGATGAATAATATGTTCGTAAAAAGATAATTAATTAATCACGTAGACTTAAATGAGGATTGTTAAACGAATGAAAAACTAAAATTATAAATCATTGAATTGCAGAAGACATCCTGTGAGACTTTTCAAAATTTCCGCCCAAATCATAAACCGACTCATTTGAATGTCGTTAAATGTCGTATATATTTTATTTTATTTTTTTAACGCTTAAAGTTAAAAAGTAAAAGAATTAAATATAGTATTTTAATATAACATTTAGCCTTTAACTTTTGATTATAAATAATGCGAAATAATAAAAATATAGAAATAACGACTTTCCGTAAATGAAATTGCAATTATGTGGTTAATCAACATTCGAGGTTAGATTGCACTTTAGAACTGTAGTCCTAAGGGCAAAAAAATCCTTTGGTATCTTCGTTTATGTATTAATAATCATGCAAGGAAAAGTGAAATATATTTTAATTTATGAACTATATTGTTATTACACAGGAAATTTCGGCAAATGTTATTGATAAAACATCTTTTATGAAGAACGATGCCCGAATCACCACACTTTATCTCTTCAGTGTACACTGTCTTTTATTAATAACACAGTTCATTATTATTTTTATTTTGATAGTATACAAGAAAAAAAAGAAAAAAATATATATATTGTACATGTATATATATATATATGTATATATGACGTTTTCTTCAAACTATACTTATAAAATTTAAAATAAAAAAGTACGGAGACGAAACTTTGTAGATAACTAATAAGTGACAAAAATATGTATTTTTGTAACAAAATAAATCATTCTTCAAAATAATTTTTAAAATATTTAAAAAAAATTAATTGCTTATATTTTAATTACCAACTGGCTGTCTTTAGTTTTACGAATCAAACGCGTAAACTATTTTTTATTACTTAGCGAATTTCATTAAAAGCACTTAGACAACAATAACGCAATTGATTAGAGTTCCAAAAGGTTAATCAGTGATTCGTCGCTACATTTCTGGCGGTAAGAGTGTCCCTGTAACTAGACGCAGAACAAATATCTTGAGGGATTTCGTAAAGCACTAATCTTCGTTTTTTTTCTTTCTCACTGATGTTTATAGCAGCAGAATTGTCACATTTTTACCAGCTGGTTGTTCGTTAATGTCCGGAATGTTTATTTATTTACTTCTGTTTTCATGACGTGTAGAAATCGACGTTTGCTTTGAACTCAGAGAGAAACTGAAAGTTGTATGTAGTTATGTATGTACGTGCATATGCGTGCGTGTGTGTGAGAGGGGGTGAGAGAACTTATACATACATGAGAACACGCACCTACGCGCACTCTCCCTCACACACATACATTAAAAAAAAAAGATGTATGTACGTGTATATGAAAGATAATGGATGTACGTGTGTGTTTGTGTGACTACAAATACATAGCTGAACATGGCGTGCACACATTCATGTACACCCACTAGTTTCCATATACACGTACATACATAGCTACACTTTCTTCTATGAGTTCAAAGCAAACGATGCCGTCTACGCGTCATGAAAACAAAAGTAAATAAATAAAAAAGATTTACGGGCATTACCAAAGTTTTGCTGCCATATCATTTACCAACATACAATGATAAAGATGGATACATGCTTACGCACAATACATACATATGACTTGGTTGGTATTTTTCTTCTCTCAAATAAACCAGCACTTCCCTAGCCTATCTGCTGGTTTATACAGGGATGATGCTTTTCTCACAGCCATGAGTATGTCTCAACCATTCATTGAAAGTACTTGGAAGACCTTCCATAAGTTTTATAAGAATTATAACCTTTCTATCTCATTTGAAAATAGCACTAAAGTAGCTAACTTCGTAGATGTGACTTTTAATTTAGATGCGAACCTCTATTATCTTCAACAGTTCCCGGTCCTTATGTCCGCTTGTCCCAGGTCTATATGTATCATCCGTCTGACTAAGACTTCCTGGTCCTTGTATCTATGTCCCCACCCCCTTGGGCTACATATGTCATTTGTCCCTGGTCTATAGGTCCCGGTCCTTTTGTTTGTCTGCCCCCGATCTATAGGTCTCATCTGTCACCAGTCTATATGTCTCGTCTATCTAACTACCAATCACCTGCGTGGTACCACGTAAAAAGCACTAGTGTCGAGAGTCCAGTGCTGGTGGCATGTTAAAAGCACCCAGCACACTAATGTGGTTGGCATTAGGAAGGGCATCCAGCCGTAGAAACCAAGTCAAATCAGACTGGAACATGGAGCAGCCCTCCCTGGTTTGCCAGCTCTGGTCAAACTGTCCAACCCATGCCAACATGGAAAATGGACGTTAAAGGATGAGGATGATGATGATGAAACTGAATGAGTTGTTACAATATATCAATGTCCTATTTATTCACCTAGATTTGCCCTTAATATTATTATCACTGGTGTTTCAATCAGGATTTCTAACCTATCAGCTAATGAGGATATCTTTAATAATCATGTCCCATACTGGTTATACCAGGCTCTCAGGAATAGTGGCTTTGGCGAGAGGATCTCTTATATTCTCAATACCAGACTAAAAATAAAACTCACACTTCTCCTTCCTAGTGTGGAATTTAAGCCCACCAGGCTTGCCTCTACTCATCCACATCCCATCACCCTGCAGCCGGTACTCGCCCAGTATTACAGCTGCCTCAGAGGTTGAATAATTTCCAGCCTCCCAGGGTAGCCTGCCCATCACAACACCTCATTCTAAGCCCTCCAAGGGCAAAAAGTGGGAGATATTTTGATTTGCACCACCATTCTCCCTTCAGGGTAAATCTTTACCCAAGCTATTTTTCAAATCCTGAGCTCTAATTTCCCACCACACTATAAATATTACTCCATCTTCAATATATCTTTGATTAAAATCTCGTACTCTACAACACCAAACTTGGAATCTATACTTGCCTCTTCCAATAGGTGCAAACTTAGCTGCCTTACTGTGGGCCCTAGGAACTATTTATCTGGATCCCACCCTAACCCGCTAGATACTAATACTATGAACTTTGGGAATCCTACCATTCTAATAATAGTCACGCTAGTACCATCGCCTCTAGTACTAGTAACCCTTACACATATGACAGTGGTAATGCCCTCTCCCAGCCCCATAATACTGACGATAACACCTACCTCGAAGATAACTGATCATATGAATCAGCATAGAATCGGGATTAATCCTAAATCCAATGCTTGTGGGAAAACCTGTAATTGTCAGGTCTCCTAACTATGTCCATTAGATGGATTTTGTTTACGCTATAATGTCGTACATAAATACTGAGTAATAACCCCATGGTCTCACAAAGCTAGGTTCTATATTGACAGCACTGTTGATTTCAAGCACCGCTACTGGGCTCACCTGAATTCATTCTCAAATGCAGCCTCTAAACTCTCTACCTTCCTAGCTACATATATACACCACCTCGTCTCAGGATATTCCCTATACCTAATCTTGATCTGTAGTTTATGGTGCTTCCCCATACAACACTAACCACCATGTTTGTAAGTTATATTGCAGGGAATTGCTCGTTATTATTTGCCATCATAATACCTCATTACTCAATAGGTTCTCTGACGTAATATTCTCATGTAAGCAGGGCCGGATTTATAGCGGGGGAAAAGGGGGCAATTGCCCCAGGCTACCCTCGACATCGGGGGGAGGGCCCCTGCTACGAAGGGTATGGAGCACTCAATACATATAGGCCCCCACCTCTCAGCAATCTTGCATGAAGAGGCTCTCTTTCAATCTACAAATATATCTTGATGTCTTAAAAAATGTAATGGATTCTCTTTTATGATAAATAAACATAGATTTCTACATGTTACCGATACCAATAATTTTTCAAGATTTTAATTCGTTTGTATGAGGGGCCCCCGAACTTGAAGTGCCCCAGACCCACCCCCACCCCTAGTTTAAATCCGGTTCTGTGTGTAAGCACAAATTTGATTCCACATTTGCCCATTACATAAAGTCTTTATGATTTCTCCTAATTGTGGTTAAGCTTATTACTTGTCATTTTCCCTATGCTAGCAGCATTTTCTTTCTCCTTTTCTCCTTATCTCAGCATACCTTCTTCCTCTGCTACTCTCACCCTACCCCTTTCCTTCATTGCTTATCTCTTCCTATCTGTCCATCTGGTCAGCTGCCATCCCTAACTGATTTATTGTCTGCTTAGATTTGACTGCCAGTGAAGTTTGCTTTAACCTCTCCCCTGCCCCGTTTCTTCTATTCTACCTTTGTTCTTCCCCTCTTGTTATGAAATCCTCCTCCTTCTCCCTGCTTTTCGTTCTACCTCCTCTCTTCCTTCAACTACTTAAATCTCTGGCACTACTATATGAATTACTTTTGCCAACCTTCTCTTGATGAGGGGAGCTGGACTTATTGTAATATCTCCATGTGACTTTTTACTTGTATACCCAATACTTTTTGCGTATTCCATCTGCAAATTATGACTAATAGAATTATTACATTATTCCGAGCTTCCTGAAACAGCTGTTGAGTTAAAAACATTAGGTATTTTCTTCATATTGTTCTGTATTTTTTGTGCTCTATGGAAATATATGTGCATATATATATAGTATGCTAGAATGATTATGCTTAAGGATGCTCTTACATCAATTCAGAGGACCAAAATCATTTCATTAGCTTTGAACAGTGTTTGTGCTTCATACAAAGAAGCATGTTTCAGGTAATGACATTCAAAATGATGGTCAGATAGAAGCAGCTGATTCATAATCAACTTCAAAATTGTAAATCCACCTTGCTATTTTATCTAGAACATGTGGACAACCATTTCCCAATAGTCTGTAGCTGAAATTTAAAGACCTATCTGAATATTATAAGCATCAAGAATAGTAACATAATCTTGATTGTTGCATTCATTTCAGTGATGCCATCTTTAATATTGGTCCTTATTGTAATTTAGAACCAAAATTAGATAATGGGTGGAAACAAACTGCATAAATATAGTTTATCTTAGAGTAACCAGCCTTGAGAAAACCAACCACCAACTGAAGTTCAACCAGATTTCTCGAATGTGTTAATTCTCTAGTTCAATTTATGGTTGAAAATGAGCCTATTTGGTAATAAAAAAGGGCCTACTACACAAAAGTTGATCATATTAAAAATACAAAAAAAGTAAAGAGAAAATATAAACAAATGTGAAATATTGTTTCTTGATACACTTTGAAGAACAGGAATAATCTTTCTAATAAACCTATTTTTTTTATATTTTCAATAGTCTTAGAAAAAACTAAGAATGTTGTATACACACAAGGGCTGTAATAGACATTAAAAAACTGATTAGAAAATTATTCATTTGCAGTCATCATCATCGTTTAACATCCACTTTTCCATGCTTGCATAGGTTGGATGGAATTTGTTGAGGCAGATTTTTTATGGCTGACTGTCATTCCTGTTGCCAACCCTCACCTTTTTCCAAGCAAGGTAATATTTCCCTGTGGCTAGACATGTTTTTCAGGGAAGACAGGAAATGAACATCACTTATGATACTCATTTACAACCATGTCAAAACAAGGGAACACAGAAACATCTATATACACTCACACACATATGATGGGCTTTTTTCAGCTTCCACCTACTAAATCTACTGACAAGGCTTTGGTCAACCTGGAGCTATAGCAGAAGATGCTCAAGGTGTCATATAGTAAGACTGAAATGAGATCACATGGTTGGGAAGCAAGCTTCTTAACCACCAGCTGCACCTGTATATACAATGTTTGGGGAAAAAAATATTTTAAAAAGAAATTAAAAATCACTAAGATTAAAACATTCTTTCAGGTTATGTAGTTGCTCACTTCTTTATTTGTGCATTTCTATGAAGCTCAACATAAACCATTTTCTGTGTGACTAAGATGCAACAATATTCAGTGACTCAACATTATTGGATAAACTGTAGATCAATAGCATCTTTTTTTAGAAATTTATCAAAAATATAACTGTGTGTGTATGTGCTTATCTATGTTTCAAGTAGTAGGGCATTCTTGCATCTAGGTATCTTCAAGGATAAGGTTATAAGCTATGACTTTTCCTGGTACTTTATATAAAGTTGAACATAAACTTTGAAATTCACACACAATGCAGTTAGTGTGTGTGTATTTCAAAGTTTACTTACCACTTGAAAGATGTTTCATCTAGAAAGCTGCTTCTAGATCCATCAGAGTTTTGACTGTGACTGAGCTGAAGTTGAAATATATTCACTGGTGGGGTGGGGGTCGCAAGTGTTTGTAATACACACATCTGCGCCCTGCCTATCTCTTAGTCACATCGAAAATTCTGCAGATTCTTGAAGCAGCTTTGCTTCAAGTATCATCAGAATATTTCTAAGTGAAACATTTTGCATGTGGTAAGTACAGGGTGTCCCAGAAAGATTTACCCATGATTAAAAAATTCTTGGATAAAACAATTATATTTTTGATTGTGCACAGCGATTTGCATATGTTTAAGCTTTAAGTGTTTATAGTTTTGTCTGGTCAAATTGTTGCATTAAAATCAGCAGGAAAATCTGACAATGATATTGCAAAACAGCTCAATGTGTGTTGTAAGACTGTGTATAATGTCTGGAAATGTTACAATCAATCTGACATGACATAAAACAAGCCAATTCCAGGGTGTAAAAGAACTGTTCGCACCAAACCTATGACTGATATTGTGAGAAAGAGAGTTCACAGGAATCTTCGTCGAAGCATGCGAAATATGGCAAGAGAGCTTAATATTTCAAAATCTTCAATGTATAGAGGATCTTAGGCTAAAGGCATACAAAAAACAACCCAGAGAAGTAATTTCAGCATTTTGAAGAAAAAAAAATGGCTCAACAGGGGAAAAAAAGATGTTAGCAAAGTTCTTATAATTTAAGAAGTTTGATTTCTCTTACTTGTATATATTATGAGTAATTACAAAAATATGATAGGTAAATCTTACTGGGACACCTACTATATATATATATATATATATGAAGGTCTTCTTTCAGTTTCCGCCTACCAAATCCACTCACAAGGCTTTGGTTGGCCCAAGGCTATAGTAGCAGACACTCACCCATATTGATAGAATAAGTACCAGGTTTCAAACAATATGTACTGGGGTTGATTCATTCATTTGACTAAAAATTCAAGGCGGTGCCCTAGCATGGCCACAGTCTGATGACAAACAAGTAAAAATAAAAATAGATATATATCATCATCATCATCATCATCTTCCTTTAACGTCTGTTTTCCATACTGGATAGTCACAGTTGGAATGCCTCAGAGCAGATCATAGGTCAGCTTGATCAGGACTGATCTGGGACTAAACAACTACAACAGCAACAAGTCAGTAGAGCATCAGACAGAATACCTTGTGGTATTTGTTCTGATCATCTGCACTTCTGAGTTCAAATCCCACTGAGGTCAACTTTGCCTTTCATCCTTTTGGGGGTCAATAAAATAAAGGGCCAATCCAAGATGTTGAATCGGTGGAACTTTAAGAACATTGGATCAGTTGTCTTGTGGTATTTGTTCTGGCCCTTTGTTTTCTGAGCCCAAATCCAGCTACGGCCTAGTAGTAGTAGTAGTAGTATAGAAAGTAGAGTAGAGTTTAGACAGGATTATTATTATTATTATTATTATTATTATTATTTAAGGCGGCGAGCTGGCAGAGTCGTTACCGCACCAGGAGAAATGCTTATCGGCAATGTTTCTGACTTTACGTTCTGAGTTCAAATGCCGCCGGGGTCGACTTTGCCTTTCATCCTTCCGGGGTCGATAGAGTGAGTACCAATTACGAACTGGGGTCGATAAAATCGACTACTCTCCTCCCCCAAAATTCCAGGCCTTCGTGCCCAGTATCAAATGGGATTATTATTGTTGTTAAGGTGGCGAACTGGCAGAATCGTAAGCACGCCGAGCAAAATGCTTAACAGCATTTCATCCATCTTTACGTTCTGAGTTCAAATTCCGCCGAGGTCAACTTTACCCTTCATCCTTTCAGGGTCGATGAAATAAGTTCCCGTTGAGCACTAGGGGTCAATGTAATCGACTTGCCCACTCCTTCAAACTTACTGGCCTTGTGCCAAAATTTGAAAGCATTGTTATTGTTATTGTTATCATTATTATTATTATGGTCTCTTTAAGATAGTTTCGGACATATGGTTAATGCAGTTCTGAAGCACCCTTTCCCCTTATTTTCTTTTTGTCAGACTTATTTTTACTTTCTACTTTTTTTCTTTTTTTTTTTTAATACTCAGCGTAGAATTATTTTTAATTACTTATTCATCATTATCATTTTCACTATTTTGTCACCGCCACCAACTATGCTCCCACTACCAATACCATCACCACCATCATCATCATTACTGTCTTTGTTCATTTTTATATCCAAACCTTTTTTTTTTTCTTATTGTGAAAACTCACTTTTTTGTGGTATTCATAATTGCTGGAATTTTTATTTCAGTACTTGTAAAGTCATTTTTTTTAATTAAATTGTTTTTTGCCTTGTTTTATCTTCATGTTGTTGTTGGAGGTGTTGGTGGTGGTGTTTTGTATAAAAGTTACACATGGCTATGATGAGGATGGCTGACTTAATAAAGTGGTTTCTGCTGTAAGGGTATTGTTAGAAGTCTATTCTGGGTAGCTATTCAGTGTTGAATGGTTTGCATATGTGTGGAATGTGTGTGTGAGTTTGAGAGAGACAGAGAGGGAGAAAGAGGTGTACATATCTAGTTGTTTAGCCCCTGGTTGGTTTTGATCAAGCAGATTTATGATCAGAGGTATTCCAAAAGTGACCGTCCTGTCCACCACCCCCCACCCCACTCACCAGGCATGCTGTATGTATGACTACATTATTGAATGTCTCTTTTTTACGGCTGTTGGGTGTGATGTGAGGGAAGTTTGGCTACTATTTCAAGCTGGCCAAGAAAGCACATAGATGACTCACTCATTGACTTCTGTGTGTGTGTGTGATTGTGGTTTGGTAGCACACTTCTGATTCTAAATCCTCTTACCTTCAATTTGGCCCTTTCATACATCATTAAAATGTGTGGTACTAGTAATAAACTGGGATCCAATCACTTAATTGTAGCTCCTCCCACCACCACCTTTTTCTCATTGCTTTACACCATCTAGTTTGCTGTCTCACACCTCTGTTCATATTTCTCCAGAGGCAATTCTACTCTTTATTCTTTTCTCTCTGTGGGAATTTGATAAAATAATACCAATTATATTATGGTTTCAATTCAAGGAATTATCCTTTTTGTGAAATATACCCCCAAAAAATAAGTTATAAGAATTTATAAATTTTTGAGAGAACATGAAATATCTTTTTATTGGATCAAATCTTGAAGCACATAAAGCTATAAAATAATAGCATGTAAATATTGGGTGGAAAAACCCTTTGGGATATTATTTTGTAAGTTATGTGCTTCGAGATCCAGTGTTCCAAAAAATAGTTGATCAGTTCTTCCACCACCACCCCCCTGCCTACTCTACTTCAGGAGAAGTTTTGCTAATATTAGTATATGCTACTCTTTCTTTCAGGACATTGACATGTACCATGAACCTACCGACACACCAGCAATGGCTCGAACCTCAAATCTTAATGAAGAATTGGGCCAGGTAAGACAAATTTGCTCTTGTATCTATCTACACTAGTTTCCCAACAATATTTGGATAATCTAAGGCAGCAAGCTGGCAGAATTGTTAGCACACCAGGAAAAATGCTTAGCGGCAATTCTTCCGACTTTACGTTCTGAGTTCAAATGTCGCCGGGGTCAACTTTGCCTTTCATCCTTCCGGGGTTGATAAAGTGAGTACCAGTTACGAACTGGTTTCGATAACATCGATTACTCCCCTCCCCCAAAATTCCAGGTCTTCGTGCCCAGTATAGAATGGAATTGATCACCTATAAGGAAACGTGATAGCCAGCTGATCACCTATAAATCTGGGTCGCACACCAGCCAGATTGACTTTATCCTCACCAGACACAGTGACAGGGATATGCTAATAAATACAAAATCCTACCCATGGGAGGAATGCACAACACAACACAGACTAGTAGCTAGTGACTTCAGACTTAGTGCCAAAACGACCCAGAGACGAAAGCCAATACGGAAAAGGAGAGTATGGAAGCTCAAGGAACCATCAAACGGGCAGAGGTTTAGAAACTTGTTAAAGGAAGCCTTCGACAAGAAGGAGGAAGAAATAGAGACATATGACCTAGAGAAAAACTGGGAGTTCCTACGTAACAACCTACTACAGGCCTCAGAA
>JAOPUL010004099.1:84131031-84141408 GCA_027564515.1 Octopus rubescens
ATTCGGCTAAAAATTGAAGGTGGTGCCCCAGCATGGCCGCAGTCTGATGACTGAAACAAGTAAAAGATAAAAGATAAGATACATCAAACGTTATCTCTAGACTGCGATGTGTTTAAACAAATGGAGAAAATATAAAGAAAAATTCAGATCACCTGTTGACATTTTGTTTCTAAAACACACACATATATATCCATAAATATATATACACACATATACATAGATAAAGGCGTGTATACATGTATATATACGCTGTATATTTATATAAAAGTCCGTTCGGAGATGATGTAGACAGCCATGTTTTGATTGAGTGAAAACAACAAGTGAGAATCTCGCGTGAGACGACGAGATTTCTTTGAAGAGTCACTTTGTGAGTTTAGTTCGGAGTGTAGGTATGAAAGTGGGAGTGGGAATGAGAAGATGATGAGAGTGAGTGTAACAGGTTTGATTAATTGCTGCTGCATGGGTATTTTAGTTGTTTAGAGCCCCCCTCCCCAAGTCAAGGCATAACTACAGTTTAGTGCTCCACCAACATTATTGCTTCGCGATGTATGTTTGCAAAATTTAATTTTTTAAAGATACTTTTTCAGGCATACTTACACGACTGTTCCCCCCACCCCGATTTTGTTTCTTCATGACTTCCAAAATACGTAAATATTTTTTTATGAAATTTTCTACTCAGGGTGGCTGTGTGGTAAGAAACTTGCTTCCCAGCTGCAATGTTCCGGGTTCAGTCCCAATGCGTGGTACCTTGGGCGGGTGTCTTCTACTATAGCTCAGGGCCGACCAAAGCTTTGTGAGTGGATTTGGTAGCGGAAACTGAAAGAAGCCCGTCAAAAAAACAACAACAACAACAGTCAAGAGGACACATGTAGATGTATTCGATTCACGCTCGGATGGAAAAAAGAAGGAAGAAAAGAGTATTTTTTTTTACGTTTCGGGCATTGCCCTTCGTCAGAAAGAGGAGAGGGAGAAGGAGAAATCCGGTGGAAAGGAGACGGTTAGGAAAACACGTGTGTTTTACATGATTGAAAAGATGGTGTATAAATATACACACACACACACGTGTGTGTGTGTATATATATACATATATATATAAATATATACATCGCCGACATCTACTCTCCCATGCTTGCATGGTGTTGTACTGGAGTTAAGCCACAACATCAACATCAATAACATTATTTACTCCTTAAACTGTATTTAATGAGAGAAGTTTCAAAATGATTTCAGGATTACTATAGAGTGAAAGGTGTGCGTCCCGTGACCAGGCCCCAGGTTATTCAAGATAATGTTGAGTCATGCGCAACGTTAATGAAAAAGAAGTTGAAAGGATACTATAGCCAAGCTGTAGAATTTAATTCACGTTGCCAAACAGGTAAGTTGTAATAAACTGATGTTGTTTTTGTCTCTTGTACAGATTGCTTATCTCTGATTGCTTATCTCCGATCTTTTACTTGTTTCAATCATTGGACTGCGACCATGATGGGGCACTGCCTTGAAGGTTTAATTGAATTAATTGACACCTAGGACTTACTTTCTTTTTTTAAGGCTGGTACTGATTCTGTTGGTCTCTTTTGCCAAACTGCTAAGTTATGGGGATGCAAACAAACCAGCACCAATTGCTATGCCATTGTTGGGGATAAGCACAACACAAAGACACACACATACATACATGATAATGAAGATAGCTGTCCACTTGCAGCTGAGGAAGACCATCACTGACCATTGCCCATGCAAAATGCCAGTGCATGAGGTTATTGCACCTGCAGTTGGCTTCACCTGGGTTCGTAACCATGGCCTCCATGCTCACTGCAGCACTCTCCTACTCAACCAGGCATCAGAAAGTTGCCTCGCCAGCGATTGCGCATCCTAAAATTTTAGGTCCAATAATGCTTGCACAGCACCTCATAGATCCCCTCCACATAACTGACATGGTCCAGAGACAAGCCAGGGCAAAATATCCAGTGCCAACATGGGTTGCAGGCTCAGGAATGTAGGGGCACCATGATCTCAAGCCCAGCAAAAGATCCCCAAAATGTCCAATACCATTCCCTACATATCTGGTGACCTTATATCAGATTGACCTTCTCCTAGAGACATGATTTAACAAAAGCTAAGGGCTGCCTCACTCCTAGTGGTCTTTCAGCATGCCGGACACCAACCAGGTATATTTCTGAGGGCCCATGCTATTGCTAAATAGTCGATTATCCTACACTGGGTTCATATGTCCTTTTGACAGGTCTTGTTTTTAGCCCTGCTGGGTTTCTAGCAACCTTCCTCACCAGGCAAGCCTAGTGGGGTTTCCAGTTTAGTCGACGACGACCTGACCATGCAACAGGTTCTGGATTTCATGTTACCAATAGCACTCATGTGAGACCTCACAAGGGATCTGACACACACACACACACACACACATATATATATACGCATGTTCATGACAGACTTCCACCCAGTTCCCATCCACTAAATTCAATCACAAGGCATTGGTCAGCCCAGCATTGTAGTAAAAGGCACTTGCCTAAGGTGCCATGCTGTGGGACTGAACCCAAAACTGTGTGGTTACAACACAACCTTCTTAACCACACAACCTAACAAACACACACACACACACACACACACACACACATACACACACACATACACACACATGCACACACACACACACACACACATATATATCATTTAATATACACAAAATTCAAATACTAATAGTTTCATGCTGTGGAGATACTATAATTTGGCAGATGTATATAACATGCCTTGTGTCTCCAAGCAATCTTTCAGGCTCAGTGCATTCCATTAGTCGTATTTGAAAACCAGGATGCTGATCTATGAGAAAACTTGAGAAGAAAACGAGAAGAAAAACGTGAAGAATTTTAATGCAAAAAGTGGAATGAAAAGAAAGGAAAGCAAGAACACCAAGATCTCCATCCATTTTGTCTGTAGAAATAATTAATCTAACTGATGTTTTCCTTCTTGTTTCTTCTCATGTTTTCAAATACATCTAACAGTATGCATCAAGCCTGAAAGATTGCTTTAAGACACATGGTATGTTATATAAATCAGCCAAATTATTGTACCTCTACAGCATGAAACTGTTTATAGCTATGTTGTAAATACTGTGTCTATTAAATGATTTCTATACTGGGCACAAAGGCCCGAAATTTTGGGGAAGGGGAGTAATCTGGTGTGTTTATTTTAATGGCCTATCAATGTATACTGTGCATTTATTAACCTTAGGTGTCAGGAAGACACACTCAGCAAGAAATGAAAACAAAATTGAAAGAAGAAAAACTTGTAATAATAATAATAATTTCTATACTAGGCACGAAGGCCTGAAATTTTGGGGGAAGGGAGTAGTCAATTTTATCGACCCCAGTTCGTGACTGGTACTCACTTTATCGACCCCGGAAGGATGAAAGACAAAGTCGACCCCAGCGGCATTTGAACTCAGAACGTAAAGACGGACTAAATGCCGCTAAGCATTTTGCATGCTAATGGTTCTGCCAGCTCTCCGCCTTTGTAATAAAAATAATAATAATGATTTCAAATTTTGGTACAAGGCCAGCAATTTTGGGGGAAGAGGTAAGTTGATTACCTCAACCTCAGTACTCAACTAGTACTTATTTTATCGACCCTGGAAGGACGAAGGGCAAAGTCGACCTTGGCGGAATTTGAACTCAGAACATAAGGATGGACGAAATGATGCTAAGCATTTTGCTCGGTGTGCTAACAATTCTGCCAGCTTGCTGCCTTTAATAAAAATAACAATAGTAATAATAATAATAATAGTGGTTTCAAATTTTTGCACAAGGCCGGCAACTTTTGAGGAGAGGGGCATGTCAATTACAATGATCCTAGTACTCAACAGGTATTTTATTTTCTAGAGCTCAAAAGGTTGAAAGCAAAGTTGACCTTAGTGGCATTTGAAATTAGAAGGTAAAGATCCAGAAGGAATGTTGCTAAGTATTTTGTCTGACATAATGGTTCAGCCAACTTGCTGCCCTTGATAAAAATGATTTCGAATTTAGGCACAAGGCCAGCAATTTTGGTCGGGTGAAGTGAGGAGAAGTTGATGCCATCAATTCCAGTACTTGACTTGGCCTTTATTTTATTGACTCTGGACTTTGAAAGGCAAAGTTGGGCCCAGCAGGATTTGATCTCAGAACCTAAAGAACAAAACATTTGGTCCAATGCTTTAATGATTCTACCAAATAAGCAAGTAAAAGAAATGGAGTGCATTACATTAAAGAATTTGCTTTGCAGTTAGATTGTATCTTGAATCATTGAAAACTATTAGTTTCATGAATGACAGAAGGAAATGTAGTTGATAGTTTTTATTCAATATTGTGTCTTCCACTTATGTGGAAATGACTGATCAGAATGACCCCACAAAGGATGTTTACTTTTTTTGAGAACAGCAAATTCTACATGATAAACAAGATGGCTGCCATAAAAACAGCAGAAGGAAAAGATTAATTGCTGGTTCACAATTTCGTTTTTATAGATTGTCAGATGAGAAATGCTGATTTAGCAAAGAAATTGATGACAGGGTACCTCACTCATGGATAGTGAAATGCATGAAACTATTTGATTTAGCCAATAATATAACAAACTCATCAGAAGTAGTATGCACACAAGGATGACTGAATGTCAGTAGAGGTGCTTGGGGTTCAAATAAGAAGTGGTATCTTCTTAGGTGATGGTGTGCGTGTCAAGTTTATTGTTTGCACTGTGCAGGATACTAATGATGTTGATGCTTGTGAAAGTCAGGAGCTGGATATGAATAGGGAAACTTTAGTCAACACTCACAATCAAATATGACTTGGTATCTGGTCCCATGTAGTCATGAGCAGCAGATATAGACACCTTGTTACTTCCCCTCCTGACCCTGGGGAAAACCCATGATTGTGACAGCTGGAGGGAGAGAGGACTGCAACAGCACTAAACTGGTATTCATTTCCAACTGACTGAACTGGAGTAATATTAAATTATGTGCCTTTCTCAAGGACACAAAGCACTACCATGACCAGGAATTGAACCCATGAGATTATGACCACAAACCCAACACCCTAACCACTAGGCCACGAGAAAGAAGCAATTTAAGATTGACCATCATTTGCCTATGTATGATCTTAACTATTTCGATACTAACCCACCTAAGACCACTCTTGTTCTATGATACAAACTTCCTGCAAAATTTTATGTTAATTTAAGTTCCAAACACCAGCTTGGTAATGACAAAGTAATTTTACTAGATTCTTCATTATTTTCAAAATTAATTGAAAGAAAGACAGTACATTTCAAGAGAAATATGGTAAAAGTGTTAAACAGCTTGGAAAATAGTGAAAACCAAATAGATTCTTTAGTTCAAATTATTCATTTATTTAGTAAAGACACAGGAATGGGAATTGAGATAAAATAGTGAGGTATACCTATAATGAAAAGAGGAAAGATGATATCAGCAGATGGAATAGTGTTATTTGATAGTAAAGTAATGTAGGGACATTAGGGAGAATAGATAAAAGGACTTAGGAATACAAGAAACTGACAAGATTAAGAAGATTGAAATGAAGAAGCTAATTAGAAAAGAATACCATTATGTGAGGAAGGGAACAGCTAAGTATTTAATTGAAATTTATTTTATCAATTTCATGTATGAAAAGGTAAAGTAGGGTTAGAACTCAGAATGTATAGGACTGTAACTAAATCCTTCAAGGCATTTTGTGTGATGCTCTGATGAATCTGTCAAATGCCCAGTGACAAACTTATAGGACTGAGGTATAGTTGATAATATTAACCCCAGTTCTTGACAGGTACTTCATTTTTATTTTAGTGACCTTGAAAACATCAAAGTTCTTTCAGTTCTTTCAGGGACAGAAGTACTTCAAGACATTTTGTCAGGCTTTCTTCATATTTTCTCTATTATTTAATTAGTGATAATAATATCATTATCATCACCAACAGCATCATTTTAACATCTCCTTATCCATTCTTGCATGCGATATATGGAATTCGTTCAGGCAGATCTTCTGCAGATGGATGTCCTTCTTGTTGCCAGGTAATATTTTCCCATGGCCAAATATGTTTTTGCATAAGACTGGAAATGAAGGACATAACTTGTATGATGGTGTCACTTGTTTATAACTATCATATGAAGTCAACACAAGACAACACTAGCACACACATGCTGCAGACAAACATATTCCAGATATGGCATATATATTTACCCATTATTTAAACATAATTTATTCAAACATATACCCATTATTTAAAAATATAAATTGAAATGTTCATATTTCACAAAAACAGCTGCAAATGTTGTATAATGCTTCCAAACATTCTATTGTTTTCTTGTTTACCCTTAATTAAATATGGCAGCTCAAACAAATTGTGAACAAATTGTAGCATTGAAAATGGCTGGTATAAAGAATTGTTGGGTGAATAAACAGTTGAATGTTTGCGAAAAACCTGATGTTAAAGTGTGGGAAAAGCTTCAAGAGGTGCAAAACAACCTCACCAAATCCAGTTCCAGGAAGAACCATTCATTTCATGCCAGGAGAATCATTGAAGCTGTTAATAAAAGGGTGAAGAGATATCCACAATGGAGCATGAGGAAGATGGCAAAAGAGCTGAATATTTTGAATAGGCTATTAAGGAGGATTGTGAAAGAGGATTTAGGGCTAAAGTCATTCAAGATTCTATGACAACAGCTACTCTCAAATATATCCAAGCAAAAACGGCTTGACAGTAGGAAGAAAATGTTGACGGCACTCTAGTCTTCATTTGGTTGGATGAGAAGTTTGTCACTGTGGAGGTTGTGGTCAACTACCACTTCACAAAGTTGATGGCACTTCACCAGAAAATATCCCTAAAGGTGTCAGAACACATTTCAGGTGATAGAAACCAACTGGTGTCATGGTTTGGGCTGCTGTTACTTCTGATGGTTCAAAATCACTCTTGGTGTTCATTGCAGAATGAGTGAAAGTGAAAAACAGAGTTTACCGGCAAATGTTGGAGAGAGAGATTTGTTGTTCTTGTTATCAACCATATTTGGAAGTCGCTATGTCTTAACTGAAGACAGTGCCAGCACACACAGCCAGTTTAATGCAGAACTGATCCAAGAGATATTTCCATCAATTTTTTAACATGTCCATTTGGCCTCAACCAAGTCCTGATATTAATCCCATGGATTTTCTGATATGACCCATATTGGAAAGCAATATTTTATATATTTCATACTCAAGTGTGCCAGACCTGAAAAACGCTCTTAAGATGTTGTGGTCCAATTTGAATGAAGAAATGATGAAGTCATGCACTCCAGTTGAGAAAAGATTAAGGGCTATGATGAAAGCAAAAGGTGGCCATTTTGAATTGTCAATATATGTAAGATATAGTCAATAATTATAAAAATCAATCTAAACTTTCCTTAACCAAATCCTAAAACTTTTTCTTGTATGATAAAATGAATAATGGGTAAATGCATATGGTGCACCTGGTACATATATATATGCCAGTGCCACATTAAAGGCACCCGGTACACTCTCTGGAATGGTTGACATCTGGAATGGAAGGGCATCCAGCCGTAAAAACCAAGCCAAAATGGACTGGGGCCTGGTGCAGCTCTCTGGCTTGCCAGTTCATGTCAAATCATCTATCCCATGCCAGCACAGAAAACGGATGTTAAAGGATGATATATATATATCATCATCATCATCATCATCATCCTTTAACGTCTCTTTTTCCATGCAGGCATGGGTTAGACGGTATATATATATATATATATAGGTACAGTGATGCAAACAGGAAAAATAGAACTCAAAATATGAGTATGTGTATATATTTTATTAGTATTTAGCAGAAGCAACAGAGTAACTCAAGGGTCGATAGTTTCATGTGTTGGCACTTATCAAACTAGTTACAGATGAAAGAGCTGTGGTTTTGTATACCCGGTGAAGAATTATATTTCCCTGGATTATTCTAGAATGAATTTTAAAACTCATTCTAGAATAATTCAGGAAAATATAATTTTTCACCAGGTATTATGAATCCACAGTTCTTCCATCTGTAACTAGTTTGGTAAGTACCAACACACGAAACACTTGAGCCTTGAGTTACTCTGATGCTTCTGCTAAATATTAATAAATATATCATCATCATTTTAGCATCTGTCTTCCACGCTGGCATGGGTTGATGGTTTGACCAGATACTGGCAGGTGTGGGGGCGGGGGGAGAACTGTGCCAGACTCCAGTCCGTTTTTTTGGGCTTGGTTTCTATGGCTGGATGCCCTTCCTAATGCCAACAATGGGCTTCTTTCAGTATCCGTCTACCAAATCCACTCACAAGGCTTTGGTCGGCCCGAGGTTATAGTAGAAGACACTTCCCCAAGGTGCCACACAGTGGGATTGAACCCCGAACCATGTGGTTGGGCAGTAAACTTCATATATATATATAGATAGATAGAGAGAGAGAGAGAGAGAGAAAGAGAGATTATAAATTGTCTGTATACTACATAAACTTTAGATGAATTTAAAATTTAAATAACATTTATAACAAACAATTTACAATCAATAGCAGAGTTAATATGAATCAAATATCAAAATCAAGTTTTTAACAAATCGAAAGATGGACAAAAGCTGAAATAATTGGTTGAGAAAGGCTGCATATAAAAAATAACTCCATTCGTATCTTAGTCTGTTAACTATTATTTATTGCGGAACCAATCACATATATACGTGAACCAGAGGATTGCCATCATGCCATTGTCGTCTTGAATGAACCACGAGATCTTATCCATGGTGAACTAGAGAGAAGGAAAAAACACATCTTGCTTGTCGGAGTTGCTGCCTGGAACTTCTTTTGCCCCCATGTGCTTGAAGCTGCACATGGGGCGAGCGAGCAAAGAGAAGCAAATACGCCTGTCAAGTGAATGTCGGCAACTGTGTATTCGTGCGTTTGTGTTGAACCGGTCTATCTGCACATGTGCTTGCCGGTGCAGCCAAAGGACTATCACATTTGTCCCCTGATACCATGAGTTTCGACAGACAGGACCAGATGTCCTACAAGTTTAATCCAATCATCTTAAAACAATGTGGAGTGATTTGTGCATATATGAAACTGCTGACAGAAATGACGATACAACTTTCTTGACTTAATTATTTTTTGAACAACATTTCATTCTGATGTAGTTACTGTTTTTGCAATTCCCTAAAACCTAAACTATAGGTCTAGTCCAAGATATACTCAGAAGTTTCTATAACTTGTGATATTTCACTTCATGACTATTTTTCAGCAATCTCCACTGAATTTACTAAATTATAAACAACTACACTGTTACATATACAGGTCTCAACATCCCAGGAATTGATCTCAATCCCAAATTCTATCATATCTACTGACTGTCAAAATTATATTTTCCATGTAATTTATTGGCTTTCTTTTTGGCTATTTTGAAGAAATGATAAGCAGAGCCATTGCAAGGTACTGCTTGTCATTTCATAGATTAGCATTGAAGCTCAGGGGCTTCTATGTATGCTGTAGTTGTGTATATGCAGAGGTCTCAGTGCATCATTTTACCTAGGAGCCTCTAATACTATTAAAACATCCCTGATGAACAATCAAAATTTTTCACTCACTTTCCTAGCATTGTTTCAATGGATATTTTTAATCTTCATAGCACAAATTAAGTCTTATGGCTACTACTTCAATGACTGCACAAATAAATAAAGAGTTTAATTTTAATGACCATTCAAGATATTTTTATGACCCTTTCCAATAAGTCAAGTAAAAACAACACATTCAACTTACCGTAAGAACTTTTTTGAAATCTTCATAACTATGTGGCAATTCCTTTTTAAAATTGTAGACTTTGAAAGCTACACCTATGCCAGCACAATTTACCACTGCATCAAGCCGACCAAAGTTGTTTTTGGCAATTGCTAGTGCATTATCAACATCAGCTTCAGATGTTACCTTATAATGAGAAAGCACAGAAAGGATAAATAAGAAACTGAAATGTAGTTTATGAATAGTCAATAGAGGTTTATTGTGAATATTAAATTACAAAATCTACAACAGGAATCAGCAACAAATGGGCCATTGAGGTGTTCTTGGTGAGCCCAGGACATTTTCTAAAAAGGTTTTCAGATGTAATGTATTCATGGCTATTGAGCAGTTGACACCTTTAAGATAGTTTGTTATGTCAAGAATTGTTTGGTTTGTGCATACATGAGCACTGAAAGTGATGGAAATGAGAAAGTACATGGGGGTATTTTAATATATATGATATAATATACATGTGGCGTGGCTGTGTGGTAAGAAGCTTGCTTCCCAACCACATGGTTCCGGGTTCAGTCCCACTGCATGGCACCTTGGGC
>JAOPUL010004099.1:84142799-84153278 GCA_027564515.1 Octopus rubescens
GTCGATTCATTTGGCTAAAAATTGAAGGTGGTGCCCCAGCATGGCCGCAGTCTGATGACTGAAACAAGTAAAAGATAGTCATTCACATCAGTATTTATTACTATTCTTGCTTTAACATGTAACTTACATCAGTTGGTACAAATACACAGTCTCCTCCAAGCTTGCTTGCAACTTCAGCTCCTTTGGAGTTTGGCAAATCACACAGGACAACTCGAGATCCCTGTTGTACCAGTCTTTCTACAGCCGCGCGACCTAAACCGGATGCACCACCAGTCACCAATCCAACCAGGCCCTAGTGAAATAAACCAGAAATGTACAAATTAATAATTTAGTAAATAAGAAATTAGAAAGAAGTCAATGTGATTCATGATAATAGGGTTAGTGCATCTTTGAGAGGTTTTTCTGGTTATTATTGCATCATTATCATTTTAAAGTCAAGTTTCTAGCAAATATGAAGTACCAACAAGTTGTCATGTTGGAGTTGTGAGTATTAAGGCAATGCCTAACTCCAGTTTTTTGGATAAGTTCTGCAATGTAAACATCTCCAGGTGTTACACTTATACATTGATGTTTTATACTCTCTCTTCCTCTCATCTATTGGTACTACACTGATTCCACAAGCCCATAAAGGAGCCTCTATATGTGTACTGGAGCTGCTATATATATAGTAGGCAAATCTGCCTCAAATCACTTTGTCCTCTTAAAAAGGAAGAACACATTAGATTATTTTGTCCTGAAAAGATTGGGTGGTCACAATTTGGACACTTTTAATCATAAATCTGCTTGATCAATGTTGACAGAGCTAAACAATGAATCTTGTTCATATGAACAAGTAAACTATGTACCATCTGATTCACCAGCCACTCCTATCATCTTTGATTCACTTACCAAAGTCTGCATTCAACAGCTCATTCAAATCTTTATCTCCAGAAATGCAAACACTTGGAACTCCTTTCCTGTCCACAGCTTCTCTACAAGCATCAACCTAGAGAATATCAACTGCACTGGCCTCACCAGTCTGGCAGAGCTTGCAATAGTTATAGGTATATTTCTTCCCTTTGATTAAAAGGTATTCAACCTTTTTGATATCAACATTCCTGAGACTAACTAAAGTTGTATGATACAAACCATCATATTGAAATTGAAGCTGCTTATCGTAATTTTATCTCAGAATATTTTATATTCCAAACATCAACTAAATATGGTATCTAATTTACTAAGTCCCTCCGAAATCTTGATCGTTTTCAAAATAAAATTTAAAACATAGGCTATACATTTCATAAGAAATATGTAATGAAAGGTTTCAAAACCCACAAAAACCCTATAGCATCTTTCAATAGGATAAAATACATTTAAAAGCAACAGAACAAAATATCTTCTTGAAGTCTGGAACATAATTTCAGTTTACTTTCAGCAAAATATTAACCCCTGATCATAAGGTCAACATCTGTATCATATTTCTCAGTTTTCTTTTTATATAATGCATTACTCACGTAGTTTATCACTTCCGTTTATTTGCACGTAGACATGTATTATAGAAATTGATCTTTAGATTTACTAAAATCTGAAATATAACGCCTATATAATTATTTTCTTTTAGAAAATTTAGATAAATATAACAATATAATTATAAAATATTTAAAATAACTTTCAGAAGTTATTACAAGACTCGTATACAAACTATTTCTTATCAAGTCTTGCAGCAGAGTCCGTGTTGTCTTTTTCCTTCTTTAAAATTTTATTGAACCAACTAAAATGATACTGGCTTAAGATATCATAATTCTTCACTGCTCGCATACTGGGTTCTCTATCAACACTAAAGATCTTCATCATGGCTTGAGATATAAGGTCAAATTTCATACTGAGTAGTGGTTGGTAGATATAGGAAAAGAAATGAGCATACACATTTCTTTTAGAAACTTAAGATCCCAACAGTTCATTCTGACAAAAGTAAACATTTATAAAAGTTATTGGTTGGTTATTAACAAGGAGGCGTGTGTGTTAATAATTGCGTCTTAAAGGTCAATACTTTCGTTTAGGACATTGTTATTTTTTATTTGTTTGAATTAAGAGGAAGCTCCACCCTAACCTGTTTAGGTTCATCTCGAATCACCTACTTGTCAACAGTTAATGAGAGTAAATTGTTATATTTTCTGTTTTTAATTTTCTTATATTTTCATTGACGATATCCACAAGACAGTTGTTGTCTACAACACCGGTAATTATATTAGTAAGAACCTTCTTAGAAGTATATTTCTATTTTATCAATACTCAATCCAAATTTATAAAGCCGAGTTGAATACTATACAATAAATTTACATCAAGACGATTTGTGGCTCTCGAGATTCTGTTGAATCTTTCTTAAAAGAATACGCCTCCATTTAGAACAAAATATATTTTGAAAACACGAGGGAAAAAAATCGAATTGAGCACTATCAGAAACAAGTATTAGATTAGCAATATGAAATTGAAATAAAATTTATTTACAGTAAACAAAAATGTAAATATTACATCTGAGATATTCTTTAGCCGAAGAAGAAAAAACATTAAAGTTACGCCACGTGTTCGAAAACAATAAAAGAAACGTTCGGATATCTCAAGAGAGAACGTTATATTAAATGTGTAAACATACAAAGATTAATTACTATGAAATAACATTCAGCTGGTAAGAACAAAAAGAAATATGAAATGCCATATCAAAAGCTAGCAGCTTAAGTTTACCTTCAACGCAATTGTTGTAGACATGTTCACGACCTTCGTTGATAATAAAACACTTGTCAGTAACGATAACTCTTTGTTACTTCTATTCAGATGTTAAGTGTTGTGAAGAAATCAATAAATAAATACAAGTGAAAAAAATGGAAAAATAAAGATGCTGACAATATGCAGATCCGCTCCGTACCTCGAATATGCAAGTCCGTCCCGCACCTCGAATATGCAGGTACGTCACGCACGTCGAATGTGCAGATCCGTCCCGCACCTCGAATATATATTTGTTTTAAGCTTTTGTATTATATTTAATATTGTGATCAAATTAATGGTCCAATGAAGTGGTATAGAGTGTCATAGCATTTTCAAGAATCTTCCAAACTGGTGAAGTTTGATGTATTTTATTTTTAACTTCCATAGATTGGTATTTGTAGAGGAAGCATGGATGGATTAGGAGTGTTTTAGAAGGAAACTATTTTTGAGATATTCTTTGGGAAATCTTAATAATCAGGTTTTGAGTAGTGTGGGATGAGAAGACAAACAAATGATTTGGGTGAGGATTTGTTTACAGTTTATTTATTCAGAGAATCATAAACCATAGAGTACTGGGTACAATGTATTGGTGAGTAAAAAGTTGCCTCAAAACGATTACTTTTCCTTTTTTAAAAATGTTTTTATGTAGTCTAAATGTTTGTGTTTGTCGCAGCAGTTCTATCCTATATATATGAATAACAGTCTAACGAAGGTGCATTTCTGTTTTGTTATGAATTAGGAACTGATCAGAAATGAAATATTTCTGGCCCTGAAGTGGAAGTGTAGCCTTTGGAATACAGTTTTGATTATGCTATTAATTTGAAGTCGTCATGCTAGATCAGGGGTCGTCAAACGTTTTTGTATGCCGGCCGAACTAGAAATGTTTTAATGTCTTACAGGCCAAAGCAAATACGAAATAAAACCACGATCAAACTAAGTTGTGGAGCTAGCTTTTATTTTATTTTACAACAGTATGGTATCTCACTACAGAGATATAGAATTATCTCCGAATGTACAGCTTACAAAAAAGCTGTTGGAAGCCCGGTAGGTGTAGAAGTAGGTTGGTTATCCATTTCTGATTATGCAATGACATTCATAAACTCAAATTCTATAGGTTAATAGTTACACATTGTATGTGTTACGACACTCAATTGTATATTGGCGGGTGTTTGAGGACAACTCATTAACCCCTTTTGTTGACCAATAGCGGGATTCTGGTTTAGCGCCATGCTTTCAGTCAGCTACACACCTGTAAGATGGAAATCCTAGAATAAGTATTTGTATGCATTGGCTCTCATATTTTACGTCCGCGCTTGATAATATAAAACCAATGGATTTCTATAATAGTTTATTTAAGAAAACTATTGCTTAGGAATATCATGTCGCCTAGTAATACTCATGCGATTAAGTCATTCTGCTACACACTTTTATATTTTGACTTGTTGGAACATCTGTTCTTTGAAATCCTACAAATCTGCAGTGTTTGACCACAGACGCATATCTCTGCTGATATAACTTATTGACGGTGCTTGCATACATGAAGCCAATTCCACAATATTTTGGTAGGGGCTTTTAACAATAAGAGTGAAACAAAAGCTCTTCACCGGGCAGACCAACGTAACTATTGATCCTCTGGATAGTTAGCCTCTGTTTTCATTAATAATAAGAATAATAAAGATCAACAGGCCCTTTTGTATAAATCAACATTTATTAAAACACCCATGAGGGCAATACAAGAAAATAATAAATTCTCATTTGATAGTGTCTTTCATGTTTGAAATAAGTTGTTGATTGCAGCATAGTAAGTTTGCGTGTATCGTCAAAAGGAAATATGCGAGCGTTGATGCATGCTGGAGTCAAAAAGGGTAGAACCGAAAGAAATGAATGAACGGCGTGTATGCGATGGAGTCAAGATGGAAAAGACGAGAAAAACTTGACCTTTTATCTATCTGGTAGGTTCCAAAGTCATGTGTATAGTTTTGGCGCCCAGATAAACCGTGATTCTACTACGCAACTCTGATTGGTTTTCCGGTGAGATTAATGCAATTGCGCTCAAAATCGAACCAATCAGTGATGCTTAGTAACGACGCTTTACACGGTGTGTTTACCGCTACGTCCGAATTAATGTTATAAGTAAATGCTGAGAGGAAGAAAAAAACTTCTATTTTGTTTACTTATGTTAGCTCATTCATGCTACAAGAGAACCAAAGACAGAATTGGCTTTCCACATCGCATTGGACTGTTCAATACTATCACGTTTATCATTACTAAGATTGCATCCGAGGTATATGCACTGTCACCATTTTCCTTGTATATGTTTCGAAACATACGCTCTTCTGTCGAGATAAGTAATAACGTTCAGCATTTTTGAGGGTAAACTTTTATAAAATCTTATCTTCTATAATGCAAGAATAGGCTCAAATTATCACACATAGAAAATGTATTAGGTATTCAAAATGGCGGGAGATTATACGGCAATGATCAAAATTACTTAAATTCTGTGGAAACCGTATAGTTACGGTATTTTCGATTCCTTTTCAACTGCTCCATTGCAATCAAATGTTGCATGGATACTTATCATCCTTTAGTAGTAACATTGCTGCATTTACACAATGCATGTTGAGCATCAGTTCAAAGATGTTTCACATAATTTATATTAAATTGCATTATTAACAAAAATACAATGCATGAGGCGCGTCGATAAGTTTCTAAAGAGAACTTCATAGGGATTCCACTTTTGACCGATCTCTGAAAGGCTTGAATATATCGATCATGGATGTAGTAGTAGCTTATTTTAGCAGAAGATAATGGTATAGTTTCGAGATTCTCTGCATTGGATGGAAATTGTGCTTCTAGACTGGCTGACTTCTTTTACTACAGAGATAAAATTATTGTGACAAGTTTATGGGTAGCAAAAAAGACTGTGAAGCGATACTTAGCATTTGAAACCCTGATATTTCGCTAACGAGAATAAGGTCACGACATAATATCAGGTAATTTTGGCCTGTATTTCGGCCAATCGTATTTCAGGGGCATTTGTATGATTGCGTGATTTAAATGGAAATGTCCATGCAGTTTCCCGCCAAAATATAGTCACAAATGTAGACGCATGGGCCAAGTAGCGCAGAGGTTCTAGAGAAGACAGATGAATGCAGAGGATTCTTGGTCAGCCATGCCATGCGACCTCAGGTTACAAAGTATCGATTCACCTACCAGGAACACAGAACTTTCTCGCCTCTCGCCCAACACGTCGATATAGCTATCTCACTTCTTGCCAGCATATATTCTCACCTCTAGCCAAATATACATTTAGTGAGACAATGTGTTCATAGTGTAGTACTTTAAGTGAGCTTTTGAGAAGCGTGTGTAATAAAAAATATCAGAAGACATTTCTTATACAAAATAATTTATTAAAGGATAACAAGAGCTGATGAGTAATATGAGCGTAGCCGGTGTATGTGCATCGAGTCAGAAAAAGCTTTGTGACTTACATTAGAAAAATGGATTCAGTTGGAAGTCGTTATTGGTTAACAGCAGCTGAATTAGCGTAACCGAAAATATACTGCTCATGATATGGCCAGAGTTGTTGGCTGATATTATTCAGAGTTCGCGGAGCAAAGTTGGCATAAATGAAATAGGCTGTTTCCATGCTTGACAACCATTGTTGCTGGTTCGCTGCCTATCCGCTTATTGGTTTAAAAGGCGCGCCTAACTCTTCACGGACAGAGAACGGCTTTTAGTATTAATACGCACCCAGCCCTAATTGGCTGGAGTTGTCATAGCACAACTGTGCTACGACACAATAACAAATATAGTTTTCCTGACTCGCACAGTACCCCCCGCTCAGACTACAAGTCGATACAAACAACAGTAATGCAGCAAGAAGAAATGTAGAGCGAAATGTTCAAACAAGGGAAAAACATGAATACACCAGGAAAAGCAATATTACAAATGCAAGACAAAGAAAGTATACAAAAAGGAGAAAATGACAGGCACTAAGGGCGAGTTCATATATATACAGTCTTACAAAGTTTCTTGGGCTAATGGACGCGACGACCACTACGGGTTGTCGTCCCGTGTGTTGGTGGAGGTGGAGTAGATGTGTGTGCAGTGGTGTGTGTGAGGGTGTATGCGGCTCCGGGGTATGAGCATCTGTATAGGCCCTTTTAAATCTATCAACGGAGACAGTGTCTCTGGAATCATTGCGGTCAATGGGGAAATGTTTGTTAGAACGAGAAAGAACACGATAGGGTTCTGAGTATGGCTGAGTGAGAGGACTTCTCACGGCGTCGTTTCTGACGAAAAGATGGGTCCACGAGGCCATGTTTCTTGGGATGCAGGTTTCACGGTTTGGTGCCGAGTGTTCATCGGCAGCAGGTCTTGAATATATGTACGAAGGCGGTTCACATATACAGCAGAATCTTGAGTAGATAGATGTATTGTGGCAAGCATTTGCACCGGTAAAGATAATGGAACACTGTACAGCAGCTCAGCTGAGGAGTATCCAAGGTCTTCTTTGAACGAAGTTCGAATGCCAAGGAATACTATTGGGAGGTACTCGATCCAGCGTTGATTATCAGGATAAGCGCGAAAAGCGGCTTTCAACTGTCGATGGAAACGTTCCACCATTCCATTGGACGCAGGATGGTAACTTGTAGTACGTATCTGTTGGGCACCACTGATCTTGGTAAGTTCTGAGTAGAGGTGGGACTCAGACTGCCTACCACGGTCTGTAGTGATGGTGGTAGGGACACCGTAACGCAATATCCAGCCCAATACCAGGGCTCGCGCTACAAAGTAAGCAGAAATATCAGTTAGAGGAATGGCTTCAGGCCAGCGGGTGAAACGATCAATACAAGTAAGGATGTAAGTATATCCTTGACTGGCCAGGGTCCAACAAGACCAATGTGGATGTGGCGGAAAGTGCGTCTGGTGTACTGAAGGTGCCGAAGGCTGCACGAATGTGTTTATGCACCTTCGACCTTTGGCAGTGGAGGCAAGATCGAGACCAGTCAGTGATGTCACCCCTCATGTTCGGCCAGAAGAATCTAGCCGTAATGAGCTTCACAGAGGCGGAGACTCCAGGATGCGATAGATTATGCGGGGCTTCAAACACAACCCGTTTATGGGTCTCTGGGACGAGGCGAATCTGTTGATACGTCACCCAGGATCTGCTTATCAGAGGTTGACACAGGCAAGTATTTGAATTTGCACGTCACAAATTCGGGAGAAGATATCTTGATTGAGTCCAGATGTAGTTGCTCTGAGGACAAAACATTCAGGTCGATATCCGCAGTAGATGCTAAAGAATTAATCGGCAGACGGGACAATTCATCTGCAGCAGTGTTTTGTGCACTGGAGATGTGTTGAATATCGTTGGTGAATAGCGATATAAAATCAAGATGTCGGGTCTCTCTTGGTGAGTACCTCTCTGGCTTGGACCACATGGAAAAGGTAAGAGGTTTGTGATCTGTATATATAGTGAAGTTCCTAACTTCCAGGATGTGTTGAAAATGCTTCACAGAAAGGCAACTCGCCAACAATTCGCGACTGAATGCGCTGTAACACGTTTCAGCGGGTTTCAGCTGTCGAGAGAAAAAGGCAAGAGGTTGCAAGTGTTGCTGATGAAATTGCTGTAAAATTGCACTGATTGCAGTGTCTGATGCATCAACCACAAGCGAAAGCTTTGCATCGGAGACAGGGTGTGCAAGGAAAGATGATTTAGAGTGTTCGTGTTTCACAGCTTCAAAAGCCTTGGTTTGGGTAAGAGTCAGCGAAATGGTTTCATTCTTCTTGTGTCTGTTCTTGAGAAGCTCGGTAAGTAGAACCAGGAATCCAGCACAGTGAGGAATGAATCGACGATAGAAGTTAATTAAACCAAGGAAGTGGCGTAACTGACGAAGGGAAGTCAAAGGAGGAATGTCCTCAATAACTCGAACTTAATTTGGTAGAGGTTGAATGCCATCTGCATCAATGGTGTGACCTAGAAACACAACAGAGGATGCGCCAAAAACACATTTAGCCGGATTAATTCGCATTTTATATTGGGTAAGGCGCTAGAAATGTAACCTTAAATGACGAGCATGTTCTTCCACTGAAGAACTGGCGATCAAGAGATCATCGATATAGGCATAGACGAAATCCAGACCACGAATGACTTCGTCTATGAACCGTTGTAAAGTGCTTGGCAGCATTTCGGAGACCAAATGGCATAATCAAGAATTAAAAAGAGCTAAATGGGATTGTTACTGCCGTCTTCGGGGTCTCTTTAGAATGGACAGGAATCTGATGGTAAGCCTTTATCAGGTCGAGCTTTGAAAACACGGTACAGCCATGCAGTGAGGCAGCGAAATCGTGAAGGTGAGGAATCGGATACCTATCAGGAGTAGTGATAGCATTGAGACGCCGATAATCACTAGTTGGGCGCCAATCACCAGAGTTCTTGGGAACCATGTAAAGAGGAGAAGCCCACTAACTTGTGGAAGAGCGGATGATTCTCAGCTGCAGCTGTCTTTAGCTTTTCCGGGGGCAGGCGACGAGGACGGTAAAACACTGGAGCACCGTTTGTTGAGATAAAATGTTCCTTAGAGTGAGCAGGAGTATTCACTTGGAATTTCAGGTTGGTGAGCTCCGGGAAAGAGTTCAAAATTGCTTGGTATTGGTACCCCTGTCGCTGCGATAAAGAATAAAAGGCTGACTGACGGAATACTCGACTCTCAGCCAAAAATAGCAACTTTGTTAACACGTGCATATATTGAGGCGGCGTAGTAGTTTTTCCGTAATAAAATTGCTACAGTCCTTACCAAAAACAGCTCAATCTTCATGTTTTCACAATGTAAGGATCTTCGAAAACAGCTGTCTTTTGCCTGTACAATATAGAACTGCAAAAATACACATAAGGTGCAAAATGATCTTCTAATTATAATAAGTTGTATAATAGACGCTGTAATTCGTTAGTTGTTTACCGAGGAGTTGTAGTCATTTACCTCTGACGTGGTTGCCATATATCACTCGATCATCAGTTACTACAAAACCGTTTTTCATCCCATGCCCTCACCAAAATGCAGAAATCCCGTGAGCTGGGTACACACTTTCGACCCCACCTTTTTTTTAATATATATTTTCATACCAACACTTAGTTTTTCGTTTTTACATGTTTAAAGCAAAAAACAAAAATCTTAAAAAACAAAAGACAAAACCCCTAAAAAACAAACAAAACAAAAATACTCCCCACCCCCCAAAAAACAACAACAACAACAAACAAACAAAAAATACTGTGTAACAATAAACTTAACTGACCCAGAGAAATCACTCTCTTAAACTGTAATCTTTGCTGATGTATCGAAAAGTCGTATGAGAAAAGGTATAATTCGAGTTCAGTGAGTGTATGCTACGCTTACTGGAGCCAATTAAGTATAGGTACAACCTTAGAGAAAGGAAGTAGGAAGGAACGTTCTAGATTTAAGAGGTGCTAATTCCACCTACAAGTTTTACTCAAGTCAGGATTTTGTTGTGTCTATTTCTATGTTTGTTTACCCTCCCCTTATTTTTGTATGCAAATGTTAGTGTATGCGTCTCTATAAACGCTTACAGAGTGTAAGGTGGAATTATTCACTGTGAATATTTGTGCGTGCATCTGTGTATATTTTCTGGGGTCACAGTAAGCATCTATCTATCTATCTATCTATCTATCTATCTATCTATCTATCTATCTATCTATCTATCTATCTATCTATC
>JAOPUL010004099.1:84201718-84214313 GCA_027564515.1 Octopus rubescens
GCCATTACTGTTTTTTCGTCAACATTTGCAAATCAACACTTGTAAAGATATGAACTGAGATGAAAGTCCTTACGATTGATGCTGTGTAAAGAAAGTACTACTCAAAATGATTAGTGCGGCATCTAGGAGTTGAACACACCAAGGTTCATAAGATGAGAGAAGATGAGTAGGATAGAAACGCTATCGATAAGCAGAGGCTATTATAATAACGATGTAAAGGGCAGAAAGAGAAGACATCGTACCAGTGGTTCTGTGGTGGAGTGTGTGTACGAATGATATGATGCCAATCAGTCTGTTGGCTCCATTCTGGATTCAGTCTAAACAATTCCATTTTATTATAGACAAACCTAAAAAAATCTGACTACTATTATGTAAATCGTTCTTCATGTCAACGGCTGGATAGGATGTGAAGGAGAGTTGGTCGTTATTTCGAGCCAGTTGAGGTACCACATAGAATCTCTCTAGTTGAATCGTCTATTAAGTTTGTACAAGTCAAGTGAACACTATTGAGATTTTTGTTTCCTTTGTTTTAGCAAGTTAATGGTAAACAATACCAGCATTATCTAATCGAATTTGGTGAGAGGAAAATAACAATGTTACGAATAACAATTAGCTGCTAGAAAGCCAACTTTCTGATTATGTGTGTCACCAGTTCATATCCCAACAGTAATTGACACTCAAGTAGTACTATCTATAATTAGCCAGCTAATCATTAAAAGACAATTTGTTTTAAATTTGCGCTTGACAGAAACTATGACAGTAGAACTTCCGTCGTATCGGTCTATAGATGTGAATTGTAGGATCATAATTACACTAAACAACGAAAGTATACACGAAATGAATTGACCTCAATAACGCAAACTCTGTTGTAGATATTCGACGATTTTGCAATTTTGTTTTCCACATTTATTATTTCGATGTCTACATGAAAATCGCGCAATCACAATGTATATTGCACTCACCATTGTTTAACCATTTCGAATGTGTACATGCACAACATCCTATGCTATATATATGTATATATATATATATATATATATATATACTATCTGTTGATCAAGGACCCATACATTTTATGTTATACACACTATATTAGTAACACAAACACACATAAACACTGTTATTTCCTGTCTACCACTCCATACATACACATATATTATATACTCTGTATTTTGCGTACACATAAAAACACACGATGTTACGTATACTCCACTGCACACATATACACCTCATGCTAGATACTGTCTATTATACACGCAAACACGCGAGTACAGTGTTATACAGTGTGCATAGCACTTGCATATACACACACATTGTTACATGGCCTCTATTGCGCATGCGCATGCACTCACACTAAAATACTATATTATATACACAGTTCTATAAATATTTTTTCATCTACAAAATTTCGACTGAATTTTTTTACTCTGTTTTATGATTGATTAATCTTCTCTTACCAATTTTACTCGCCTCTTCTCTAACCCGATGTCGAAAAATGACATATATATATTTAATTACTGTATTAATTGATTAATGAAATCAAATATTAATGTTTGTTGCGATTGATTAAATAATTTTCCAAACATATACAATATATACAAAGTCACTATAATTTTAGGAAATATATCATTTCATTACATATATACATATTTAATTGTTAAAATTGATTCGTATCTCTTGACTTACATGATATCCATGTTAAAGATTAAATTAGTCAAATAATAAATATGTATTTAACAGTTACCATTTTTCTTATGTTACCCGTACATTTTAACCGTATATATCTCTTGATTTATAATATATCCAACAAAATATATTTATTCATCCGAACGCAAACGAAATATATTCATAGTCTACAAATGCAAGCAAAATATTTATTTCTATATTCCTTGAACATATGTTCAGTAACATTTTTGGCAACAGCCTTGACAAATTTAGCGCTCCAGTATTTCTTTACGAAGTAATGGTAGGCTTATTACAACTAATATTTTTGATATATAATGAGTGTTGTTCTTCATGCCCTGATGGTATCCGTACTACTCCGTCAATAGGTTACCAACGTGAGTTTTATTTTGGTTGTACTTGGGTCGCACCAGACGATAAAGCCGTCAGAAATGAAAACTTTCTTTTCTCTGACCACCACCCAGAAAGCTTCTGTCTGGTAATCCCCCACCACGCATTATTATGGACACTGATTAAGGCGGCGAGCTGGTAGAATCGTTAGAGCGCCGGGAAAAATGTTTAGCGAAATTTCTTCCGGCTTTAACGTTCTGAGTTCAAATTCCGCCGGGGTCGACTTTGCCTTTCATCCTTCCGGGGTCGATAAAATAAGTACCAGTTTAACACTGGGGTCGATGTAATCGATTAACCCCTCCCCCAAAATGGCTGGCCTTGTGCCTAAATCAGAAACCATTATTCTATCAATACATCTTTAAAAAATATAAAATTGTTGCTTCTATAAATCAATAAGTAATGAAGGGTATGTCAATATATTGTTGCATTTTGATGTATTTAATTTCTTTTTCTATTAATTTAAAGGATTTTTGTTCTGGAAGATTTCTTACTTGTTGAAGATTTCATCTCTGTGATGTATCCACAAATGGATAATGAACAGAAGTAAGTAAATATTCTGAAATTTAATACACTATTATTGTATGTGCATGCATATTGTGTGTGTGTGTGTGTGTGTGTGTGTGTGTGTGCATGCCTGTCTGCCTGTGTGCATATGTCCACATAGAATCTTTAAAATGTTGGGCCAAAATACTTTGTGTTGCACGGGTGGCTGTGTGGTTAAGAAGTTTGCTTCCTAACCACACAATTTGGGGTTCTGTCCCGCTGTGTGGCACCTTGGGCAAGTGTCTTCTACTATAACCCTGGGCCAGCCAAAGTCTTGTGAGTGGATTTGGTAGACAGAAACTAAGAGAGGCCTGTTGTGTGTGTGTGCTAAACATTACAATGGTTGTATTCTTCAGTCTTTGTCAATTTGGTCTGTAAGGTGCTCTTGTTCATATCCCATTTTCTCTTCCATTATTTTTATCCTTTTCCTCTCTGTCTCATCCCACTTGATAGTGCTCAAAATCATAACAGTGTAAATTATCATACAATAATATATGTCTTGTAGTTCATAAACATCCAATAAACTAAGTTGCTACAGCTTCTTTTCCTCTTCGCTAACAGTTGCTTTGTTATTTTTAGCTGTCTGTAATGTATTCCTGTCACTTTTGAACATGCCCCATATAAATAAGATAGGCTGAAGTAGGATGGACTTGTAAATTTCTACTCTTTGTTGATGTTTAATATACTTTGTTTTTTTTTTTTAAATGCTACTTTTATTTAACCCTTTAGAATTCAGATTACTTGTTCACATTGTTTTGAATTAATCATACATTATCTTGTAACTTTGTGATTTCAATGATGTAATTGTATGTTTTAAGAATAACATTGTAGGGTAGGTGTGAGAAGCTGGATCTGACAGGTTTGAACGTAAAGCAGGTACAATGTTTGGGTTGGATATGGATGGTTTAACCTGTTTTCTTTTTTTAGGCTTTTGGTTTTGGATGTTATGGCAAACCAACTACAAAGACCATGTGAAGAAAACAAAGATTTTCAGGATTATTCTCCTCAGATTTGTGAATCTAATCTTTTGTATTTGGCTAAAGATTTTAAAGAAATGTCCAATATTCTGCTGTCTCTAGGGGATTCTGATACTGTTGATAGCAAAGAAATGGTAAATATGAATTCCTATGTTTATTGCTCCCTGTAAAGCTAATAAGTCTAGCTAGGTATGCTTTTCTTACCTCAGTCAGTTAAAATTACTTATATTGTATATACAGATATCCATTTGGAAACTGATCTATATGATAACTTTATATTTATAGTTGTTGTCTATATCTTACCAGGCTAATACAACACATTGTTCCTCTTTTGCATCAATAAAGTTCTCTTAAAATAAGAGATGGAATTAGAATTTAGTTGTAGATTTTGTTCCAAAAGACAAAATTAGATGTTAAATCATAATAGAAATACAGAATTTCTTTAAAACAAATATACAACATAGTTTTAGGCTTATTTGGTGTGTAATTGCAAGTTGTTAAATGTGATAGTGAAAAGTAAATATTGAAAACAAATTTGGCTATAGAAAGATAGAAAAAAATATTTATGAATTTTCAAACTGAGTGAGAAATTTGAAGAAATAAAATGTCTGATGTTACAAAATAGAGATAATTCTATAGTTCTAGAAAGGCATAGTTATAGAGTAAGGCTAATGTTGAAAACATTCAGATATGGTTTTGTTTATTTTTGTTTGTTGGGTTTGGAGGAAGGGGCAGTGTCCATGATCTTTGCAGGTCTTCCAGGACCAATGTGATTGATGCCTTTAATGTTCATCTTGAACATTTGCAAGTTAGCACTTAGAATTCCAGAGGGCCAACGTTCTGTGAAAGATAGCTTAGATATAAGGATGGGAAAGACCTGGGAAATTGGTCACAACAAGGATGATGAAAGGAGGTGAGATGAGTGGGACAGGAATCCCTGAGTGGAAGTGTATGAGCCCAACTAGCTCCAAGGAGCTGAAGCCAGTATAGAATAGTAGAAATGGTAGAGAGAGAGAGAAGATCGTGCATTTGTAAGCTAGAGGGTGGAGCATGTCTGTAAGTGATTTTATGTCAGTCAGTCAGGTAGGTCTTTTTTGGATGTGGTGCAGCAGCAACATCACTGTTTCAGATGTGAGAGTAATACTCCATTGTGGGCCTTGCCTTTGTTTTATAGTATCGATAATTATAGGATGCTGTCCAAGCCATGTTAAGGAATGTACCTTTGTCAGGAGAAATCCTTGGTGATAGCGAGGCCCAGTATTTGGAGCAATTGTGAGGACTCTAGGGACTTTAGTTGCATACTGCTCATGATTAAGGGTGTATTTTCTTACCTTTGAAGGAGACAAGATTGGCATATTCCTATTGGAGATTATTATTGCAAGAATTAGATTATTTTAAGTAGAGAAATCTCTAGAAACATCTTAAGAAACTAGTATGAAGAAAGAAGTTTAACCTCACCAGTTTCAATTTAACAATAGAGAAATATAATTTTGTTGACTCTAGTTTAAAACAAAAATATATGTTCCATCATTAGAAAACTTATGGGGCTTAGATAATTATATATTCTCTTTAAAACAACAGTTGCTGTTATGAATGCTAGATTTTGTCTTATCATGGAGTTTAGCTTAAAAAAGATGTGAATTTCCAAAGTATCATTTTACTCTGTAAAAGAAACATTGTTTTAGATGTGATCTTAGCTGTTATGATGATGTGTTGGATAAAGGTTGTTAAAACCCTCTCCCCACATGTTAAGGAGTTTAACTGGAAATGTTCTGTTTAAGTATAGAGAATTGCTGAAATATGTTCATATAAATAACAGTAGAACGAGATAAGATTTTAACACCTATTCCAATATGGAGCATCTGATTTTAATATGTTAATTGGCTGTAAATTATTTAAGAATATTACAGCCTTGAAATATGAGTGGAATACTAAATCTAAGAGTATAGTTTCAATTTAACACTTAATATTCATGAAGTTTTATTTAGTAATGTAATAATAGTAAATTTATTCTTTAGCTTGGGAGCATTTGCTATTGTAATTTATGCTAAAGTTGATTAATATATGGACAGGAGAAAAGGGAATATTAATATAAAGGTATTATAAATCTTGTGGATCACACATGAAGTTTGTTTACATTTTTTCATGTTAAAAAAAAAATGAGGGAAAAGATAATAATATCCAATTTTTATCATATATTAAGCTTTTTTTTAATAACCTTTATTTATAATTGTTTTCAAGGAAAGTAGCAGCATACAGACCCCTCTTGTAAAAATAATTTAGTATATGTTTCTCCCTCTAATAATTTGCTGACAGAAAACATTAAACAGAGAGTTACTATATTTAAATATGGGTTCAACTTACGCAGATGAAGGGGAGGCTTAAATAGAAATTTATATAGTCTGGTGGTAAAGAACTATACTAAATATTTTATTGCTGTACTTTATTACAGAATATATCTATAAATTTTAGCCAACACTTTATATAATATATATATGTAAATGTCTTGTTTTTATATACAATATATTTATGGATAGAAAAAGAAGAAATCAGCCATCTTAATCTTGTTTTGGAATTTCATCAGCAACTGAGTATTCCTTTTAACTGTCCATTGTAACATTACTTATAAATCCACTTTAACTAAAGGTTTAAGAAAATCTGATGGATTGATTCACATGTATAATGTATTCTTGGTTGCTAGTTCAATAAATAAATTACGGTGTGTTAAGTGCTTTGTTTTAATGTTGTATTACAAAGATACTGTATATAGAAATAAGGTGTTTACATCTATCTATACATATAATGTTGGTTAAATCTATAAATACATTCCGTGGTACAGTATTACATTAAAACCACACACTGTTAACACAGGATTGAAACTAGGTTAACTGATCACACTTTTTCTCTCTATGACCAGATTGTTGTTTAAAGACAAGGTGTTTACATATGTCTATTCACAGTAGTAGCTAAAATCAACAGATATATTCTTGAGTACAGTAAAGTATTGGTCCAAAACACTGTTAACACACCAGTACTTTATATTTTTGATATTTTCTACTAGGTTTTGTGCCTTATTGATCTAAGATTCTATCCTGTTAGTCTTTCTTTCAACAAAGTTCAGTACCAATTCTAAGGTTAGGAATGACTAAGTACATAATGGTGTCTATTAGAACAGTTTATATTTTTATATTCAAGTTAGTATATATATATTTTTTTGTCCTTAGGATGTCATTGCTGACCGTTAAGAGATTCCTAAGATATAAAATATAAGCCTATAACTTTATCAATACAACTTCTTCAATAGTATTACAATATAATACTTAACTGAGATAACTTTAAAGTGAGGATAGCAATGAATACAATGTTTTAGAATACATTATATACCAATTAAATTAGTCTTGTTTCTTTTAATGCTTTTATTTTTAATTATTATTTCTTCATATTGCCTCACATATTTTTATATATTCAAAAGACAAATTGAGCATTTTCCCATCTTAATTTAGCTTGCTTGCTTGCTTATATTTTTTGATAAAGTTCCCTAAACTTTTTTCTATTGACCCCTATCATTCAAAATAAAATAAAAATAGTTTCAGAGTTTCTTAGTTAATTAATTAGATTAATTAAAATATGCTAGTTATAACTTTTTAATTAAATATATTTAGGTAATTAATTAATATTTTAGATAAATTTGAAGAAAGAGTTTTAATAGCCAGCCTTTATAGACCAAAGATACTTATAAATACTGATACTAATGTGCAGACATTTCTGTTAAACAGTTATTGTAACAGAAAGACACATCATTCCAGCAACTTCTTGGAAGTTTTGTTAGTAAATAATTCTTAATATTAGTAGAGCTCTGAATTCAGAAAGTATGGATATGATTTATAGTTATTAGAAATGTGGCATTTAAATAGCTTGATATTTTCATCATATCAAAATAGAAGAGAAACAGAATCGTGTAATGAATTTTGAAGATTTTCTAATTGAAGATTGACAGTGATGGCAAGAGTCTAAAGTAGTTAGAGGGATTTAAGAGAGTTAAAGCCTGGATTCATAGGTCTGCTAGAAATACAAATATGTTTCTATTTAACTTGTACTCATTTAGAGTAACAAATGTTGAACAATGATAGTGATGAGGGTTATTTGGTGGATAAATGCTCCTCTCTGCATGCAAAAATAGATAAAATCACAAGTTATAATTGAGTTTAGTTTCACAGCTCTATGTAGTTTATGAGCTGGAAGTGAAGAAATTGTAAAAGAGAGTTCTATTCAACAATAGAAGCTTCTTACTCATTTTGTTATAAGATAGATAAGGAGGAACAATGTTAGTACATTTTATTAGAGATATTGTCAAACTGGTGACATTGATGCAAACAGTAACCAGCTCTATCCTCATCGGTTAATGCCTGCAGGAGAAATGTGGTCTGAAAGGGAACTAGGTCTGGTCCAAATGCTTATAACAAAGTAGACTCTGTAAAAAGCATATAAGGATCAGATTGTGGTGGTTTTAAGCTGGACATCAGGTTTGGTCTATCATGCAAATCTCACAGTATTTCTAACTTTAGATATCTCCTTTCAGTAGTGTTCTTTTCTATTGTCTAAATCTCTAAGGTTAATGAAATGATGTAGCTCTCTACTCTCATGGAGGAGACATAAGCATAATTACAGTGAACTGACATAGTATTGGTTTAACACTTGCAGAAATGCATTTTTGTTCTCAATATATATATATATATATATGAAAGAGAGTAACTTAAAAAGAACAACTTTTGATACAGTTATAAACAATATAACAACCCATCTCCCCTCCCTCCCTAAAAGTATTAGGTCTTATGTATACTGAAAACACCCCAGAAAAAAAACAAAAAAAAACAAGCAAAACAAACAGTTCAAAGCACAGTTGCTGTTTTTCATAACAGTGCAGCTTTCTTATAGCAACGCAGCTGGTTTTTTTTCTTCACTGTTTGGCAGCAAATTGCAATCTGGCGGCACTCAGCTATTTGGCAGCTTGAAGATATTCTTCAGCTTTCTGGCTTTGTGAAGGATCATTTTATAGAAATTGTAGATTTATTTTCCGGTTCCTTTCTGTTTTTCCCTTAGGAAGAGGTGTCATTTGTTTTCTGCCACGAAGTCTATGCCTGTCACAATTGTTCCTTTCAGCAACCTTTTGTACTCCTAAAAGAACTGGAAGTTCTTTGCTGGGCTACATGTCAACATATTGGTTACCGTGCTTTAACTCAGGATGACACTGGACTACTTTCATGTGCCATTAGTAAGTCATTTATTTTGTTTCTTTATATATGTTGTTGTTTTTGGGCATTTGTGGAGCCTATTTGGTTTCAAAATACAGATGTTTAAATGGTGCACAATTAAACTTTGTTACATAGATTTATTTTTAACTAACACTGTTTAGTTGATTAACTCAACCTTGAAAGATTAATGGTGTGCATTTTAATCACACTTGAAGGAAGAAAAATAGGATATGAAGTCTGATCAATATGGTAAGGAACTGTTGACTAAGATGTTTTACTATTTTGCGAGAGTTCAGCTGCTAAGAGGCGACCGCATCGGGAGTGCGAAACCTTTTCTGGCAATACAAAGTGCCAGGGAATGCAAAATACAAGTCTCAATCGGCTCTGATATATTGTGCGGGAGGTGTGAAGATAGTTCCCCGGATGCGAGTTCCCACTCTGCCTCGTTGTGTAAAATTTCCCCCACCGCTCTATGTGGAAGGCCCAGACACACTATGCATATCTATTTATGTACTCTGTATTTGTCTGTATATCCCCGGTCTATATGTCTCCTCGTCTGTCCCCAGTCTATAGGCCTCCTCACCTGCCCCTGGCCTATATGTCTTGTTCTGTCTCTGGCCTAGCTGTCTGGCTGACTAACAGTTCCATACCTGCTTCCCCCCCCCTGTCTACAAATGTCGTTTATCTCTGGTCTCTATATACCCCGGTCCTTATGCCTGTCAATCTCCCTGGTCTATATGCTTTGTCCGTCTCTGGTACTGTCTATGTGTATCCCTATTCTGTCTATGTGTACCCCAGTCCTTAAGTCTGACTGGCTCCGGTCTGCTGTAGCGTCGAGAGTCCAGTGCCAGTGGCACGTTAAAAGCACCCAGCACACGCTGTAATGTGGTTGGCGTTAGGAAGAGCATCCAGCCATAGAAACCAAGCCAAATCAGACTAGAACCGGTGCAGCCCACCTGGGCTTGCTGGCTCCTGTCAAACCATCCAACCCATGCCAGCATGGAAAATGGACGTTAAAGGAAGATGATGATGATGAAGGTTGATGAAATAATGTAATCTATTCAGGTACAACAGGGTCAATTCCTATAACCAATATCCAAAATGTTAATGGAATTATAGAAAAGAAAGTGATAGGCTGGAATGTCTTTGATTACAAATGTGCTTGATCAGGATTGACTTGAAGCCAAACATTTTCTTGTGATATGGCACAGTGCCTCTGATTTTAATAAATTAGAAATGTTTAAGAGTAATTATTCATTTGTTCTTCAAGGTTAATAATAATGGTAAAATATAATGGGGAATTATTTTTAATTATTCTTTTCTTTTTAAGGCTTCAACTGGTAGAAATCATTAGAGAATCAGACAAAATGGCTTGTGGTACTTTTCTGGCCCTACATATTTAAGCCCAAATCCTGCCAAGGTCAACTTTACCTTTCATCTGTCCAGGATTGATAAAATAAACTACCAGACTAGTACTAGAGTCAATGATACTAATCACCACTCCCCTTTCAAACTGCTGGCCTTGTGTCTAAATCAGAAACAATTATGGTTTAGTCAGAGGGGGAAGAAAGACAATACCCATGATTTTCTTTAGGGCCTCCAAGACTATTGGGTGGAAGATATCCTCAGATTGTAGACCTAGCCTGAATTCTTGAAACAAAGTAGATTCCACTGGGGGGCATCCATGGGCCAAGTGGTAGTGTTAAACTGGGAGAAAGATTTTATCAAACAACTAAAACTCTTGATGGACCAGTTTTGTCAAAGAAAAATATATATTGGTTTAAATAGCATGCAGGTACCATTTCTGTTTTTCTTTATGATTTGATATTGTAATTTTCAGATTCACTGGCATTAGCTGGATCAGCAGAAACATTAAAGTATTGGGCATGCTATCTTCTAGTATTTAGTTACATCCTTTATGTAATGAGCTCCAATCCCAACAGGATTCATTTAAACTTTGATCCTCCCAAAATTCATAAATAAGTCCTATTAATATACTGGCTTGATTGAATTGACTGTAGCCTCCCTCAAAATATCTGAGCCTTGTTCCTATGCTAGAATAAATAGTTGAACTAATTGATGTGATTTTATAGTGTTGTGTACAACTACAAACATCATCATCAGCTTAGCCAATATGTTGAACTCTTGAGCAAGGCATACATCTCTGTTTACTCCAGCTTAGGTAGAGCAACCAGCCATAAGAAATAATTTTCCTGACAAAAAAATAACCTTTCCTCCAACTAAAACTTAACATGGAGAATTAAATATAGAAAAAAAAATGGAAAAAATAAAATCCAGATTAAATTGAAGTTGAAAACATAATTTAGAACTTTATAAATTACAATATATATATATAATTATCAGCAAGACAAAGACTAGACATGTCTGCAGCCATAACTAGTAGGGTGGGGTCATATTTAATTTATACCACTTACAGCGGGTCTCTGTAGACCAGTCTGAAGTACTGAAGTAGACAACCCAGTACTAGCCAATTCTATATGTGTACATACATACATATATATATATATTGTGTGTGTGTGCAGTCTTTCAGACTCATTATATGTCTATGTGTGTATCTGTATGGATATATATATATATATATATATTACAATATGCAATATGTACAATGAGTCTTGAAGACTAGACATGTAGGCGGGTTCAACACTGCTTGATCTCTTCAGACATCTTCAGGGACGCCGGATAATTTAACACTCCTGTCAGGAGACCCTATCCTGCTGAACTTAAAAATATTAATGGAGTAACATCTATGTATGCCATAAGTCTTGCTACTGACTGATTTCCAAATATGTCGACAAATGAGACACTGAAAACGAAGGTCATATGGAAAACTTGAAAGAAATAATGGCAACAACATGTTAAGACAGACTTAGTTTCAGCAGAGAAGCAAATCACACCCAACAGATTTATTTCCTTTATTCCACAGCTTCATTTTCTAATTTATAGAGAAATATAATTCTCTAGACATATTTTAATTTCATTTGCTTTGTGTTGTCTTTTTTGTTTCTGGAGTGGAGAAGGTATTTACACAGCCTAATTAGTAAGACATTTAATTATGGCATTAAATTGAAATCCCATTGAGATCAACTCTGTCTTTCAAAATTTCACGCATGTTGTGAAGACAAGATTGAGAAAATAAGAATCAATTGAGCAATGTTATTTAGTGGACAATACCATTGCCAGCTGACAGATAAAACAGAAAAAAAGAAGGGGGTCTTGTGCTTATGTTAAAAAATCATAAATTTTAGAATAAGAAAAATTTGGCACAAAGTGTAGAGCATAAATATAAGATATTGGTTTCAAATTTGACACATGGCCAGCAAGTTCGGGGGAGGCGGTAAGTTGATTACATCGACCCCAGTATTCAACTGGTATTTATTTTATCAACCCCGAAAGGATGAAAGGCAAAGTCAACCTCGGCGGAATTTGAACTCAGAATGTAAAGACAGATGAAATGCTGCTAAGCATTTTACCCAGCGTGCTAATAATTCTGTCACCTTACCGCTTTAGAATCTTAAAAGATATTTCTTTAATTAATCACTTATGAGCATAAATTTCACCAGCTTGCTTTTCATTCCACTAAGAACTACTGATATAGAGCAGTCAATTTAACTAACTACATTAAATTAAATTTGTTGTTTTAGTACCAAACTGAATATCATCATCATCATCATCATTTAACGTCTGTTTTCCATGCTGGCATGGGTTAGACAGTTTGACTGGAAACTGGCA
>JAOPUL010004099.1:84769756-84783000 GCA_027564515.1 Octopus rubescens
AAGATGCCACGCAGTGGGATTGAACCCAGAACCATGTGGTTGGGAAGCAAGCTTCTTACCACACAGCCACGCCGTATATATATCAGAAATCAAATTTCCAAACTATATATATATATATAAATTATTTTTAGGAAGGGTGAATCTCAAAGCAAGATTCACTGTTCCTAAAAATAATTATTTCACATTCATGAAGTTTCTAAATTCTTATGATGCCAACAATATACATACATATGCATTCACACACATACACTTGCCTTGTGTGATGCAGTTATAAGTAAAGTCACCAAACTTGTGATACAAACATTGAAATGACAGTGGGAATTCAGGGAAGGGTGTACTTAACTGTTATGGGACCAATTACTTCCACTGCTTTGTAACCTCAGTTCTTGATGCAATTCTGTTCTGAGCAACTGAACCTGAAGTGTCGGAGTACCTACTCAATTACTGAGAAATATCTCTGTTTCTGATATTGGTGTTGTAGTTAGCACATATGCTACTGAAGAGGAAGAGACCTCTCTTATCTTGTCTGCCAGTTAAGCCAATGTTATGTTGTTAACAATGTCTTTAGTCCAGAATGAGTTGGACACTGGAAGTAATTGGAGGAATATTTGTTTCATTATGACTGCTAAGTTATTTCCTCTGAACAGCAATTGCATTTCATGCAGGAATTGAGAGTTTACAAGCCCCTAACTCTTCTGAAATGAGAAATTGGCATACCCTCTCATGGTTTGATGGGGAAGTGTGCTATGAGTATTCTTCAGAATTCTGTTGCTCTCATTTAATGGTGGAATAATAAGACCTTTCACTTCATGCATAATTTCTGGCCAGAGTGAGAGCCAAAAGCATAAATGAAATGTGAAGCATCAGACGATATGCTACGTGAGAATTTCTGAAACCAGAAAGCTGGCCATTAGGCTAAGAGGTGAATATGTTTAAGCTTATAGTTGACTGAGAAACAGGTATTGTTTGAGACATTGTGGTGGTGGCAGTTAAGTTAGAAAACAAGTCTGGAAAATTTTGTAAGAAGTTATTTGAAACAAGGCTGTTAATAAGGCCAAGGTAACAAATCTAGAGCAATGTAGAGAATATTGATGAACTTGTAAACACATGATAGCTAATCAAGTCAAAATGTGCCTGTAAAGACAAGCTGTACTGTTTAATTAAATTGGGGTCACCAACATAGAATATTGGGTTGGGTAGAGTTAACAACAATAAATCTGTGGTAGCAGTTCTTTTTTATTTTCTGTGTATCACCAGATTTGTAGACCTCTTTCAACCAAGTGGTACTGTATAATTCAAAGTAGTTCAGCAGCATGTGTTCTTCCAAAGGTTGGTAAAGCACAGGTTCAAACCTGACAGTAATGCATCCAGAGAAAAAGTCAACCTTCAAATTACAACATTAATAAAAGCAAAGTTTGCTTAAATGTGTTGTAGAAAATGTTTTAACATGGGTTGGAACAAGTAAAAGAGCATATATTTATGTCTGTAAAGTCAAATGTGGAATTCGGTGTTGTAGGAATAGTATTAAACATGCTTTTGACTGTTATACATAGTGAGGTAAACAGCAAAGAAAATAACATGCATGGTATGAGAAACTGAGACACAGCAATTTGATTTCTCATTCAGCTTAAATGTGCATTGTTATTTGAAACTAGCTGCAATGAGAATTCCATACAAAGAGAAACTGTTGGTTCCTGTGGTACTGATGTCTTTCAGTAGCTTGCATTTTGTTTATATAACCATATTCGTTAGAGAGATTACTTGTCTCTGATTGGTACAGAAAAAGCATGAAAAATAGCAAATGGCTAAAATGTTATCTGGTTGCCATAAGACCAAAACTTACTACATAACAACTAACCACTTCTCACTAGCTGTCAATCGATTCTTCTTAAGCCAACCAATTATCACATTATAACCAACCTTTAATACAACCTTCTATTCATGCCAATAAAAGAGACTCCACACAATCACTTGGCCTGCAAAACTGCAGCATGCTCTTAAAGATGTTTGAATATATCAGATTAAGTAATTTTGAGTATAATAAATCAGAAAAGAAAACTGGTTAGTCATGGCTTAACTGCTGGTTGAGTGATATGAGAGAAATATTTCTTCCACATGCAGATGTCATCAGAATATGACAACAGCCATGATTTTGCATGGAACAAACTAATTGCAGAGGAACAGCAAGTGTTGTTTACCCCCTTTGCTCATCTCTGTTGTGACCACCAAGGGAATCTGTGGGCATACAGAAATTCACTAGATTGTGAACTGAGTGTAACATGTCCAGACTGTCACACAGTACCTCATGTGATTCATCACTGCATATCAAAGTATGGAAAATGGTCTTCCACCTCACAGGAGACATAGTTAAGACTGTTAAAACAAATCTGTGGGTAGTACCTAGTCATTCAGTCAACTACATGCATACCACCTGGGGGTTATACAACAACAACCTACCACTTATGAGGTAAAGATGTAACTTAGTCTGCTAGAAGTAGTAGCCAAACCTCCCTTAAATCACCTCTGTTTTAACTAAAGACACATTGAATAATGTATCATTTTTGTATTCTCTACCAAACTAAACATAGTGTTCCAGAATATAACTGGCTCAATGTTAAATTTATCTAGATATTTTCTTTAACCAAACATGCATAAATGAAAGGCTGTACCTTAATCTCTCATTCGCACTCTTTCACATGTGTATATGTGATGTATATGTATATAAGCTGTTAATGAAAATCTTTTATTTTGTTTTCAGGTGTTGCTTTCCGTGGCCTGCCAAATACTCCTTTATATCCTGCAGTTTCTGCTGTATATGGTAAAACAGAAGTATCTATGGTATATTTAGGGCCACCTCTTGATGGCTGACCATTCCCAAATGAACTATAAATAGAAATGGACTTAAAACAATTACTAGTTGATTAAATCTCCTTCCATGAAGTTCCAGTCCACAGTTGGCAGCTCTGGTGCAATATGATGTCTACATTAGTTCCATTAACTATGAACAGCTACATACAACCATATAACATCATTGCAAATGCTGGTGGCCCAGGAATTTTGCAGATGGAACTAAAGGACGATAATAATGATGAGAGACACAGTTTCTGTTGTTGGTTTTGTTTTGTTTTTTTTATTTACTCCCACTATCCACCACTCAGCAGGAATCTGTTTGAACTTCTTGAAGCGATGATGTTTCCATACCAATTTCCATTTTTTTTTTTTCGTTTTTTTTTTACTTATTTATTTAAAATTTTATTTTGTTTTGTCTTTTTTTTTTCTTTCTCATTCCTGGAAGATGAAAAGAAATCTGAGTGTGGGTGTGTGTCTGATTTAATGCCATCATCATGAGTTAAATTTTGTTTTGTTTTTGATGATTATAAGAAATTTATTTACATCTATTTTTTTATTTCATATTTTTTTTTTTTTTAAATCCATTTATTTATTAACAACCCACAAAAAGAAAACACGTAAGAAATGCAACAAAATATTTATTAGGGAGACATACTAATTATAATATTGGGAGACCTAAATCTCTCCCTCTCCCTCTCTCTCTCTCTCTCACAATCTTTATCTCTGTTCAGAAAATTAATTTCTCACCTTAATTCCACAGAACCCTGTCTGTTTGTTACTTAAAGGTCAACAACTAATAAATGTTCATGATTAAAATAGATCAACAAAGAAGAGGTTTAAAGAGACATCTGAATAAACCTATCTTTGGTCTCACCTTCATATAACTATTATAATTGTTTCATTATTTCAACATTTCCTGCATTCCATGCAAATGTCTTCAGTAGAACAATTATGCAATGCTGGTTTTTATCCTATTTGCATAGAGTCTCTGCATGTGTCTGTATTTGTTTGTTTGTGCATGCATGCATGCTTGCACGTGCATGCATGTATGTATGTGTGTGTGTGTGTGTGTGTGTGTGTGCATTTATGGATGTGTAACGTTCACAGATTTTTAACTGGTTGCCTTTTTCATTAAATGACTTTGATCTAAATGACCATCCTCTATTCAGCATTAACGTGTATTTTTAAACTGCTAGAGAGCAAAAATGAACACACAAAGAAAAAGAACAACAACAAAAAAAAAAAGAAGCAAATAACCCTTTGACTTTTACTTCAACTATCTGCTCAAACTCTGTATTAAACTTTAAAGGAATCTCACTCATATCAATTCTCATTCTCTGTCAATCCTTCAGTCAATCAACACAAGTTTGATTTATCTTCACCAACATCCAAGTGAAACATTCTTTCCATCTTCTTTTTATCTACCGCTAATCTATCAACTTCTTATGACAACAACAACAACAAAAATACAAACATGCACTAGAAAATTAGTAATATTAAAGAAAAAAAAATATTTATACCTTATTTTTATGTATTCTTGTTTTGTAATTTTTTTATTTGAAAATGCATTTATCTTTTTATACATCAACTTATCTTGTTATCAATTTGTATAGTTTAATTCCGAAATCTTAGCCAATTAACTGTTGACTATGTATGTGTGTGTGTATGTAACTATATACATACATATACATGTGTATTTACATGTACGCGTATATATGTGTGTATATATATACATGTGTATATATGTATGTGTGTATATATATATGTATACATGTGTGTATATATATACACACGTGTGTGTGTGTGTATATATATATACATGTGTATATATATATGGATGTGTGAGTGTATATATATATATATATATGCATGTGTGTATCTCTCCTCTTCCCACACTCATATACATGCATCTTTCTTTCATTTTTGACTCTTTATTTAACATATTGTTGGGGTTTTTTTTATAAACCTGTCATAGGCCAAATTGATTAATTCATCTTTTACCCCATAGATTCAAGAAACATGACTTGTTCAAATGCTTACTTCTGAGTCCGAATGACAAGGTGTGTTCTTCATATCTGTGAAACCTCAAGTAATGTACCTCTGAGTCAAACTGTTAATACAAATATCTACACTCCCCAATGCATGTTGAGTACGCTTTCTTTTCTTTCTTTTGTACATCTATCTATCTAATATATTCCTAGGGGTGACCAGTTCATAGGAACATGGATGGTTAGGCCATTTAGACTAAAGAACTCAAAATGAGAAGTTTAGGTGTCAATGCATTTTATCCCAAGCTGTGAGTCCAGCGAAATATACACCATATTGTGGGGTCTCTTCAGGAACTCCCAAAGAACTCCTGGCAAAACAGAATATATATTTTGTTGGGACTCATGGTTAATGATAAAATGTATGCATGTATATGTGTGTAATATGACTGAATAATAGGATACAAATATATTTGTATCCTAGCTGTAAAGAGAGATCTATGTGTTTTGTCTTTGATCCCACCAAATACATTATTTCAGAGCAAAACTAGAAATATATATTTATACTCAAACACCGTGACTTGTTTACTGTTCATTATGTAATGGTTTTCATTGATGTTTTCGGATCAGATGAAAAGGTATGATAAGCTAATAATTAAAATGAAAACTTTTTTTTAAATAGGCACAATACTATAAATTTTGCAGGAGAATATAATCAATTAAACCGAGTTCTGTATTTTATTGGTACTTACTTTAATGTCCCCAGAAAGATAACAGGTAGAAATCAACTTAGGTGAAATTTGAACTTATGGCATAAAGAGACGTTTTTAAATGGTTGATGTTATACTGATTCAAAAGTTCGCCATATTAATAAAACTAATTGTTTTTTTAAAATATAGGCACAAATCCTGAAAGTTGGTGAGGACGGGTAAGCTGGTGATATCAACCCCAGTACTTGACTGGTACTTTTATTTTATTTTATCAAATCTGAAAGGATAAAAAACAAAATTTATCTTAGCAGGATTTGAACTCAGAACATAAAGAGCAAGAATAAATGATTCAAGGCATTTTGTCTTACACTCTAATGATTTGGCCAATCCACTGGTTTAGGTAATAGTAGTAGTAGTAGTAATGGGTTTCAAATTTTGGTACACAGCCAGCAGTTTCGGGGAAGGGGCTAAGTTGATTACATCAACCCCAGTGCTTAAAATGGTACTTATTTTATCAACCCTGAAAGAACGAAAGGCAAAATTGACCCTGACAGCATTTAAACTTTGAACGTAAAGACGGATAAAATGTCACTAAGCATTTTGCCCAGCATGCTAACAATTCTGCTAGCTCACCACCTTAGTAGTAGTAGTAATGATAATAATAATAATGATGGCCTATCAATGTATATAGTGAGTTTCTTTGCCCTAGGTGTTGGGAAGACACTCAGCAAGAAATGGAAACAAAACTGAAGGAAGAAAAGCTAATAATAATAATTGTTTTTAACTTAGGCACAAGGCCTGGAATTTGGAGTTGAGATGGTGGTTAGTCAATTATATAGGCCCCTGTATTTGACTGGTAGTTTATTTTATCAACCCCAGGGGTATGAAAAGAAAAGTTAACCGTGGCAGGATTTGAAATCAGAAATGTAAAGAGCAAGAATTAAAACCACAAGGCTTTTTTTTTCCAATGCTCTAATGATTCTACCAATCCAATAATAATAATGATTTCAAATTTTGACACAAGGCCAGTAATTTTGGGGGAGGGGATAATTTATTACATTGACCCCAGTGTTCAGCAAGTACTTATTTTATTGATCCCTAAAAGAATGAAGGGCAAAGTCGACCCTGACAGAATTTGAACTCCGAATGTAAAGACGGACAAAATGCTGCTAAGCATTTTACCTGGCATGCTAACAATTCTGCAAGCTCACCACCTTCAATACAATAATGATGATGATGATGTTGTAATAAATGACTAATACCAAGAAAGAAACTTTATATGAAACCTACAAAAAAAACATTACAATATTAACCTCCTAAATTCTGAAGAATTAGTTTTAAATTACTTTCAGATAATTGCTTAATTTCCAATTAGTTGATACTTACAATGAATGTGGTTGTGTAACTCAAACGTTCTATGACTAGTCAATCACTCTAGTATTAATAGTGTCATGAATAAGTAAGTTCTTATTGAATGGAATTCATGTCTTATGGTAGGCAGGTTGTTTTATCATCATTTAATGCCTCTTAGCTCTGAATTCAATCCCATTAACCCTTTAAAACAGCCTTGTCTGACCAAAATATTCTATCAGTTTTATGTTAAAAACTGGCCAGATCTGGCTTCTCACACCTACCCTATAATGTCATTCTAAAAATAAACTATCCCATCATTGAAATCTCAAAGCTACGAGATAATGCAGGATTAATTCAAAACAATGTGAATAAATAAGCATTGCATTTGATGGAGTAATTTGAATGCTAAAGGGTTAAAGCTACATTTTCTTTTCATTCCTATAGGTTTGATGAAATATAAAGTAACAAAATAGTGAGACTAATCAGTCAACTATATCTTCTCACAAAATTAGCCTTCAATTTTGTCAAAAGAGATTATAATGGTTAAAAGTGTGGTAAAGATGGCACAAATAGTAGAGAGCTAGGCTACATATTTAACTACATTCAATATGGTGCTTCGCAATTTAGAATCTAACTTCAGCGAGTATCAGAGTTGATTAAACATGCAATGATTTTGCTTTAAATATTTGTACAGATAAGCTGTTGGAAGTTCATAACTAAAGGAATAGGTTCAACCTTAAATTCTAGCTCTAGTCAAGCGAAAGCAATCTTTAACTATGGCCTAGGCTGTAGATAGTGTTTCATGGATGGATACAACACTTCTGAATAAAGCAGTATTGTATTACTTTGCTTGACAACCATTTATCCATGCTAATGTGGATAGGATCGCAATTGCAAATTATACATTTGAACATTGTTAAAACAGGTTCTAATTACTTTGAAATAGTAATTAGTCAAGCAAACAAAATCATGTGTCATTCTTTGTGTCACATGCACAGTATTGTAAAAAGATTTCAACTTGTGACCATGTGGTCATTAGTTTAATATTTTAATCTTGAATTAAAACTGAATTCTTCGTAAATACTACTTTAAAAATTGATATCAAGACATTACCAAATTCAGCTGGGTTGCACTTGATATTAAGGTAGTATCAACTATAAAACTTTAGGCAGAAACTAACATGAAGCATTAAGATATTTTGTGTTTGGGATAAAAATGATTGTCTTGCCTTTTCACATTTCAATGTTTATGTTAAGTTATATATGATCCTAATTGGCCTATTTAGATATCAGTATTGTGTTTCTTCTGGTTCTTTCTTTCATAACTCTTTTTTCTTTTTTTTTTTAATCAAAGTTTCTTATTTTCCCTGAAGCATACGCTGAATTAGAAATTCTTCAAGAAATGTTAATATGGAAAATATTAATACAGCGTTCCGAGTTATACTTGCTTGGCAAGTGATTTAATCTGGGTTGTGTTAAAACTGTTAGGCCTTTAAAATTATACATAAATTGACATTAAGTTCTAATACTGTGTCAAAAATATTTTATCATACATCTACATGATTATTGATACAATTCTTACTGCATTAAAACAACTAGGAATGTCAAATCAAATAATAAATTTAATAATTGATGAATGCTCCTGTAAGAGCCAAATAAAAGTCGCATATTTTATTTAATACTTGTAATAATAATAATAATAATAATATATAATTCTGATTTCTAATTCTTTGAGCTAGTTGGTATAAAAACAATCTATTCTATCTTAAACTAATAATGTATAAGCATCAACCACTAAGTCGGTGGATATTTTATTCAAACTACATTACTCCACAATAATCATAAAATAGATACAGATCTCATGTCCCCCTCTTGCCATATAGAAGATTAATTGAAACAGATGGCTACTAAAGGACAGAGAATCAAGCCAATGTATTATTTATGACATGCAGCATTTTCTCTAGCATTCTATAACTGAGTGACCTTCTCTTTTAAAATCCTTATTGATATATTCTATACAAAAGGGGACAAAACGGTGATAGAGGTCAACCCTAGATTATTGGAGATGTTATTATGCTGAAAGTTTTGTAAGAAAAATATGATGTAAATGAAACACACACATACAGCAAAGTGTAATCTGTGAAGAATATCTTTCATAAACAAAAGTGCGGTTTGTTTGTGTGCTGTGAGTTGGAAGTAATGTTTGTTTTAAACAGGCTCTATGGTGCTACTTAGGCATTTATCAGTAGAACATGACATAACTATTGTTGTTGTTTTTTTTGGGGGGAGGGGTCTCTTCGCTCATTTCTTAAGATACTGGTTTAAGACATGGATATTTCTGGTTCTGATAGCATTAATTTTTAGCAATTCTAGTTCATCCTTTGCACATGTGAAATATATAAAAACAAAAAAAATTATTGATATCATTTAGAAACTTTGCAAGTTGCAGTCCAAATATTACATATATTTATTCATTTTCAAATAAGATTTTTTTTTTATTATTATAAACAAGTTAAAAATACTGTTATTGTGGGTGTAAAGATAAAACTTTTGCTTATATTCATGATATAGAGTTATTGATTTTGTTTTGTACATATAAATGATGTATAAATGGGAATGATTCTCTATAAAAATTGTGATAGCATAAGTTCAACAGAGAAAATAGACAAGTCAGGTGACTAATTAAATGCATAGCATGTATTCAAAATAGTCTCATTTCAACTGTAATAAATATTTTCACTACCGAATGTTGTTTACAAGAGAAGACATTAGTTGTTGATACTGTTTAACCCCTAGCCAGCTCTAATTGAACAGACCTATGATCTAAGACATTCCAATAAGGACCATCCTTTCCTGTTTTCAGATATACTGATTTGTACATATTTTTTGTGTGTGTGTGATTTGAGGGATTTGGGGGCACTATTTCTAGCAGGTTGAGCTTGAAAAGATATTTGTGTGGTGGACAATGTATAAGGAATTACTGAACAGAATTAATTGAATTATGGAACTAATAGTATATCATCATCATCCTTTAATATCCGTTTACCATGCTGGCATGGGTTGGACGGTTTGACCAGAGTTGGCAAGCTAGAGTGCTGTACAAGGTTCCAGTTTGATTTGGCTGGCTTTCTACGGCTGGATGCCCTTCCTAACGTCGACCACTTTACAGTGTGTACTGGGTGCTTTAACGTGCCACCAGCACAGGACTCTTGGCACAAGTGCTTTTTATGTGGCACTGGCACAGGTCTCTCGACACGAGGAGTGAAATATTAATACAGTAAAGATAAAATCTGAACAAACCCATTTGCACTCATTTAAGGGAGCTGAGTCAGATTAACTAATTAATCACCTGAATGCCACAAATAAACAAAACGGTGATAAAGTTAAAATTTTAACTTCTTAACCTCAATTAAATTTACCCCGCTCTCTCTACTTTAAAATTTTTTTTTTTTTTTTTTGCATGAGTGATTCATGTTTATACTTAACTGAATTGACTTTGAATATAATAAGTCTGTAAGTGATTATTAAAATGTTATCTAAATTAAAATACTTCTACTTTTATTTTAATGATTGGAATACAATTCGATATAGCTTTAGTTCCAATCTTATACATTCAGGGAAATTCTAATTACTTCAGCCAAATGTTTTGACATATAGCCAATAATAAAGCCACTGGTGAGTCAAGATTTTTAATGAAATACAAAATTTAAAGCAAAATATCCTATTATTTTAATACTTAAAATCTTTGCAGGTAAAAGAAAAAATGATTTCTCCCATCCCCACCCATGTTTATATTCCCTTAATGTGAATGTGGTCCTTAACTGAAGGAAAACTTTGCTATTTTCACTTTGCTGATCAAAATGTTGATCGGATTGACTTGAAGTTAGGTTCAAACCAAGTTTCTCCACTCACATGCCTGTTGCCTTATTCACTATTTATTCATATTTTATTCACAAATATTATATAAAAGTAGTTGAATATAATATTTATGTTTTGAGTTAATATATTGCTGTAATAGGTTAATAGTTAACTATAACAGGTGTCAAAATAGTTTCCTTTCCTGCTTCAGTCCTCCTCTACTACAACTACATTATATACTACATTTAAATAACTTCTTTTAGTACAAAACTTAATTGGTTTCAAGTACATTTGTTTCATAAATTTTAAGATTTCCACTTTGGAAAACATGATCATTTCATGCATTCAACTTTATTCTGCTGAGCCAAATCCTTCTTCTCAATATTTGTTTTATATAAGAAAATATAAACATAAACCCATAGTTAATTGAACCTTATTAAGTTTTTTTAAAACTTTCCTTCTGCCAAACTTTTGATGAAATAATTGAGTCATTACAAAGGAATGAGAAAGAGAGTATGTGTGCGCAAGTATGATCTGTGGTGTATGTACTTGCATTTTTATTTTCCAAGTTATTCTCTTTTTAGGAAAAAGAAAAAAATTTTTTAAATGTTTGTTTTGCTGTTCGGTTTTCTCATGAACGGACACTGATTCAATGTTGTTAAATTGTGTTTCAAATAAAACCTCAGGCCTAATTGTTTACCTCTTCCCCACCCCTAATTTTCTTAATTATACGCCGTTTCCTTGTTATCGCTATTTTCAGAGCAATTCATCATTTCCACTTGAAATCTTTAATTAACATCCATAGATATTACCAATTTAAACGCACTGAAAAAGAAAAAAATACTATATTCTATCTAGTTCAGCTATTTTCCTTTTTTCATTATTAAATAAAAAATAAATATTCAGACTTTGCACAATCTTCTTGATACAAACAATCAAACTTCAGTTAGTTTCCAGTGCCATACTGCATATTCTAAACTCTTAAAAATCTCAATGAAAAGTTTCTTCTACACATTGTTATACACACAGAAACTACATTCATCTGTTTTGTTCTATTATAAAGACTTCATTAAACCCTATTTTTTAGTTCTGACAGATATGCAGTCGTGCAAATTTTTAATTTGTTGAGATTAGTGAATGCTTTTAGAATCCCAGAACACTGTGGTGCTATTGAAAGTCAGTTTACAACAGCCAACTTAAAATCCAGTGTCATCTGGTGCTACTCTAAGTACATTAAACTGTCTTAATAAAAGGCCTTTTCATCTACTACACATTAACTGTTAACATTTCTATCTTGGTTGATACATTTCTGTTGTTGATACAACACCAAAAATGGAGACAATAATGAAGTACCTTTTTTATATTCATTTGTTTGTTTTCCCCAACAGCTGAACTTCTAAAATGTTGAACTGATAAGGATGCTGCTGTCTTGTCATTTCATTGTAATATGATTTGCTAGACAAAATTTTAAGATCTGAAGTTTTCTCAAACAAATTATTGGAAAACCTTTTTTTTCTTTTTTAAATTAAAAAATGACAAAAATATTTTCTTTAAAAAGAACAAAATGCTAGTTCTAATTAAAAGATTTTTTAATTGATTTATTAATTGTTTTTATTTTTCATGCTATTCTTAAAAAATTATTTGTTCGAGAGGAAAATGCAAAGATATTATTTACCTTTAAAGATTAGACTAGGCTTTAAACATTAATAACATCTTAAATGTTTCAAATTGATATGTAAGATTTTATCTTTTCCCATCACTTATCTCCTTAAATGTGATTTCTTAGAAAGGACAAATTAATACTTTTCCAGTTTGCTGAAGAATGGAAAAAGCAATACTTTCAAATTTCTTACCTCTTCAGAGGATCTTTTTAAGAAGTTTATTTTGAAGTGTTATATAAAAATGTAAAAATTCGCCTCACTTTTTTAAGTAACTTATTTCATGTAGTATTTCTTTTATGATATCGTTTTGTATTATATTATTTTGCATAAAATTATTTCAAGCATTTACCAATTCATTTTATGGAAATTCTAGTGTCAGTGTTTTCCTAGTGAACTTTATGATCCAATTGTGTTAGCTTTATTTCAAAATGTAACCGTCCATCTTCTTAAAGAGATACTCTAAGATTTTCATCTCAAAATTGGACACTCTTAAGGATATCATTGTTTTAATTAATCTTTTTTAAAAGTTACTGTTTATATTATATTACTTATAATAAAATCTAATAAGAATGTCCTGCAGCTTTAAAAACCTTTGCTCTAGTGAACCTATCATTCTAATTCTTATAATTATGGCAACATGATCTGTGTGCATGATTCGGAGCCCCTTTTTGTACTAATATGATCAAAAGTTTACAGGATAAATATTGAGGAATATTCTAAAGAATTTAAGAGTTTTGTTATATTTGATTTTAATGAAAAAAAAAAAAAAATAATCAATTGGAAATTTACTAAAGTATTTTTTAAATTTTTATATCCCTCTTATAGGAC
>JAOPUL010004099.1:84846920-84864948 GCA_027564515.1 Octopus rubescens
CAGTGGGATTGAACCCAGAACCATGTGGTTGGGAAGCAAGCTTCTTACCACACAGCCACACCGCGCCTATTATATATATATATATTCTCACATACACATAGCCACCATACTCTGAATATAATTAATTTTAAAGTACATAGTAAAAACAGTAGACTAGGAGTAAGGTAGAGCAGAGTAGATACAGTAAAGGGATCTGTTTGCTTATTTTCAACATAGTGATGTTTGTGAGATAAGCCAAAGTTGAGAAATGTTATCAGTGAGCTGAAAACAAATACATGAACCTATTATCTTGCCAAGATAAATTGCTAGCACCAGCTGATGAAGACACAATATATCTATGATCTTATACATGTGTGTGGAAGTGTGTCATCAGAATTTTTAAGTGACTTCCATTTTACAGTTAAGCTTATCAATAACACAGATTTTGTAACATACTGGTGCTTGAATAACCCTTTTTGAAATCATATTTCTATTGAGTCACAAACTATAAGGCCTGGTTATATGCTTCAACACATTATGAAAGTGAAGGCGCGTGGCTCAGTGGTTAGAGCATCGGGCTTTCAGTCGTGGGGTTGTGAGTTCGATTCCTAGACCGGGCTGTGTGTTGCGTTCTTGAGCAAGACACTTTGTTTTCACATTGCTCCAGTTCACTCAGCTGTAGAAATGAGTTGCGATGTCATTGGTGCCAAGCTGTATCGACCTTTCCCTTGGACAACATCGGTGGTATGGAGAGAGGAGACTGGTATGCATGGGTGACTGCTGATCTTTCACAAAAAACCTTGCTCGGACTTGTGCCGTGGAAAGGAATTTTCTAGGTTCAATCCCATGGTCATTCGTGACTGAAGAGAGTCTTTATCCTTTTAACATTATGAAAACAATCTAGAATTTAAATTTTTTTTTCAAAGCTTTGTCAGAGGAGGAAGCCTCTGAAACTGGGCCTCCAAGACAGGTGAGAGAAAGAGAGGGAATTATCTTCAAACTGGAGACCTGATCTCAAAATGCTTTCAACATAGTATTTCATAGAATAACTTTTTCCTTTAAAACTGGTTCTCAACCAGGGTCCATATGGCCCTTGGGGGTCCATATAAGATTTTGTTGTTAAAATTTATCTTCAATAAATTGGTTATACTTCTACAATACACAAAATATTTTAATTTATTTTATACAATTCCTAATAATATCTAATTATAAAAATACAGTAGGATGTTTTGTTTATATACATCGAATGGCTATGGAGACCCAGCAGAGTAAAGTAGGAACCAAAGGAGTCCATAGACAAAAAATGGTTGAGAACCACTGCTTTAACATTACATGAAAAGCTTTTAATTTATTTTTGTTTAGACCAGATATGCTATGAACAACCATCACAACTATATCCAGTACTACAATATCTTCCTTCTATTTCTAAGATCATAAGGCAAGGTTTGAGGCAAATTTATCTGCTATTTTTAGATGAAGCAACAACATAAAAGTCTCTTCAATGGCTTAAAACAAGCCATACACACACATATATATGGCATTAGAAAGGGCATCATATTTGTGTAGATTAATTAAAATTTTCTTACACACACACACACAGATTGTGTATGTGTGTACTTAATTTTTTTCTTTTAACTCTGCTACACAAAGTGTGTGTGTGTGTCTGTCTTTATGTCCCCCACCACCACTTGACAACCAGTGTTGGTGTGTTTACATCCCTGTAACTTAGTGGTTTGGCAAAAGGGACTGATAGAATAAGTAGCAGAGTTAAAAGAAAAAAATTAAGTACTGGGGTCTATTCATTCAACTAAAATATTTTCAAGGTGGTGCTCCAGCATGACCACATTCTAATGACTGAAACAAGTAAAAAATAAAAGAATATGTCACACACACACATAAGTGGAAGTCTGTCTTAAGCCCAAGCCCTCTGTCTCATCCGGCTAGGACTTACCAAAGTTTCTATGAGATTTGAATGACTAAGAGTACAAAATGGACACTAAATGATGATAATGATGATGATATATGATGTTATTGTTACTCTACTACACTGTTATTCTCTCCGCTATCACCCTATAGCAGCTACAGGTCTGTCCTCTCATCTTACTTTCTCTCACTCATCACCTCCTTTAGAAACATTGCCCACTTCACTTCAAGTCTCCCTCAGTTGTAGGCGCCACTTTGAGGCTCTCTAGTCTTGCAAGATACAAGATCTTCACAAGTGCTGGTGACAAAAAAAAAAGCACCAGTAAACTCTGTAAACTGGTTGGCATTAGAAAGACTTCCATCCATACAAACCATACTGAAGCATCCAACTCATGCCAGCATGGAAACTGGATGTTAAATGATGACATTACACATACACTAACACAAACACACATATACATACATACATAACATAACATAACATACATACATTACATAACATACATACAAACGTACATCTTCATCTTCTATACTTTAGACTGCGACCATGCTGGAGCACCACTTTGAAGAACTTTTAATCGAGTGGATTGACCACCAGTACTTTTTTTTTTCTTTTAAAGTCTGGTACTTATTCTATTGGCTTCTTTTGCTGAACTGCTATGTTATAGGGATGTAACCACACCAACACCAGTTGTCAAGCAGTGGTGGGGGACAAACACAAAGACACACATACACACACATACATATATATCTGTATATATGCATGACAGGCTTCTTTCAGTTTCCATTTACCAAATCCCCCAAGGCTATAATAGAAGACACTTGCCCACCCAAGGTGCCACGCAGTGGGACTGAACCTGGAGCCATGCGGTTGGAAAGCAAACTTCTTACCACACAGCCTTATTCCCCTCTTATTAATGTAGCATATTTTTATCTGCTTTGTTATGAAATAGTCTTTTTTCACCCCTGTGCACCTCTCTCAGCTTATAAAAATATAAACATCCTTCCCCTTGTCATTTCAGAATCTAAAAGTAGTAACACTTCCATTGTAATGCCAGATTTTTTTTTTTTTTACATTCATATGTTTTAGAATCTTGTTTACTATTTTAGCAGTAGATAGGGGGTGGGGGTGGGGAATCTAAACTTCGAAATACAGTAAGTATCACAAAAACTGTTCTAAATGCACCTTTACTCATCTGATAAAAGTACAGAAAGTTAGCTAGTATGTATAGCCTGAAAACACATTTATTATGTGTACTAAATACACTGCTATTCTAGAATATATATAATGTGACTCCTACATATATGCGCGTGTGTGTGTGTGTGTGTGTGTGTGTGTGTGTGTGTGTGTGTGTGTGTGTGTGTGTGTGTTTCTGGATGGATACTTATTTGGAGTATTATTAAAGGCCAAATTTCCTTCCTGTTATAGGACATAAATGTTGATTGGAAATGTAAACAGAAGGACAGTTTTTTTTGTTTTTTCTTTTTGTTTAGATCATCTCAAGTGAAAAGCAGAAACGACAATTTCACACACACATACACATTCTCATTCTCTCTCTCTCTCTCTCTCTCTCTCTCTCTCTCTCACACACACACACAAATGTGTTCAATGCAGGTTCCTTCTACCAATTTCACTCACAAGGCATTGGTCAGCCCTGAGCAATAGTCGAAGACATTTGCACAGGCCCTACACTGAACTTATGACCATCTGCTTCTGAAGTGAACTTCTTAATCACACAGCAATATTTGCACACACACACATATATATCTACCCCTCTCTCTCTCTCTCTCCTCCTCAATCTATATATATATATAAAGGGGTAAAGACCTCCTTCGGTCATGAATGACTATGGGATTGCACCTAGAAAGTTCACCTCCGAGGTACAAGTCCAGGCAAAGTTCTTTGTGGAAGACCACTCCACACCACCAATGTTGTCCAAGGGACAGGCAAAGGCCAATACAGCTTGGCACCAGTGACGTCGCAACTCATTTCTGAGTGAACTGGAGCAACGTGAAATAAAGTGTCTTGCTCAAGAATACAACACACAGCCCGGTCCAGGAATCGAACTCACAACCTCACGATTGTAAGCCTGAAGCTCTAACCTCTGAGCCATGCCCTATAATATACTGTGCTAGATGACTCTAGCCCTGAATGTATCTGGTATACTGTATCAGTAATTTACCACCCAATGTTCAAATATATTTCCATGTTGCATCAGAACAAGTAGACTCCATACATTTTTTTCCACTAAGTTGTCATCTCCCTCTCCAAATCACTATATTCTCTCAAACCACAAATATTTAACATTTTATCTGATTATTGCTGAATAGAAATTCATTTTGAAATCAAATTTATCCAGTTTTTACTTGAAACTCTATTTTGTTATTCTCACTCTCTCTCTCTCCTCTCTTTCTACAGGTATTCTCCCCTCAACACACTCTGCAGGAATGTTTAGTTGGTTCCCTATACTTTTCCCCATAAAGGTATTGTTGATTTACTTTTTTTATACAATACTAGAAAATTTCCATTAATATTAGGAAACTTCCACATCATATAATTGTTACATTATTAACTAGATTATTGCACTGAGATAATCCATCTGATAATGGCAGAGGGATTTTAGCAATGTGCTAACCAGTGACATTATTATATTGTGAAATATCTAATATATTAAAAGAAAGAATGTGTGTGCGTCTCCCTGTCTGTCTGCATGTTACCTTCTAGAGCCAAAACCGCTAAACCGATTTTTTTCAAACTTCACACCCTCATTAGTTATGTTTACAGGCAGGTTTTAAGTACAAAATGGTTTCAAAGTTCCACTGCATAATAGGGGAAAACCGCATAAAACAGGTATTTTTACCACTTTTCCCCCTCTTACTCCTGCAATTTTCCACTGATTTTCTTCAAACTTATTGACCGCATTCAAGCTTTTTTTGTCGGAGCTATTGCAATGTTCAACAAATCACCTGAGCAACGCCGGGTATGCCTGCTAGTATATATAAAGTGTACACAGTATAGGAAAAATCAAACAAAATGGTTAAACTCTATGGCAATAAAATATTGATGTCTTTATGTAGGGGTTGACAGAATATTTTCAATATTTCATTTTTCACAATGTTTCTCCTGAGACACAATATGTATGTGCACAGAAATAGCCACAAAAACAGCCATTTCAAGACGTAGCTATATTTTTTTCAAGCAGATAATGAAAGTGAATAATATATTCTCTAAACAACTATAGTTTTCTATGCCAACCAGATAAAATCTTGTACATTTTATTGATGATCTTTCCATCACTACTTTAGCTCATGCTCAGAGTCATTTCCAGTACTATCCAAAATAATTAATGGTTTCAAATTTTGGCACAAGGCCAGTAATGTTTTAGGGGAGGAGGTAAGTCCATTAGATCGACTCCAGTGTTCAATTGGTACTTATTTTTTGATGCCAAAAGGATGAAAAGCAAAGTCAATTTGTTCAGAATTCAAATAAGACTTGTAATTATATTTCAATAATTTTACTTGAATACAAAATTTTATGAATACAAAATTATTAAAATAATATAATGAAGGAGTTGAAATATCAATAGTTTGTTTTCTGTTATTATTTAAATTTTATGAGGTTCTTTTCATATGTTATAGCCTAACTCTAAAAATACATGACTTAATACTTAGATAAGTGTGCAATACTGGAATATAAAAGCTTAATGTGGCATAAATATGGAGTCTTAATTCTTATGGTAACATGTCCTGCATTTACAGCAAACACATCATAAATTATATATGTATAAAATAGCCGCTATAAAAGTTGGTTAGTTAGTTGCTTGATTTCATCTGTATAGAGAGATAGGAAAAGAAAGTAAAGGAGAGAATCAGAGAGAGAAGAGAGAGAGTTAACAGAAGAGATGTTGGATGAATGCACATTATTACACATTAAAAATGAAAAAGAATCGTCTCTGACAAGATCAAAAGAGTGAATTTGTTTCACATATTTATTTTTTTTCCTGCTCAACATTATATAATTTGTTTCAACAGAATAAAAATATCACTAATGGGAGAAAGTAATAACTGTTTTAGTTCTAGTTGAGCACTCAAAATCTTTGATAGTAAAAGTAACCAACTATATCAATATAGCAAAATGTCACAGACTGGCATGGAATTAATAGGTATATATATATATATATACCCATCCAACCCATGCATGCATGGAAAAACGGACGTTAAATGATGATGATAATCATTGTTGTTTTAACAGCCACTTTTCCACACTTGCAATGGGTCAGATAGAATTTGTTGAGGCAAATTTTCTATGAACAAATATCCTTGTAAATCTCACTTGTTTCCAAGTAAGGTAATATTTCCCCCATAGCCAGACACAAAATCCATTCACAAGGCTTTGGTAGGCCCAGAGTTATAGTAAAAGTCATTTGACCAATGTGCCACATGGTAAGACTGAACCTGAAAACAAGTGGCTGAAAACACCCACACAGTAGTTATTCCATAGCACAGAGCATAAATTAATTTTTAATCCCAGCTTTCACTGCTCCCATTTTCTAATTTGACTCGAATGTCTCCACTTTATATTTATGTGAAGTAATTTGCATAATTTTGTTTAGTTAGGTATTGTTTTCAAATTCGTTTGTTATGCAACACATAAACAACCTTTGCTAATCACACTTAAATGTTTGGCTGCAAACAACTAAATAAGCAGTTATTTGTTTTGTAAAATATTTCAGTTTATTGAAGTTCATACCATGAGCCTAGTCATTAACAGCTTAAGGAAAGCTTCTTATAAGGTTTTTAACATCAATGCTTTTTAATGTTTACACCAATTTAAATACAATTTAAGAAATAACTTTTAAGTACAGACATGGCTGTGTAGACACAAAGATTACTTCATAATCACATAGTTTCAAGATTTTTCTTACTATGTGGAAACTTGAACACATGCCTTCTGCTTTAGCCTTGGGCTGACCAATACCTTGTAACTGTAATTGGTAGATGGAAACTGTATGGAAGGAAGCCTGCCACACACACACATGCGCACACATTATATATATAATTTGTGGATTAACAAGGGAACTAATGGTTTCATGTAAAGAGATCTTCACAAATGTTTTTAAGTGTGCCACATGGAAGTATTGGTACTTGTTTCCAGAGATGAGTACCAACACTTCTATGTGGCACACTTGAACAATTGTGAAGATCACTTCACATGAAATTATTGGTTGCCTTGTTAACCTACAAATAAAGATCATTAATTCTACCAATGCGGTGTTGAGCACTCATTCTCACTGTTCAATATTAGTGTGTGTGTGTGTGTATATATATGGTGAGGGCACATGACCTAGTGGTTAGTGTGTTGCACTTACAATCACAAGGCCATGGGTTCAATTCCTGGACCGGGCAGTGCCTTGTGTTCTTGAGCAAAACACTTTATCTCATGTTGCTCTGCATTCCCTTTGACATCTTATGTATGGCATATTGTGCATCTGTACAGACAATGTTGATTTGATGGAGGGGTGATGTAACATACAGCACAAACATTTGATCACATCAGTGCAGGTTGTTCAGCAAGAAATTGCAGAACTGTCTTTCTTAGATTCAAGAGATTTCGATAAAATATATATGCATGTATGTATGTGGGTGTATGTATATATATATATACAATGCACTTCCATGCAGTTTCCATTTACCAAATTCACTCACAAGGCACTGGTCAACCTGGGGCTAGAGTAGAAGTCACTCGCCCAAGGTGGCATGCAGTGGGACTGAACCCAAAATCGTGTGGTTGCAAAACAAACTTCTTAATCACACAGCAATAAAAATAGTTTCTTTTTCTGTAAAAAAAAAAATGAATAAAGTACTTAATAAGCTGTGCATGTAATCTGATAACATGGCCATAAACATGGGTAAGTAAATGTGTAAGATTGAAGAGGTGTGGTCTGAATATAGTTTATTGTTTTTTAAGGCTATCTCTACAGATATTCTATAGAAATTATAGCCAGCACTGAATTGTTATGACATTTCATATAATAAATTAATATAAGTTAATAGTTTATTGTATGTGTAATGCAGAAAAGGTTGAGTGGAAGCAAGTTAAGAAAGTAACTTGATCTCAACACATAAATTCTTTTGATACCAACCCACCCGAGACCACCCTTATTTCTCTGACACAAACTTCCTGTTAAAAGTGATCTAAATTAAAACTTTCCATCTAAATTTCATGTTAAATTATGTTCAAAATATCAGCTTAATAAGTTAATTTATGAAATTCTTCCTCATTTTCAAAAATAATTGAAACAAAAGCAGTGTATATCTGCAGAAACATGGTCACAAAAGGGTTAACCTATGTTTTCAGGAGTGAACTAAGATGATTAGATATGTAATATGAATGGATATTACATGTTGAATGAGAAATGACTATGAGGTGTAGTAAAAGGTATTTTTCGCACATTGATCTCGATAGAAAGAAGTTTTTAGATCAGCCCCCAAAATATTGAATGTCATAGATAACATTTGATTATATACTATATTATGAAAATATACTATATTACAGAGCTGAAGAACTTAAGTCAGTATCAGAAACAGAATTTAACCCTTTAGCATTTAACCTGACCATATCCAGCCCCAATATTCTATCTGTTTTATGTTCAAACTGACTGGTTTTAGCCTCTCACACCTACCCTACAATGTCATTCTAAAACTAAACAATTACATCTTTGAAACCTTGAGGTTACAAGATAATGCAAGATTAATTCAAAACAATGTGAATGAATAAGGATTACATTTGATAGAGTAATCTGAACGCTAAAGAGTTAAGGTATTTACGATGATCATGATGATTTTCACAAATGAATAGTCACAATCTCTCAGACAATATAATATTATGTATAGTTAGTAAGCCTTGTAAATTCAGACTTATGCATGAACTGATTGGACTAGACTCGATAATGTTTGTCATTCAAATAGGCTTTATTATTTCACAAATTGAATTTATCCATCAAAATTACATTCTACATTATCTCATAACTCTAGTTTTTCTAGGTCTTCTATTGTTGCTGCCCACATACCACTGGGAATTTTAATTCACTCAGAATAATGCTTACTATCTAACCTTTTCAATATAATTGCTATAAGATCAACAGCTTATTCTGACCACCATCATCATCATCCCACCATTTACTATGATCACTACACGCTATAACTTCTCTTCTACTGTCAGGCCATCATACTTGCAGCCTACAATGGATACAGTTCCATAGAACAGCTATCCTGCTCCATAAAGTCAATAAAACTATGGTCTAGAAATTATACCTCCACCCATACCTCCAATTCCTTTATTGTTGCCAAGTAGAGTTCACTCATTTCCTTTGTTTAGAAAAGATGTTTCTTCAATGCTAGATATTAATAGTTATAGATTTATCTCATCCTTTGCAGTAAAAAAAAAAAAAAAAAGTAAAATGTTTATATCTTTGCCAGATCCCAATCTCAAATGGAATGAATATTTGGATACAAATACTGGCTAATAAGGAAATTTTTTTAAAGTCAAACTGATACTTTTACCCTCAGTTCAAAATCTCACACCTCTTCCCAAACTTCGCAGCAAACATTATATACAAATCTACATTCCAAAAATAAAAACCTTCCTATATCCTCCTGCCTTACATCAATCACCAATTTCTCAAATGCCTTATAAATAGCATATTTAAGTCTATGATCCATTCCTTCTGTTTGTCTGATCCAAGATATCTCTCACCTCAATGGTCTATGAACAATGTCCTTTCTTCACAGACTGATAAAATATAACAGTAATGACAGGTCTTAGCAATAGGCAGAAATATCAGAAAAGGTATAAAATACTAGCAACTTATTAATTCTGGATTAGTCAGAAGGGGTAAGGCAGCATCACTGGTATTTTTTCATGGCATCCAAGACTGATAGGGAGAAAGAGATGAAGCAGAATGCATCAGTTATCCTCAGACTAAAGACCTGGTCTGAATTCTTGGAAAGAGTAGACTTTGCTAAACATCCAGGAGGTAGTGTTGAGTTGAGCATAGAAACAAATACAATCCATCTGATGGGCTTTACATAGTTTCCATCTATTTAATTTCACTCACAAGGTCAGGGTTGACCCAAAATGATAAAAGAAACTTGCCCAAGGTGCTGTGAAGTGGGATTGGATTTCATATTATTGCGAAGTGAGCTTCTTAACAATATTGACATGCCTGCACCCATACCTACTTTTGTTTACTCTTTATATATAGGTTCATTGCCAGCAAGAGTTGCACACTGGCTAAAAAAATAGCAATAAAATTTAAAATTTGTGTTTGAATGTTTTCTACTACAATTGTGCCAACCTAAATGTAGATGCCTGTAGAATATATGTAGTTTAAAAACAATTTAAAAGCACAGTTTAAAATTTGAAAATAATTTTTCCAATTTTTCTAAGCTATAATTAAATAACAAGATCCCTTTTCAGGAAGTTCATAAATCATTTTAGTCTAAGAAGTGGAATGACAAGGATTTCAGTCAGAATGTATCATGGCTAGATACAATCAAGAAAGAATACAGTATCCGTATTAAAAGTGAAACAACTTTCATCAAAGTTGCAGAAAGCTGCAAGCTGGAAATGCACCAGAAGGAGAATTAATACTTGGATGCTGGCAGAAGATATTGATGGTCTATGGAAAAGTCACAGATATGTATATTTAAAAAGTCTAAGAAAATCAGATTGACATACTAAAAATTGGCTTGGGCACAAACAAATCTTGTAACCAAGAATTAAAACACTAACTAAGCAAAACACTATAGGTCTGCGGATTGCCTAAACATTATGTATTAAATTTACACAAGCTGTTTCAACGAGACCATTTTTTAATCCAACAAGGTAGTGAGTGATGAGCAAACAGAAGAAAAGAGCATATGAAGATATACCAAATAACATTTGATAAATGAAGTGGTGCTCTCTGACATAAGAAAACACTGCAGAAAGGCATTTGACTATTTGCTACCCATGGTTGCTGTAATCACAGCAGTTGAAAAAAAAAAAGACAAGACTGCCCCCAATTGCTGCCAATTGGAAAGCTCAAAACAGACCTGGTCAACAATCTTAATACTTGCAATGAGAGCCGAACAATTGTTTTTGATGTTATAAATTTTCACAGGAGTATCCAAGGAGACATTTTGTCTGTGCTTCTGTTGGCAGTAAATCCAGTCATTTCTTTTTTAAAAAAAGTCCAGTACTTATGTTAGGATTTACAACAACATAAAGAGAAATCAATGTAACCCATAAGTTCTTTGTGGACAATCTGAAAGTTTATACTAGAAACATTTACAATGCTGAGAAATAGCAGGATTTAGTGAAAACATTTTCAGCTGATATAGGAATATAATTTAGCTAAAAAACATTGTACATATTTGATAGCTGAACACAGAAAAAAACATTTCCCAAATACCCAAGATCACAATGCATAACACCACATTCAGTAAGGTTATCTGAAGTTATTACATGCATTGAGGTTGTGACAGGAAACTGGTTTTTCAATAATTTAGTAATGTTTATCACCTTCTTTTGTGTTTGATCACTGTTAGAAATACCATCTCAAGCTCATATCTCTATGCTATGTTATAATATTGTCTGTGTATGCATACATTATCATCATTGTCATTTTCATCATTGTTTTCATGTCTACTTTTCCATGCTTGCATGGGTTGGATGAGATTGCATTACAACAGTGTTTCTACAGCCAGACATCCTTCTTGATGCTAACCCTCAGTTTCAAAGCAAATTAATAATCCCCTAGTCTATTGAACAATGAATAGCTCAGGCATGGTTATGTACAGAACTAGAAACAAACACTCTTTGAATGAATCTTTTGTTTACAAAGTTTGCACACCATGTCAAGATATGCAAATACACACATATGCTACACATCACCTAAGGCATCTTGTACTTGGACTATATTACAAATGAGTGGGTTTGTAAAAACGTCCAACACCACACTAGCTTTCATGAATATTTTCAAACAATGATGAAGAAAGCTTCGATATTATGGCCATAAAACAAGACCGAGTGACTTTGCAAAAACATTCTTCAAAGAGTTGTGGAGGGGAAATGAAGGAGTGACAGACAAAGGGGAAAATGGACAATGTCAAGAAATGAACAAACAAATCATTAGTAAAGTTCCAAGCTCTAACACACAGCTGCGACAGATGGAGAAAACTAGCACACAGTATGTTACGACAGTAACCCCACAACTTCACAGTAAGTTGAAAGCCCAAGACAAGACAATTGCTTCAGAAGCCTGAAATCATTAAGGTGGATGAGTTGACCAATCCACTGCTTATGATACTTGATGAGGTGAGCCTCCCTACTGAGACAGACTGTTATTTTTCCAACACTTCTGTGTTAGGTGTAATAGATTTCCAGCTGATGTTTAATATACACTTTAGACATTCCTGGTGTAATCTTTTGAGTATTTTGATGTGCAGTGAATACAAACAGAGTTCATGTCTCAAATGAGTATAGCAGAGATGTGACAATGCAAGTATCATAGATACACGACTTATTAGAAAGTTCCAAGTCCCTATCTGACCAAACTTATTTTTTTAAGTCTCAAATGCAAGCATGGCTTTCTCAATTCTCAAGTTGATCTCGGAAAATATGAAAGCATTCCTGGAGACAGAGCTACCAAGATACATAAAAGAATCCTCTACATCATGTCTTTAATTCTTAAATTGGAAATGTAGGGCTCTGCTTGTATGACAGTGATGCTCATTTTAAGACAAGGAGACACACACAAATATATATAAATAAATAAATAAATAAATATATATATATATATATATATACACACATAAAAGCATGCACACACATATATACATACATTCACATATGTGTGAGTGCTTATGCTTCTTTGTTCAGTTGTACATCCATTTTTTTCTTCTTCTATATTTGAGTTACATACAACTTGTGACAGATTTTCTATGGTCAGATGCTTTCCCTGTTGGCAACCCCTACCTGTTTTACAAGTAAGCTATTTATTTTTTTATTATCCACAAGTCAAAAACTGATACTACTGGACAGTGTCATACAGTAGAACTGAACACAGAGTCAGTTCTGAAGTAAACCTTTTAACTACACAGCCATGCCTAAGCACAGGCATATGTATATGTTAGGATATTAAAGAGAGAATAAAGATCTTTAGACTGAAGTAAAAGTAAATTGACAAACCAAGAGCAGTGTGCATAATGGTAACAGAGAAATGATGAACAAAGCGGCTTAAAGTGTGGTCAAGTTCAAAGAGGAACAGAGCATGTTTGTACAGGAGAATTATTGGAAATGAGTACGAATTCTGAGACAGAAGAGATATCAGATGGGGAAAAAGAGGAGAGACAAAGAGGGAAAACAGAAAGAGAGAACATGAGAGAAAGCTGAAAGAGAGAGAGAGAGAGAGAGAGTTAGAAGTAGAAAAAGAAAACAAGAGACAAAGAAGATGAGGGGAGGATAGTCACATTGAAAACAATATAAATAACAATGTTAAGCAAGCAATTCTGCAATGGATTAACATTAAAATCAAAATAGAGAGAAATTATACAGTGATTAAGTAAAAGGAATAAGATATGCGTACATATGTATATGTGTGTGCATAAATATATATATATATATATATATATATAGGCGCGGCGTGGCTGTGTGGTACGAAGCTTGCTTCCCAACCTCATGGTTCTGGGTGCAGTCCCACAGCGTGGCACCTTGGGCAAGTGTCTTCTACTATAGCCTCGGGATGACCAAAGCCTTGTGAGTGGATTTGGGAGACGGAAACTGAAAGAAGCCTGTCGTGTATATATATATGTATGTTTGTGCCGGTGACACGTTAAAAAAATACCCGTGCCAGTGACACGTTAAAGGCACCTGGTACACTCTCTGGAGTGGTTGGCATTAGGAAGGGCATCCAGCCATAGAAACCAAACCAATACAGACTGGAGTATGATGCAGCTCTCTGACTTTCCAGTTTCTAGTCAACTTGTCTAACCCATGGAAAGCAGACACTAAATGATAATGATGGTGATGGAAACATTTTTGAAAAAGTCTTTAGTTGTCTTGCTTTTTACAATTAGTGTTACCTAATTTGATGGTTCTGAGTTCAGAAATGCTCTCAGAAATGTTCTATCATGTCAAAACTTTTGTTAAACAAGAATTTCATTTTTTAACAAAAAATGTTAAATTTCACGATTAAATGCAATACTGAAATAAGAAACTAACACAAATTAAATAATACTTTTTATTGTTTAACAAATATATTACACAAAATGTTTAATTACACATCATAGGATAGATATTTCTCTCAGACTGGAGTTTCAGCTATACAAGGAGTGAACTTTCTCTTTGCTGATTTTCATGAATAACTTGCATCATGACAGTTTCCTTGCAGAGAGTGGCAGCAGTCAGCCATCATGTTTGTGTTCCACCTGCCTTCATACCTAGTCTCCATGGCCTCGATGTCTTGGTGGAATCTTTCTTCTTGCTCATCGCTTATTGCACTATGTTTGCTCACTCCCAGTCTATATGCCTGCCTGTCCCCTATCTATATGTCTGGCCGTCCCTGGGCTCAGTCTATATCTCCGTCTGTCCCCCGTTCAATATGTCTCATCAGTCCGTGATCTATATGTCCATCCGACTAACAATCACCTGTGTGCCGGTGCCACATAAAAAGCACTCGTGATGAGATGCCACGTAAAAGCACTAGCGTCGAGGGTCTGGTGCTGGTGGCACATTAAAAGCACCCAGTACACACTGTAAAGTGGTTGGCATTAGGAAGGACATCCAGCCATAGAAACAAAGCCGAATCAGACTTGAACCTTGTGCAGCTCTGGTCAAGCCGTCCAACCCATGCCAGCATGGAAAGCAGACGTTAAAGGATGATGATGATGATGATAGTCCAGATGACTGTGCAGAAAATGCAACTTTTACACTCATGCTGCAGGCCAGTGCTCGAAAACTGGTTTTAACAGGGTTTGCACAAGTTCTTCATAATTTGATAACTTCCTGTTTCCCAGAAAATCAGACACAACTGCATCAAAAGCATTCTATGCTTCTTTTCAACACCAGACATGGTATCCAAAAACTGCTTGCCCTGCAATAGCCACCTAATCTGTGGCCTGTCAAACACACCAACCTTAATTTTCTCACAAGATAAAGCTGGAAACTTTGTTTAAGTATTTGAAACAGTCATTGTCTCAGTGTTTCAACACATGTTTTTTTTACACAGACGTTGTCTTGATCACCCAGTTTCATGCCACAGTAAGTAAGGTAAGCTTTCTTCACAAAATCTGTGATTTTGTTTCGCTGCCTAGGTAAAGTGTGACATCCACAAATATAACAGAAAACATCAGGGCTGTTTTTGCATTTTCTTCTCTCACAACTAGCCATATTTCTGAAATACAAAACATATATTCAAGTCAGTTGTCACCTAGGAAAGGCCTTGTCAAAGTAAGCAAATGCAGATTTGTGATGGCAAAGTTCCATAAAGAGCATACATACCATGAAGTTCTTTCTACAGTTCTTTGATCATACTTGACAAAAAGTGACTTCACAATGAAAGCATTAAGGGTGCATTCAAAATACCAATTTTCATAAGAAATAGTTAAAGGTTCAACAAAATGTCTCACCTGGTTTGCAATTATAGTCTCACTAAATCAAGCACAACACGAGCATATCTGTAGAGCAATTCCACAAATATGAGACATGTATGATGTCAAGGACCACATATATGTGTTGCTTATTAAAATCTAATTGTATAATGGACGTTTCTGTCACCATCGTGACATTTAGAACTGGTTAGATTAAAAATAGTGAAAATTGCTCACGCTTGATGCTTCTTATTTACCGAAAATACTTAACTTGTGACATTTATCTTCACTTTTGTAGTTGCATTTACTTTAAATGATATTGCAAAATTATGTTTTTCAAAGTTATTTCAAGCTATATATATGGGCCTGCGTATGATGAAGTCAAGTCTATCCTTAGAAATGGTGACAATACCGGAAATGTTGAAAAGTGGACATTTGAGTTTAGTGAAAAATTTTGATGTGTGATAGAGCAAAATGGATTTCATTTTTGAAATCACTGCTCTCTACCCTCCCCAAATTACTATGAAACATGTCTCCAACGCCAGACAACAAAACCATGTACCCCAGTGTAATTTCTCTTATATGGATAACAAAAGGAAAATAGGTTGGTGACAGAATAAAAATGTACAGTAGGAAAAAACCCAGAAAAAAGGGTTTACAATCAATTATTGTTTTATTTGCTTCTGTCATTAGACTTTGGCCATGCTGGAGGAGAACCCGCCTTGTAAGGTTTCGAACAAATCGACCTCCAATACTTGGTTTTTTAAAGTTTGATACTTTTTCTATCAGTCTCTCTTTTTGCCAAACTGCTAAACTACAGGGACGTAAACAAAACAACACCGGTTGTCAAGTGGTGAGAGCAACAAAATATAAACACACACACATATATGTGTATCATCCGATTATTTAGTCGTAAATTTCTATATATGCTGACAGGAAGACAACCACTTATCGGATCAAAGGACATCACGAGAGCATTGTTGATAAAGGGTGTGTTCCCAGAAACCCAGGGTCCAATGCATGCTCAGTCAGCTCGTCCAGTAGGGGTTGTCTACCTCTTGCCAATTTAAAATTATAATTGTTATTGTACCTTAACAGGCTGGAGTGATTTGGCTCCTATTTCTAGTAATACCAGCTCTCTTTGAGAGCTGTTTAATCATAATTTATGATAAATTAAAATTCCTTGTTGGTATCATATTACAGCCTGCAGCTTCACGGCCCTATACTTTTATATATATATATATATATCATCATCATCATCCTCCTTTAACATCCATTTTCCATGCTAGCATGGGTGGGACGGTACCACAGTAGCCGGCCAAGCTGGAGCCTGCATGAGACTCCTGTGGTTTTGTTTTGGCAGGATTTTACAGCTGGATGCCCTTCCTAACACCAACCACTTAACAGTGTGAACTGGGTGTTTTTAAGTGTCACCTGCACTGCCAGGGTTTCCAGGTACCTGCAAGATATAAGGAGGGAAAGGGGAAGAAAGGCCCTCTAGGAGGAGAGGGAGCTTTTGGGAAGGTTATAATGATAGATACAGGTGTCTTGCTGTAGAGGGAGCAATGGTTACCTGGCCAGAGAGAGAGAGAGAGATCTGAAAGGCGAGGTGTCCCAGACAAATGCTGGGTATTGTAAGTCAGAATACAAATGGGTTGGCTAAGTGGAAGAAGTAAAGTGAGGGAGAGGGATGAGGGATGTACGTGATGGCAGGTCAGACCCTTGGGGCTCAAGTATATATATATATATATATATATATATACACACACACACACGACGAGCTTCTACAGTTTCCGTCTACCAAATTCACTCACAAGGCACTTATCAACCTGGGGTTTATATAGTTAGAAGACACTTTCCCAAGGTGCTGTGAAGTGGGATTGAACCCGAAACTACTTGTTTGCAAAGCGAGCTCCTTAATTAATTATACACCCATTATCTAAGTAGAACATCGTTTATTCTTCTTTAGAAAACAGACGCAGTCAACAATAACAAAAGAATTTGGGACATTTACAAAAAGGTGAAAAAGCACGGCATAAATTATTATAAGTTTATTAGTATCACTCCCTACAGAGAGGAGGAGGAGGGAAGAGAAATAGAGAGAGGGGAGAGGGAGATTGAGAAACAGAGAGAGAGAGAGCGGCGCCAGAGAAGGGGTGGCGAGAAAATATCGCGTTGCGAGATAAATTAATTTGTTCGTCGTCCCCCCTTACCACCTCTACTCTAATAGTAAAACTTTTCAATGTTATTTGAGTTAACATAACAAATACTTTTGACCTAATGATTTGTAGGCGTTTGGTTTTGTTGTTCTTTACTTCCTCTACGACTTTTCTTTATGTTTTTTTTTTATTGTTTTTTGTTTGTTTGTTTGTTTGTTTTTTTAAATTTGACTCGAACGAAATTATCTGACAACCCGAATATATATATATATCTTTTATCTTTTACTTGTTTCAGTCATCAGACTGCGGCCATGCTGGGGCACCGCCTTCAATTT
>JAOPUL010004099.1:84890257-84900520 GCA_027564515.1 Octopus rubescens
AGGGAGGGGGTAAGGGCGATTGCTGCAAGTGTGAGGCGAATCCGGCCACCCCCGTTCACGGGGACAAAACCAGATTTAAAACTTTGGAAGAAGAAGAATGAAACTGAACTTGGAAATGTCTTTTAACGATGACTAATTTAAATACTTTAATAACAAACCTCAATTTAAAAAGGTAGTACCTCAGATTTTTTCAAATGTAAATGCTTCTTTATTCATATTGTTTTGAATTAATCGTGCATTATCTTGTAGCTAAGATTTCGATGTAATGAAAGTCTGGCTGCAAGCATATTTGTCCAAATAGTATACTGTATCTAAATTTGCATTGACACCCGACTCCACAGAGCATGTAAAAATCATCTCTCGACTAGCCAAAAGGAAAAGAAGAAATTTGGCTGTTTGCATATTGTTAGATTTAATAAATGGCACCACTTCATGCAAATAATCGTTGAATTACTATCCACATCAAATTTAAATGAAACTTTGAAGACTTGCTAGCTTTTTTTTTACAACTATTGTAGCAGCTAACTTCTGCCATAAGACATTAATATTTATTACAACTTTTCAATTTGCAGGCTACCACAAAACCCATACATTAAAGTTACAATGACCAACTAAGATTTCTTGTGTGCATCAAACAGAAGTAACCATGTTAGTGCACCATGTTGAAGGAGTGTGTACTTACACATATGACCAAGATCTTTATATCAATACAAGTAACATTCGATCAAACTCCCTTCTTGATCTTTGCTGCCAATATGTTGTTCAACATGCCTCATTAACTTTGCAAGCCTTGGAGTATCTTCCATCGCACCTCTATAGGACTCTCACAGGATTTGCAGTTGTTGGCCATCGAGATAGGGCTTTAAACTTCTTATTACCCAACTGGCCAGATCAGAAAATGAGTGTCTTTGATTTAGTTCATGATCATTATACATCATTTAGTACAGTAGTACCTTGTACATGGGCCGAAGAAAAGTACTACTTACCCAACTTCATTATCACAACATTTGTTCATAAACTACTTCATTGCTTAGAAAGGGAACTTCCTCTAACATTGCAGCTGTTGGACTTAAGCGGTTTTAATATAGGTAAGTGCTAAGTACTTTCAGACATTTTATTTTAAGAGTGAAAGAATCTCTGAATCGTTTTTAAGCCACTTTTGCTCTCAAAATATTTAGCTGTTGAAGCAATAGGTTTTTGGAGATATAGCTAGAGACTAGCTTCCTAACGCAGACATTTTTCAGTATAATATTGTTTCTTATTTTACCAACACGGCATAAACGTCTCATGTAAAACTGAAACGGTGAAATGTACTTGCAAAGTATTAAAAGAAATTTTAGTTTCAATAACTTATAAGGATTATAAAGGGGTGGGGATCATCCACAACTACCCAGTCAAAACATTGTTTTATACGAAAAGTGTACTTCTAGCAATGTATGTACTTTTCACCATTTTTGATTTATACTTTAATTCTGAATCAGTTAAAGCAACATACTCTGATAATTGACATTTATTACATCTGACGACTGTTATGAACCACAATCGAAATTTCATTAATCCTAAGTGCCGTACACACGAAATATTGAATTTTAGCTGATAGACGGTACATCTAAAAACTTGTTACTTAAAAACATGGTGATCGATCATTTGAAAATATGATAGGCTCTGCAATTGTTCGTTTCATGGACTTACCGTTTAAGCTTTGATCAAAACTTCCCTTCATTTATAAATTATTTAAATTTTCATTTGCTTGCTTTACATAAAGTTTCCTTAAATGTTGATTACCTTAAACAAAAAGCACGCCATTTCCAAGATGAAAAAAGCCTCAACAAACGATCTTTGATTATTACCCGTGCTGTTTTTAAGTGGAGGATATACAATTTTTTTTCTTTTTACCTTTCTGATGCTGCGCTGCTGTTTGTGTATTTATATTTTGGAGTGCTGTTTAAAAAAGGAGGGTGATTATAGCAACCTTTAGAATTCCCTTTTCTCGGTTCTTAGTATTTCCAGTTTCATAAGAAAAAAAAACAAGAAAAACATTGTACATCTGAGGAACCTCAATTACTTAGGAAGAGATGGTGCACGAACAAATGAAGATTTATTTATTGGAGTAATCAATACTGCTTAATCGTTTCACTAGCTGATTTTGAATATGACATGAACAGTTGGAAGTACTTTGAAGGAATGGATATAAAGCGAAAACCGTTACTGGTCACTAATCTGAAATCACAGTCGAACATGTACTACGTAATCGCCTACATAGCCGATATTAACTGCAACCCAACTTGCCTCATTCCGCCACTCTCTGTATACCCATTTGCATCATTACTAGCCATAATACTCTCGATATAACAGACCACGTGTACGCCACTATATAATTGCTCGAGCCAACCTTTCAAACTCGTTCGTGTCACATCGTTGCCAATGTGTTATATGTATATTATAAATAGTAACTTAATATCTTTCAACACATTAAGGAATTTAATAAAAAAAAACATGTGAATAATATGCACTTTAAGTTTTTTAAAATTTGTCGAGGGAAAAACAAAAAAGAAATTTCCTTTCTTATGAGTATAGGACCACGATATTCCAAAACTTCGCCAATTCACTAATCATATCTGGCAAATGAATTCAATTTTGAAGTAGATATCGTCATACCGACTTCACGATAGCCTGAGATTGACACTATCTAGAATACTAATTTATGAAATATTAAAAAAAATGAACAGATGTTAAGATATATTTTAAATAAAATTCTGTTTAGTATACATGGGAACACACTATTCTTTTACAGTAAAATGTTAATTAGGTAAGAGCGTTACGGTAGTTAGTGTTGCAATTTTAGCTCTAATATCTGAAACCGCCATGTGAGCCTCACTTCAGTATCACAATGGCATCCATATTGTCGCTAAAGAAATTGCCGGAACGAAATTCAGAATGTTAACCGATAAATTTAACAGGATTGTTAAATGGAAATTAAACAATCATATCGAATAAATCAGACATTAATGTATATAAACGATAACGTAAATAATGGTGGTAGAAACGGAATATTCTCATGAACAGCGAATACACAAACCCAATTAAAGTAAATAAAAAAGAAAATTATACCTCCAATACACTCCTTTATTCTTGACAGGCATTATGTGAAAATTAACAATTTCTGATTAAAATAATAAAAAAAAGTCCAAAATGTCATTTTTCACAGGTGCGTTTTTTTCCCCTTGGTGTTAAACGAAGCCAAATTGATTAATAAGGTCAGTAGGGAGAATTGAGAGCCACGTGTTCAGTACACGGAAGGAGTAAAAAGTTCTTCATTCATTCTCTACATTCATTGTCTGGAGACCCTTGAAAGAAGGACATGGAACATGAGAGACAAGTGTGTAGAGTTTATGTGGTGAATCTTCATCTTCATTACGTCGGCGAGAAAGCTTAACACGAACGCGGAAAGGTACATGTCGGATACCTTTAGACCAAATGTGTTTGTTCAGCTTTGTGTCAATCCGAACGTCCTTGGTTCGCATCATCTTTTCAGCGAACAACTTGATCTTTTTTATGGCCTTCGGTGCCTTTTTCTTCAGCTTCACGCCATAGACTTTTTTGTGTAGATGAATGGTACATTCCTTAGTAATAACATCATTCATAGAAGACTTCTTCCTCTCAAACTTCTGCTTCGTCATCTTTAGTCAGAAAGACCGGAACGAGGCTTGAGCTGATATTTATATTAGTCACCACTACTGCCACCTAGTAGCGAGACTGAAGGGGAATAACTCTAAACTACGCTTGTCGTCATCGTGGTGGTCATCTCTCGCTTTCTAACTACGTTTTTTTTTCTCTTTTGTTATGCTAGTATTGTAAACTAATTATTGTAAAGTAAATAATTTTATTTCTTATATTCCATTCGATAAAGATTTATATATTGAATCATATATGGTAAATTTTTCTTTTCAAGATTATTTGTAGAACTTAATAAATATAGTAGTAGGGCACAGAGCTAGACCGGACTAGGTGGCGCAACAACCCGATATGACACAGCTAATTGGAAGGAGAGGGGAAGTTGGTACAAGAAGAGGTGTGAGCCTCATTGGAGAAAGAACGGTGGCAATGCAGAAAATGTGTCTGGATGAAGTGGAAGACAATGGAGCAGAATGTTACCTGGTGGATATCAAAGTAGAACCCACAGAGGGCCTATGATGTCCTCCCCAGTCCATCCAACCTATTTACGCAAGACAAAAATGAAAATATCTGCATGACACTTGTGTCCTAACGCCCCCCCCCCGGAATATATTCAAAGCAGCTATTCTGAGACACTAAATGAGGGACACTATGATTGCATTCACAATTAGGTTCTCAAGTGGCATTCATCAAGTGATAGCAGAAATGTCCTCACTACAATCAGGAAGATAGCCTTTGTTAGGAATGGGGAACAGCCGAAGAAATGAACCAAGAATCTTTGATGGCTTCCTTTCTTTGGCACGTGACTGGGTGATGGAAGTTGACCTAGAGAAGGAGCCAAAATTTCCATCAAATATCACTTACAACATGTTGATGCCAGATATTATTTTGGTTTCTAAAGCAACAAGGCAGCTTATCCTATTGGAATTAGCTCTCTTTCTCTTCCAAGATACAGTTAAGAACCAGGAAGTGGGGACTCGAGGATTTGCAGACCATTCCCCAAGTAGGACATATGGAACTCTGGATATTACAGGAATGAGCAGAAGAACCACCATCAAGAACAACTTAGAGGCTGTTGAGACAGTATCTACTTAGTTCTGGCTGAAAAGAGGTGACCAGTGGGGTCAGTAGATCTGGGATTGATTATTCTTGTTCAGGTCACCTGGATGAGGATATATGTTATAAGACCCAAAACACCCAGTAACTCCAGGATTCAACACTGATGGTGCGTGTAGGTACGGAGTCTGATATTGAACTACATAATTGCTTAATGCTTATATTCTTTTACTCTTTTATTGGTTTCAGTCATTGGACTGCAGCCATGTTGGGGTTTCACCTTCAAGCGGTTTTAGTTGTATTGACCTCTGGCACTTATTTTATGTGACAAAATCCAGAAACTTATTTTATCAATAAGAGCAGAAAAACAAAAGTTGACATGCATGTAAAAGCATGAAGTGAAACAAATATATGCAGTATATTTGTTCCACACCATGCATATATATATTTGAAATATTTTCACCTCATTCACTCCATCATTATATCATTATTCTGAATGTCTCTATGTGCAATCATTTTGTCGCCAGAAAGATTGCACATAACAAAAAACTCTGAAATAACACCAGAATGAATTATCAACTTCATGTATATCTATGTGTGTAATATATATATACAATGTAGGTCCTGGTAGCATAGAAAATCAGTGTATTTCCAATGCAGCACTCAATATGAACTCTTGGCTACACTCACAACTATAACTGGGAAAAATTGGAAGTCCACTGGTGTGCATACTCCAAGTATTCTACTGGTAAAAGCAGTATGTAAATATTACAAAAAGTAATATATAAGGAGATGGGTTGCAAATATAGCACAAGTTTGATATTTGTTGCAATAATTTCTGTACAACTCCATTCAAACCACATTGCATGTAAATGATTGTTATGCAATATTTATGGTTAAATATATCAGAGTGGCACTTCATCAAACTAGCAATAAGTCATACCTCTTTACATTGTGCAAAGAATATGTGTATTTTATGTTGCTTATATAAGGAGAAAACAGAATAATGAGTTAAAAAGTAATAATAATGAGAAAAGATTAAAAAAAAATAACATTTTCTTTGTTAACCACTAAGGGTCCACGAAAAGATCAAGGACAGTACAGGACAATACAATGTGGTATTACATGAAAGAGTATGTAAACAGAAGTGACCACTAAAGCAAGTGTTGTCTTCATTCAATTTAAAGGTGCCCATCCACTCAGATCATGTTCATCACTTCCATCCACCTTTTGACAAATTTACAATAAGGCAGAACTTCCCTCTCTACTTTCACTTTCCTTTTCAAGAAACTTGAAAAGGTTGATGAGAGCTTGGCCAAAGAAGGTGGTGTCTGTCTTCAGCCTTTTCAATCTGGTCCACCACACAACCTCTTTTTGTTAGGGCCACCAGACAGAAAAACACTGCCTGTCATTCCTGGCCAAAGGAAAGTTGCAAGATGATCTTCACCATGAACTTATTCAATAGTCAGATCCATCCTACATGTGACTGTAGATGTTCAACATAACTCCACAAGTCAGCAATATTTGGACACGGGACAAGTGCATGCAGAACAGTTTCATTGCTCTATCTGTATATCAGGCAAGCACCACTGACAACACTTACATACCTGTAGAGTATCTTGAACTGGCAGTACTCCTCAGTAGCACTGCCAGGCCAGGGATTTCTGGAAATTATGCATGTGCCCTAGCCTGAAAGTCTTCTGGAACAGACCAGCTTGTCAGAGTTTCTTCGAGGATGATGTACAAGGTTACTTTTATGGGAGAAAAATGATTATTTTTTTCAACCCCAGTACATGACCGCTACTTATTAACCACACAAGAATGAAAAGTAAAGTCAACCACTGTAGGATTTGAGTTCAATATAGAGAAGAGTAACTAAATACCACAAGGCACTTTGCTACTCCATAGATTCTGCCATTCACCATCATAAGAATGATAATTACAATATATTTCAAAGAGGTATAAAGGAATGAATGATGTTGCTTAGCTCCAAGCCAATCGTGATTGAGCAGATCTATGATCAATGTTATTCAAACCTATCTTTTATTCGGACATAGCTTATGTAGGATTACATTACCTAATACATTGTTCTTTTTTAAGATGGTTGAGTGCAATATGAAATGTAATTTGAGACAGTTTTGGCTAGGTAGAGTTACTATTTAGAAGTTCCTTTGTTGGCTCATTTGAATGTTGTTATATTGAGAGATTGTAACGAAACAGTAAATGACTAATTCTATTCATAAAGAAAACAATTTTATTTCTTTTGGAACATTTTTTTTTTACTGATATTTATTTTAGATGACCCTAAACTGCTGAAACTGTGTGAATATGTCATTGGAAATCAAAATTTCACTCCAAGAAAAAATATACAATCTGGTAAGAACAATACAAAAAATTCTTTCAATCAACTGAATTTCAGTATATTCTTATAATTGTTTTATTTCCCCTTTAAGCCTTTAGCATTTAAATATCCGACCCAAATGTGCTACCTGTTTTATGTTATAACCAGCCTATCACACCTACCCTTCAATGCCATTATAAAATATACAATCACATTATCAAAATTTTGAAGCTACAAAATAATTCATGATTAATTTAAAACAATTTGAATGAAAAAGTATTATATTTGGCAGAATAATCTGAATGCTAAAGGGTTAATTTGATGCCGTGTTGGCATAAATTCTTAATTTTTTTTTATTGTACTCCATTTTCCAAGGTAACAAGCAAGCTGGCAGAATTGTTTCTATATCAGAGAAAATGCTTAGTGGTATTTCTTCCAACTCATTACAATCTAAGTTCAAATCCACTGAGGTTGACTTTACCTTTCGTTTTTTTGGGGGGGTCAATAAGTACTGGTGTTGATGTAATTTAGCTCTCTCCCACCAAATTTCAGGCTAGTAGAAAGAATTTTCCACTTTTGTAAACAGTCCCAGTTTCTTTTACTGAGTCTATATTTTACAATACTGTACACGTCCATATATAATTTTTTAAAAACTTCCTCTTTTTGTAACAACTGCAATAGTTTAGATTAACCATGAGTGGTTTAATTGTTATTAATTAGTGTTATGTACTGGACTAAATTTCTTAGTTTTCAATTTTATTCCACTCATTTCACCATTGTTTTAACATTCATTTTTCCATGCTTGCATGGGTCAGATGGAATTTGTTAAGGCATATTTTCTAAGGGTGGATGCCCTTCCTGTCACTGGTCCTCGCTTGTTTCCAAGCAAAGTAATATATCACCATGACCAGATATGTTTTTTGTGGAAGATTGGAAATTAAGAACATGTTTAAATGATAGTGACACTCATTTACAACTATCATATAATGTCAAGGCAAGGAGACAGTAACACACACATCTATCTATATATATATATATATATATATATATATACACACACACGACAAACTTCTTTCAGTTTCCCTCTACCAAATGCACTCAATAGGCTTTGGTCAGCTCAGGGCTATAGTAGAAGACTTTTGCTCAAGGTGTCGAGCAGTGGGACTGAACCCAAAAGCCATGTGGTTTGGAAGCCACACAGTCACGCTTGCACTTGTGTTCAAATTCTCAACAAATCAATGTCTTTCATCCCTTTAGAATTAATAAAACAATAGGTGTTGACTCACCTGACTATCCTTCATCTAAGAAAAGAAATAAATATTCTAAAACTATCTCTTATGCAGTAGGTTGTATTTTCTCCTACATAGTTATCTGAAGAATCATTTCAACCAGCAAGGGAAGTATAACAAACAAGTTATTTAAAATTTTATGAGTTACCTCAAGTTTTTATTAAATATGGTAAGGGCATGTCAACAGCCTTAACTTTTGTATGGATCAAATAAACCAAAGCCCCAATTCTCATTTGTGATGTTTCATACTTAGTAACTTCAATGCTTACAATGTCACTTGCTATTACCTAACCTCATCTAACTTAACTGAAGCATTTGAAATTTTAAACTTGTGTCAGCTCATATCTTTTTCACCATATTCATGATTGAATTTCATCTAATATTCAACATTATGCTCATGTGCAAACCTAATTTCTATACTGATATATCTATTTTTGTATTCATTACTCTTCTGTGACAGTTAATTACACTGCTGCAACAATTCTCTTTCATAGGCTAATTTTGTACAAATGTGACAGTAAGCAAAGAAAAATACAAAGTTTGAAATCTGTATATATTATCATTGAATCTTCATTTTAAAAATATATAGCATAATTTTTCTGATGTTATATTTTTCAGTGGCAATACGGTTAAATGCTGTTTTAACCAGAGCAGATACTTTCAAAAAACTGGGAGAAGCTTTGGCAAAATGTATGAATTGTCGCTTAAAAATACAAATCAACAGACTAGACATTCGATCAATGCCATACATTGTTATCAAACGTTTGCTGGATCAACTGAGTGGCAGAGAGGTAATTTAATTTTTATTTTTTAAAACAAGTACCATATTTGATGGCATAAAAAAATGCATGGGCACATTAGACACACCCCAATTTCAGCAGCACATATTCAGGAAAAGTGTTTAGTGAATTAAAGCTTTTGAGAGACCCAACTTCACATAAGGATCTGGAGTAATTTGAGACTTGGGGGGGTTGCATGCCATCAAATACAGTAGTTATTTTCTAAATTAGAATGAAAGAATAACACACTTCCTTCATTCCTCTTTGAGGAAGTGATATCACTTCCTTAGCTTTGCGATCAGAGTCAAGTAGAAAGTGTTGGGTGCAAAACATCAGCCGTTTGTAATGTAATGATGGATCAATTTTATTAAAGAGCTAATTCATGGCTGGAAAATGATGAGCGTCAGTGTTTCTATTATACTATATTGGACATGGACTAGGATAGCAAGGCTAATGTATTTAGAATAAAAGTAAATATTTGGGCGATTCATGTAGGAATTGTTAGATCAAGAGTTTTTACAGATGGAGGTCTGCCCATTCATGCAGTAAAAGTGGTGCATCTATATTCAATTAGCCAAGCATAGGGGTACAATGTAGAAGCAACAGCGGTATAAGTGATATAATGTACTACACAACTAAGAATTGAAATGAGCCACAAATTCAGCTCATCAAGAATTTAACTCTAATATAAGTGTAAGTGTGGCTGAGTGGTTAAGAAGTTTGCTTTTCAACATGGTTTCGAGTTAAATCTCAATGTGTGGTACCTTGGATAAGTGTCTTGCACTACATTGAAGCTCATCATTTTCCAGCCATAAATTAGCTCTTTAATAGAACTGATTCAACATTACAAACAGCTAATGTTCTGCACCCAACACTTTCTACTTGACTCTGATCAAAGCTAAGGAAGTGTATCACTTTCCCAAAGAGGAATGAAGGAAGTGTGTTAGTGCTTCATTCTAGTTTAGAAAATAACTACTGTATTTGAAGGCATATAAGGGCTGACCTTGTGAGTGGATTTGGCAGTTGGAATCTGAAAGACGCCCATCATATCATCATCATCATCATCCTTTAACGTCTGTTTTTCCATGCAGGCATGGGTTAGACGGTTTTGACTGGAAACTGG
>JAOPUL010004099.1:84909092-84919897 GCA_027564515.1 Octopus rubescens
GAAAAACAGACGTTAAATGATGATGATTATTATATATATATATATATATATATATATATATATACACACACATACACACACACATCATGTCACATTTTATTTCTGCATAGAAAAACAGATATTAAATGATGATGATGATATATATGTGTATATATATATATATATACACACACACACACACACACACATCATGTCACATTTTATTCCTTGCTTACATGAGTTGGTCCAAGTCAATTCATATTCTGAGTTACTGAAGAAAAGAAAATTACCTAAGAATAAACTAATTTAGTGATAAGGGCTGACATGAATTATGAATTATAACAGAGAAGTAAAAAATATCAAATACCGCAAGGAATCTTTCATTATGAGCACTTACCTAAATTATCCAGTTCTGTGATACGTGGAATCAAAGTATTGACAATATAAGGCTGGATAAACTTGAACATGAGCAGAGTATGAAGATACTTCAGTGATTCTTTATTGTTAGATGCAAATGATGAACTTGATGATGAAAGTGATGGTTGAGAAGATTGACCATGCTAGAAACAACAACAACAGCTAATATTATTATTATTAGAAATCATTAGTCTTGTTATTATTGGTTTCAAATATTGGCACAAGGCCTGCAATTTCAGGGGAGGGTTTAAGTCAATCATATCGACTCCAGTGTTCAACTGGTACTTATTTTATCGACCCTGAAAGGATGAAAGGCAAACTTGACCCCAGTGGCATTCGAACCCAGAAAGTAAAAATGAACGAAATGCCGCTAAGCATTTTGCCTGGTGTGCTAACGATTCTACCTGCTTGCTGCTTTAGTCTTGTGACTATTAAATGTTATTATAAGGCGCCAAGCTAGCAGAATCATTAACATGCTGGACTAAATGCTTAGCGGTATTTCTTCCGGCTCTTTACGTTTACGCTCTGAGTTCAAATTCCACTGAGGTTGACTTTGCCTTTCATCCTCGCAGGGTTGACGAAATAAGTACCAGTTAAGTACTGGGGTAAAGGGGGATTGACTAGCCCCCTGCCCCAGAATAACAGGCCTTGTGCCCATAGTAGAAAGGATGATTAAATGCTATTAGGAGCAGATGTATTTTCATCTTGGTCTGAGAATTTTGGATTTTTTACTAAGTGCAACTGAATGAAAAATATTTCTTTGGGGATAATTTTCAATAGGGATTCTCCTGGAATGCTTTGGATGCCTCCCTCAGTATAGGGGAGATACAAAACCTGACGTTTTTGACATAATCTTATTTTTCTGCTTTTGTTTACAATCAACTTCTTATTAGAGAAAAACTCCCTCAATATAAAAAGTTAAAAATGAACATTACATAAAGAACAAATGGAAAAAGATAATTACATTGATAAAAGGAGAATACATTTTAATTTCGAAGCAACCTGCACATTAAACATGAAAAAAAATAATATTTTAACAGTTAAAAATGTCAATTTGAATGATACTGTTAACAACAACAATACACATTTTGTGAAGAAAACACGCCAATTTTGATGAAAGTGTTGTTTTGAGCAACATAAAAATTGCTTCATTAGCATTGCTAGCAACAAAAAGGCACTAAACATGAGTAGGTAGAATTCTGGCTTAAGCACCCCATATAACCCCTCATAACCTTTTCATTTTTTTTAGAATTTTCAGACAATTTTTGCGAATTTATGTTCTACACAAGGGAATTCATACAATTATGCAAAATTTCTTTTTTAAGTATGTGATTTAAGGATGATTTAGCTGTTGTTTTTAGCACATCCCACGATCACCTGATACCGTCCTTGTTTCATTGCCACTCTGACATGTATCTATGTTTTTCAATATTTTTTTCCCCATAAACACATTTAATGGAATGATGATGCACTCAAGGGTGGTCCACTGCTGGGATTTAAGCAACAAATTCGGACTCTCTGTATTCTAAACTGATTTTTAAAAGAAAGTTTTGTGTTAATAAGTGGCCGCATCGAGAGTCTTGTTGCTGAGAAGTGGCTGCATCAAGTCAAAGATATTTCTGGCAATACAAGGTGCCAAAGAGATGTAAAATACGATTCTCAATTATTTTGGTGTGGTAAGGGCAGCAAAGCCATTTCTGACAATGCAAGGTGCCAAACAGATGCAAAATACAATTTTCAAATTAAGATAAGTGAGTTTTTTGTTTGTCTAAGCTTGTCTATTTCGTCTCTGCTATATTGTATTGCTAGAAATATAGAAATATGTCCTTAGATGTGAGTTCCCACTCTGCCTCGCTGTATGAAAATTTTCCTTCACGCCCACAGATACAAAGGAGGTTCGAGCACATGCACACAGGCCGCCACTCTATGGAGAGGGTCCGGGTACATGCACACAGGCTGTTGGGCTGTGTATGTATATCTATATATGCCTGTCTGTCCCCAGTCTATATGTCTCGTCCGTCCCTGGTTTATATGTCCGTCTGACTACCAATCGCCTGTTTTGTGACACATAAAAAGCACTAGCACCGAGAGTCCGGTGCTGGTGGCATGTTAAATGCACCCAGCACCCACTGTAAAGTGGTTGGTGTTAGGAAGGGCATCCAGTCATAGAAACCAAGCCAAATCAGTCTGGATCCTGGTGCAGCCCCCTGGCTTGCCAGCTCCGGTCAAACCATCCAACCCATGTCAGCATGGAAAACAGATGTTAAAGGAGGATGATGATGATGATGTATGAATTCTTGTGTGTAGAACACAAAATTGAAAAAGTTTTCTGAAAATTCCCCAAAATAAAAGAGTTATGAGGGGTTATATGGGGTGCTTAAACCAGAATTCCACCCATGAGTGACTTAAGAGATATGTGATCAAGGAAATGCCTCCTTGCTCAGGATCTTTATCCAAAGGTGAGAAAGAAGGAAGATTACATAACTCTGCAACTTTAAAAACACAAGGGTTTTCTTTATGCCCTAAAAGCAACAACTAGAGGTAGCCCTGGTTGATGTGTGGAGTGATATCTCCTATGTTAGCTGGAGTTGGGCATACAAGAATGTATGTTTGGTTTTCAAAGCTGATATTGGAATGAGAAAACAGGTTCAGCTGGTGTGTCATACACCTACCCATAGGTTAGTGTTGTAACACATGAGACAATGCAAACATGAGGTAATGGCGAAGGACGTTAGCAATGATGTTGAACTTAGGCTCATTGTCATCTTTGTGGCACAGTACAAGCAGATAGTGAGTGCCAGAGAGACTAGAAACAATATGAATGGGTACAGCCTGCATGGACATGTAAGTCCTAATGGCCACAGAGCTACTCTAGATCTGTGTCCCGGCATGGGGGCAGAAATAAAAGCTATGAGACTAATGATACAGAACAAAAAACTCAACTGCTACAAGTGTGAAAGTAAGGATCATTTGAAAGTTTTCTGCCTAGAAAAACTTGAAAGGCAGAAAAGAACAGCAACAGCAGGCCACAGAAACTGCTGTTCTCAAAGTATTACAATTCAAGGCCCTAGAGATCAGATAAGAGATTGTTTTGAGTACCCATAAGTTGCCTCAAAAATAGCAGCTGAAGACCTCTACATCACAGAGCAAAAATACTGAAAGTATAATCATACTCATACTTTCTGGCTTTGCAAATACCTAGCTCAATGCCACAACAGAAATCCCACAAAGCTCCAATTATCTTCAGATCCAGAGAAAAAAGAAAGGTAAGTATATTCACAAAATTCAATAAAACTGATATGGTTTAGAAATTTGTTAACAATGGCAAGCAAAGAAATGGCAATAAAAAAAAACTTCACAGTTTAGCAGTTGAAAATGCACTTTGAGGTTACTAGCTTTGAATACTACTAAGTGGCTATCCATCACCTGGCCAGCTTATGATCAATAAGAAAGAAGAATGCCTACCACAGAAAACAAAAAGCATACTAGCACAATTGCACAATAGTTTCTGGTCCATGCTAAAGAACTACTGTGGTCAAATAGAACCAGAAATCACCAACATTTCTCCAGATTGCAATGACCCCTCGGTTCCTAACTGTACAGCTAATCCCAAGAAAGTAGGAGAATGAACTTCACTTGGAGCAGCAGCAACATGACATGAAAATTGTAGCAAATTTGAAATAACTGTATGAGATATTGCTACTCAATACTTTAACCCCTTAGTCATTCGACCTGTATAAAAAAATGTCCTTTTTATTAAATCAACAAAGTCAAAGAAGGAAGAGAGAGAAATACTTACAAGATCGAAGCTATGTTCGCCCATGATAATAAGTTTGCGTGTATTTTTATCCAGCGATAAAAGGCATCTGAAAAGGAATTAATTAATCATTGAATTTAAAAGAAAAAATTATTTGTTTTAATAAATTTCAAATCAGAAATAATGTAAAACATTTAGAAAAGCACAAATACCTGATCATTCGTAGTTGAGTGAGAGACAGACCAGGCCAGGAGTCCATATCTGTGAGAAGGTGCAACACAGAAGGAGCTATCAGAGGTTTGTCATTCATCAAACCCCATAGATAAAGAAGCAGTACATCATGGATATCTCGAATTCCCCCTGAAACAGGCAAGAACAATTAGTAAACAACAAAAGGTAACAATAATACAGAGAAAAAACTTTTGATAATTAAATTATTTTCATGGAGAGCAAGGGATGAATTGCTAAGTAATATACAAGTGAGATGCCAAACAACTATAACGAATGTTAGAATAAACTAGAATCCAATCTAATGCTTCACTAACTCTTCACTGTGCATGACTATAAGCCATCTATAACATTACAATATCTAGTAGTTGTTTAGCCCCAAGTCAACCCTGATGAAGCAGACCTACAATCAAAAGCATTCAAACTATGACAATCCTCTTTTTCTCAGGGATAATGTATCCTGGATTACATTACCCAATATGTTCTTTTTTTTTTTAAACGGTAGGGTGTCATTTGAGGGAGGTTGGGCTTTTATTTCTAGTGGATTGATTGACCACATAGAGACTTCCTCATGGGTTCATATCTCAATATTTTTTTAAAAGTTGTCTCATCATCAAGGCAGTAATTTTGGTAACAAACAAGCATTGTAAAACAATAAATGTGAGCTGCAATGTAGTTAACAATTTAATGAAGAGAAATATTTTAGACAGTTCAGGTTTTGGTATTACATTTTGCAAATTTTGACTTTGATTTAGCTACTCAGTTTGCTATGATCATTTTTGCTCATTCTCCCTCCTTCCATCAAAACAGTTTGATAACTTACATTCAATTTTACAGTGGTGCCAATTGAGACATAAGCATATGTCAGAATGCAGCTGCCATTTTCTAATGCTGACACAGAATGGAATAACAAATCTTTTATTTGCAACACGATAAAATTGGTGTATAAGGTTGTTTTATCTTTTGACTCAACTATAATCTAGTACCTTAAACGACATACACCTTTTAGTCAACATTTATTTTAAAAATATTCATCTTTTACTATATTTTTCATGATGTTGCATACTTTTCTTAAAGTTGGATAGTTGAAAAAATATGGATCAATTTATTTGAACTGATGTAAAAAATATATTTTACTATAGGTAATCAATCATTCAACTAAAGAAAGCAGATAAATGTGGGTAGAAAAGGAACATATAACAATAAATGTATTAAGATTTCTACTTATTATGTATTCAAGCATGTATTATTTCACAACAATGATGTGTATCTACTCTCACATTTAGTCATGATCGATAAAAATCAAAAACTACTTACTATGTTCGGAGAGCTGCAGAATATCTGGATATTCTGGCCACAAGCTCAGACGGCTGATACACAGCTACAAAAATAAACAGACAAAGAATAGCAATTTCTTACATAGGCAAAAGCTCTTAGAGTTATAAACAGAGAAAAATAAGGGAGAAGGAGAGAGACAAAAAGAAAGAGTGCAGGAGATGGTTGTAGTGAAAGTAATATTATGTCATGGAAGCAAAAATTAAACTACCTTTGCACAGTGACATTACAATGTAAAAAGTGTGTGCATGTATGCTTACCTCAAATAACTGAGCTAATTTTAAGACAATTTATTTTGGGTAAATGTACAAAATAGTAAGAGTGAATATATGTGTATGTGTGTGTGTGTAAATAAAACTATAGAAAAATATAAATGTGTATCATGTTGTAATTGTAAGAGTATATATGTTTATTTAGATATGATAGATTTTACTATTTACTGTTAGATATGAATAAATGACAATATAAAGATATATAACAAAGAAGATGACAATATCATAGCTCACCATCAAAGGTTCCTTCAATTGCTTCTGATCAAAAGGGCAAGCAGGGCATGCGACAACAGCTAACAATGAAGCGTTTGGCGAGAGAGCCACACCAATGTATTGTAAAGCAAAAACCGGGCAGTCGATAGTTATAGGAAATAATTTACTATCCAGCTTTAACTCTAGAAATACAGTAATAGAAAATAAATAAATACAAAATCAGAAACTGAAAATTATTTTTAAGATTAATCATTAACAAACATTAACATTTTGAAATGATCTGTTGAAATATTAAGGATTTCATTCTTAGGGTCATAACTCATCACATATTCTTTTGTTTTATAGATAGTTGATAGTATAAATTGTGACTGATTGTATAATCTTTTTACAAACACTAATTTTATATAAGTAAATAAGAGGTACATTGGTTGAGGGGCTAAAGTGCTGAACTACTATGGTCATAAGTTCTTACTAAAGTTTTGCCCTTGAACAATCTACCTAACTTTGCTAGTATGAGAAGGAAAAATAGTGGTTCAACTCCTACTTTATGGTTAAGTAGTTGGCAATAAAATGACATCCAGGTGTCAAAATAACTGCTGGAGAGAATTGAAGTTTGGAACATAAGCTTGGTTTAGTTGCTTTATCACATCCCTGCTCACTGCTATCGGGGCGGAGATGGCTATCCGCAGGTGTGAGCCCCGTGAGTCAGAGTGGTTCCAGCATATCTCCTTCGCAACGCCTTTTCCATTTTGTCTCCTGGGACCATGAAGCGGTCTGAATTATACTAAAAGCTAATTATACTACAATGTTACTTCTAAGACATTTTCAATTAAGTTTTAAATTTGATATCTCTTGTATTGCTTTGTAACTTGAGTTGTATTGCTTTGTATCTTGAATATTTCTAAATTATCTTTTCATATGAGGATTTGTACAATATTTCTAATTGTGATAAAGCAAATAACTGCTTAAAAAAACAAAACTCATTGCCTCTATTTTTTGTTTATCCCCAGGACTCATAAGGCCAGTTACCCGTTTTCCATGGCGTATAAGTGACCAAAATGACAACATTCCCCTGCATGGTTCAAAGCCAGCAATTTTGAGAGGAGGGGCAAGTAAATTACATTGACCTCAGTATGTGAGTGGTACATTATTTTATCAGCCCTGAAGGAATGAAAGGCAAAGTTGACAGCTATACAAGCATGGATAAATGCCTGTAAAAAGATTTAAAGATTGAATCAAATCGGTATATTATTGGAATGCATATTATCAATTCCAGAACATGAAGTACCATACTAATCATCAAAAGTAATTTAACAAGTCATTAGGACTATCCTCATGCAGTTTCCAATTTACCTTACAATAACAGTTATCACTAATTATGTATCAGATGACAGTAGTAGCTTTGTTATTTTAATTGCTCTGTCTAAGGAAAATGAGGGTGGCTTTTTCCCATTAGCTTATGAGAGCTTTCTTGAATCAGACAGGTTGGTGTGACACATATATGTGATATGGTTAATACAGGTATTACTGAGTGAGAAATGTCTTGTTTGGTGAGAATATATCAGAGAGAAACAAATTCTGATGAAGTGCATCTATTATTTGAAGTATGCCTTTTAGGTAATGAAAAATAAAGTTGTGTACCATTGATCACTTTCAAAGAGCTTCACCAGTGCAAAAGAAATGAAATGGCTAAAATTAGGGATTAAAAAAGGGTCTTTGATTTAAATTGTTGGTACTTTGACTCTACTCTCTCAGTTAGTTGATATCATCTACTCATAAAATCTTATTCATATTTTGGCAATAAAAAATAAAGTGCTTTTTACTCTTTTAGTAAAAGAAAAGCCTAGAAAAAAATTAACAGATCTCATTACCAGGAATGTGGCACAAATCAATGCAAATACTTAGTTTTAGTAACATAACTGTCCTGATAATAAGTGATATTCTCTAATGCCAACAAACTATTCTATAATGGTTTCAAGTTTTGGCACAAGGCCAGTAATTTCGGGGGAGCGGGTAAGTTGATTACATTGACCCCAGTACTCATCTGGTACTTATTTTATCAACCCCAAAAGGATGAAAGGAAAAGTCAACCTTGGCGGAATTTTAACTCAGAATGTAACGATGGACAAAATGCTGCTAAGCATTTTGCCCAGTGTGCTAATGATTCTGCCAGTTTGCTGCCTTAAGCTATTCTATAATAACTGGGAAATGTAGAAGACACTAACCACTGTTGAGAATTAGAAGTGTCATTATTTACCTTCATCTTTCATTGAAGCTTTTATAAGTTGAACCTTTTCATCAGAAGCCGAGAGCGCCAATGTACCACCACGAGAGGACATACCTGAAAGAAAATTAGTAAAAGTAATAATTAAAACCTTAATGAAATTTAAACTGGAAATTAACCTAAGTATATAGGAGAATAAATGAGTAAACTTGTAAAATGACTCATAGAAAATAAAAGATAATATGTAGCTGGAAGAGGATATATTTACTTTTTTTTTTAACTTTAGAAAGAAATTTATATTACATTTTGTAATAAGCTGTGTCATTGGTTATAGGTTTTTAATGGGTCAATCATTGGTTCACTGTATTTTTCAATGTTAAGAGTAACAAGGACTTATGTACCAATAGGGTGGGAAAAAATTCCACAAGGTATTTTTTCTCAATGAACAGACATAATAGTTTTCTAACCAACACACACACAAACACATGCATACAACATGCTCACAGCATTTTGCATAATTTCTGTTTACTAATTTCACAAGACCCTTGGTCAGCTCATGGCTCAGGTATAAAACACTTGACTAATTTTGAAGTGATCTTAACCCCACAGCTCTGCATGACCCTAATTTATTTTTCACTGAGATCTAAAGCAAAAGCCTAATAATTAATTAATATATACAATATATATGCCGGTGACACGTTAAAAACATCCGTGCTGGTGACACGTTAAAGGCACCCGGTACACTCTCTGGAGTGGTTGGTGTTAGGAAGGGCATCCAGCCATAGAAACTATGCCTAAACAGACTGGAGTCTGATGCAGCTCCCCCGGCTTGTCAGTCTCCAGTTAAACCGTCTAACCCATGACAGCATGGAAAACGGACACTAAATGATGATGATGATAATATAACAGAAAATGCAATGTAAAACTTAAAATGTACACATACTTATATAAGCACACACACTATTCTGAGATCCGCTTGTAGTTTAGCCTGCAACTGTGAAGCATCTTGTATGTGATCCCTGGGCAGGGACTATAGGAGTCTGTCTCATATCAAACCATACTGTCTTTAAAAGGTTAATGTCTCTGATCACAGTGTATTCAATCAGATTGACCTGGGGTGAAACAACAACACCAGTTGTTTATTAAATGTTTAATTTATCTTTTATCTATTATTTGTTTTAGTCATTAGGCCATGGCCATGCTGGGGCACTGCCTTGAAAAATTTTTTGTTGAATGAATTGACCCCAGTACTTATTTTTTTTAAAAGCCTGGTACTTATTCTATCGGTCTCTTTTGCCAAACCACTAAATTATGGGGACGTAAACACACCAACACCGGTTGTCAAGTGGTGGTGGGAGACAAATACAGACACACACACACGTATATATAAATATATATATATGACAGGCTTCTTTCAGTTTCCGTCTACCAAATTCACCCAAGGCTTTGGTTGGCCCAAGGCTGTAGTAGAAGACATTTGCCCAAGGTTCCACATAGGGGGACTGAACTCAGAACCATGTGGTTGAGAAACAAGCTTCTTACCACACCTGACTTAATTTATATATATATGCCAGTGGCATGTTAAAAGCACCCAGCACACACTAATGTGGTTGGCATTAGGAAGGGCATCAAGCTGTAGGAACCAAGCCAAATCAGGTCAAACCATCCAACCCATGCCAGCATGGAAAACGGACGTTAAAGGATGATGATATATATATATATATATATATATATACATACATACATACATACAAACACACACACACACACACATACACACACACACACACACACACATACACACTTTTTTGTGGATTAACAAGGCAACCAATGGTTTCATGTGGAAAAAGATCTTCACAATTTTTAAGCAATCCACTTGGGAATGTTTGTAATCGTCTCCATTGATTGCCTTATTTAATCCACAAATAAAGAATATTTATCCACCAAATACGTTATTGAGCACTCATTTCTCAATGTTTGATAATAGTGGAACCGGCAAACAAAACAAAACACATACACTGAATATGTGAGGTCGATAATGTTTACAGTACTAGCACTGCTTTTAATTCGTTATTGAATATATCATCATCATCATCATCATTTACAGTCTGCTTTCCATGCTGGCATGGGTTAGATGGCTTGACTGGAAACTGGCAAGCCGGGTAGCTGCACCAGACTCCAGTTCATTTTTTTTGGCTTGGTTTCTACGACTGGATGCCCTTCCTGACACCAACCACTCCAGAGTGTACCGGGTGGCTTTAATGTGTCACTGGCACATACACACACACACACACACACACACACACACACACACACACACACATATATACATATATGACAATCTTCTTTCAGTTTCAGTCTACCAAATCCACTCACAAGG
>JAOPUL010004099.1:84940112-84950940 GCA_027564515.1 Octopus rubescens
CAGCTGTAAAATCCTGCCAAAACAAAACCACAGGAGTCTGGTGCAGGCTCTGGTTTGGCCAGCTCCTGTGGTACCGTCCCACCCATGCTAGCATAGAGATGGACGTTAAATGATGCTGATGATGATGATAATTGGTGATGGATTCGTGTGTTTTTGCTGTGTCCACTCCAGTCGTTCATTCAACAAACTATCTACTCATTGCATTCCACAATAATACATTTCATCATACGACATAGAATAATAAGTGAATAATCTATGATTGTAACTAAAATCTAACTGGAAGCATTTCTTCACAGATTGGCTGTGGTGCAGGCCTACCAGGACTGTGTGCTCTGAAAAATGGTGCTAGTACTGTACTCTTCCAAGATTTTGTAAGTATCTGTATTATATACATGGTTTCTTTTTATTTGTGCTATTTGTAGTGATATTACCACTACATGTAATAATATATACCAAAGGTGTGGCTGTGTGGTAAGAAGCTTGCTTCCCAACCACATGGTTCCAGGTTCAGTCCCACAGCGTGGCACCTTGGGCAAATGTCTTCTACTATAGCTTAGGGCTGACCAAAGCCTTGTCAGTGGATTTGGGAGACGGAACCTGAAAGAAGCCTGTCGTATATATGTGTGTGTGTGTGTATGTGTACGTGTGTGTCTTAGTGTATGTGTTTGTCCCCCACCACTGCTTGACAACTGGTGTTGGTGTGTTTACATTCCCATAACTTAGTGGTTCAGCAAAAGAGACCGATAGAATAAGTACTAGGGTTGATAAGTTCGACTAAAATTCTTCAAGGCGGTGCCCCAGCATGGCCACAGTCTAATGACTAAAACAAGTAAAAGATAAAAGAATGGTAGGTTCTAACTGCCTGTAACTTAATATTATAGTAAGTCACATACTGTTACAGAAGGATAATATGACATAACATACTGGGTCACATTTTTGTTAACAGGTCAGTAGATGGCATCATATAATTATAGCTTAATGTATGTTAGTCTTCTGCAGTAGACTAGATTTTTATCTTTCCTTGGTTGACTGTTTCAAATTCATAATGACTGTGGACATTGAGTTTGTGGTGATGATACATCACAAGATGAGAAATTTTAAGTTGTCATCATCATCATCATTATATGTCTATGCAACTTGACAAGACCCACTGGACCCAAGGATTGCATTGTGCTCCACTGTCTTCTTTACGGGGTGGCAGCGCTAAGCAGTGATGTGTATAAATACAAGGTTATTATCAGTTCAAATATGTTTGGGGCATATTCGAACCTGTAAGAACGCCATTCACTTCTTGCAGGTTCGAATATACCTCAGTCTGGGTAGGTGGCGCTGCAAGCTGATTTTAGGTGTATTTACACCATTTGTCTACAGCAAGAAATTTTCTCCATGACAAAACACAGTTAATAACTTTCTTACAGGTTTGAATATACCCCAAGCATATTTGAACTTGTATTTACTGTCTACTTTGGTTTGATTTTTATGGCTGGATGCCCTTCCTAATGTCAACCATTTTACAGTTTGTATGGTTAATGTTTTTTTAATGGCACCAGCACTAGAGAGGTTGCCATGCAGCTTGCATGACTACGAATCCTGAGAGAAGAAAGTTTTATGCTAGGAGATGAGGGATTAAAGGAGAACAAGTTTCTTGTTGTAGAGGAGCTACATGGCTACTCACGTTTAGAAGAGAGGGTGTGGAGGGGATTAATCAGAATGCAGTGGGGAAGAGGTAAAAATAGCAGTAATGTGGTGTCTGTGTGAACCTTCATGGTAAGCAGTGAGTAGACGTGAATGGAGGCAGAAATGGGAGTGTGGGTGAATAGAGTTTGCAAGAATGTATGGGAGAGTGAGAGAGGGGATGAATATAATGAATGAAGAACAAGTGTTGAGTGGATGTTAAGTAAGGGAGGTAGGGAAGAGTAGGTGACAACTGTATAGATTAGAGTGGAGGGATGGATGTAGTGGTGGGTGACCAATGATGCATGGGTGTGAAGTGTAGCAGAATATAAAATAATGTGGGAAAGAGGACAGTATTGAGGATGAGGGATGTATATCAAGTGAAATGGTTCTGGGCGGTGAGAAAGATTTGTGGTATCAAGGAAATACTGCAGTTAGAGATGATGGGTAGTGGTAGTGTCTTGAGGGAGAAATTGGGCAAATAATGTATTTATGTATACATACACACACATGATTCGTCCAGAACTTGGTTTCATTGAGTTGGACGGGTCGTCCAAGAACCACGTCACCAGTCATCCTGCTTCCTTGTCATCACATTCTGAGATCAGGTTTCAAAGTGAAGTACTAAATGTATTTATAAAAATACAAGTGTGTATGTGTGTGTGTTTAAGGCATGTAATCTTTTATTATTAATTTTACCACATACAGAATTTAAACTAGAAAAAAATTTCAAAATGTGTCTATGATGTATCAGGTGGGAATGAAAGTTTTGTCTGATTTTCTAGGTGACATTTATTAAAGTATTGCTTCTTGTTATCAATCATGGGATGAAACAATGAGTAATTTATATTTTCTGCTTTCAGGTTAAAAGAATATTGTTCACAATCTTCTTCAATATTCACCTCCAATGTTCGCTCCAACTAAAGAACACATGAGACATGCTTTACTCTATGAGTTTCATAAAGGTGTCAATGCGTGTGCAGCAGCAAAATCCATTCTGAGCACTTATGGAGATGATGTAGTGAATGAAAGAAGTGGGAACTTCAGCTTAGACAACGAGCCAAAAGCTCTAGATTCCCAAGAGTTGGAAGCTGCTACCACAGCAAATCTTGTCTAGGGAACTCGCCGTGAAATTTAAAGTTAGCCATAAGACTATCCTATGTGAACTGAAAAGAATTGGAAAGGTTTCAGTAGTTGGGAAATGGGTCCCGCACAACCTGTCTCCAGAGAATCTGCAACGTGTCGCTTGTTGTGAGTTATTGCTTACATGACATTAGATGCCATTTTTGGATAGGCTTGTTACTGGTGGTGAGAAGTGGATCCTTTATCATAATGTTAAATGCCGTCATCAATGGATCAGTCGAGGAAGTAGACCTGCTCAGCAACCAAGAGGACAACTTCATCCAAAGAAGATCATGTTGAGTGTATGATGGAATATTCAAGGAATTATCAATTATGAACTGTTAGACAATAATCAAACAATCAACACCAATCTCTACTGCGATCAACTTTGTTGTTTGAAAGCAGCTTTGAACAAAAATCGCTCATCCTTAATCAACAGAAAAGGAGTCATTCTGCATCACAATCATGCCTGCTCACACACTGCACAGTTAACTAAAAATCTCTTAGAAGAGCTCTGTTGGAAGAAATTGCTTCATCCTCCATATTCTCCTGACCTTGCACCTTATGATTATCACTTGTTTAGGGGATTACAGAATCATTTGGATGGTCTTAGGTTAACATTGAGAGAAGAGGTTGAAAACGAATTGGTATCGTACTTTGCATCAAAACCTAAAGAATTTTACAAGTGCGGCATCTATAAGCTTGTTGACAGATGGAATAAGGTTCTACGAAGTAATAGACATTATGTTAATGATTAATTATTTGTATAAATATAAGTTTTTCATTTATAAATAAAGACTTCAAAATCGGACATAACTTTCATTCCAATCTGATATATAGTGTAATGTATAGTATACACAGACATGACAGAAGTACATACATTTTTACTGATTTTCTCTAGAGTATGTTTTTTTAATAAACAGAATCTGTTAAACAAACTCTACTATAGTTTAGAATCTTCTCTTTCCAGTGTGTGTCTGAGATAAACTATAAAATTTATCAAATTAAGTTTCATTGAATGAAATAATAGAATCATGTTATACCAATCACTGTAAGCCTGTATATAAAACATACATTGGCAGTAGTGCTGATGATAGAGGATCAGATTTGGTGATTTACAGTATTTAGTTCTGTTTTCACATTTCTGATTAAATACCAGTATCATACTAGGCTTTTATCAATTGACTGCACACACCCTCTTTGTAAAAGGGCATTGAACCTAAACAAATAAGATGTGGCATATTTAAAATATATGACATCATCACAGGAAACATCCTGTTTGGATAGATCAACAGAACTTATAACGTTGTATGACGTCTTCTATCATAGCAGGTCAGTGTGACTGTTAGCACTGCATGACATGCTATTGTGATAGGTCAGTATGAGATATATTGGAGTACTGAATGTTACTGTTATGAGATACTTATATTGTCAAACAGTGTATACTGTTCATTACACCATATGCATCATGTGCAGCTAATATGAAACAGTATATAATGAGTACTCTAAATATACACACACACACACATTCACATACATTTAAATTGGCACACACATATTTCAGTGTGAAGATAATTATATTTCATCATCATCATCGTCATCATCATTTAACGTCTGTTTTTCCATGCAGGCATGGGTTAGACGGTTTAACTGGAAAGCTGGGGAGCTGCACCAGACTCCAGTCTATTTTTAGGCTTGGTTTCTACAGCTGGATGCCCTTCCTAACGCCAACCACTCCAGAAAGTGTACCACCGGCATATACATACATACATATATATATATACGACGGGCTTCTTTTAGTTTCCGTCTACCAAATCCACTCACAAGGCTTTAAAATATTTACTGTTTAAAACAAGCAAAAAATTATTTAAAATATATCAATTTATTTTACAGAACAGTGAAGTACTCACCAAATTAACACTTCCAAACATTTTGCTCAACTGTTATGATGAAAGAGAAAGATGTCATCTTTTTAGTGGAGACTGGGGCAGCCTTCCACAAGCTGTTAATCACTCTACCATTTCTTTGCAAAAGTAAGTAAAGATATAGATGTCCCTTTCCAAATGCTGTACCTGTTACTATTTTGGAACTTTTATCAAACATTTCATGTATAGTAGCTAACTAAGTTGTCAGGGTAATTGTCACATGTATGGATTTACAGATCACATCTTGACATTGGTACTGTTAAGAACTCTTGACTTTCAATGCATCAGCCCACTAGCTGTACCATGATAAGGTGCATCCCTCACCATTGTAGTCTGATTACTCCATCTGCTAGAGATTGAAACTAAATATCCCTCATATCATATATATCATGTTAAAAAAAATGAAGGATATGTTGGAAAATGTATTCCTGGGTATACAGAAAGATGTAGGGGCCATGAGTGCAATGCTTTTGTCCTTAGGGCTGTGTGATCATGAGTGACTCATGGGCTAAACAATAACAAGTAATTAGATTTAAGTCTTGGATTGGCAATAACATTTGAAAATATAACAACATAGAAAGAAACTGTTTACAGAATGAACAAGAACTGTTATATAACCTGCTATTAATAAAATGTTTGTGGAGGGTACTGAAAGTAAATCTAATCTTTAATTTAAACTTTTTTTAAAATATTTCTTTTGTTGCAAGGCAGCGAGCTGGCAGAATCATTAGCACACTGGGCAAAATACTTAGCAGCATTTCATCCATCTTCATGTTCAAATTCTACCAAGGTTGACTTTGCCTTTCATCTTTTTGGGGTAGATAAAATAAATACCAGTTGAACACTGGGGTCAATGTAATCAACTTACTCCCTCCCCCAAAATTGCTGCCTGTGTGTCAAAATTTGAAATCAATATTTCTTTTGCTGTAGGTTTGACATAATATTAACTGCTGAAACAATTTACAACACCAAAAATTACCAGAAACTGATCAACGTATTTGATTTCTTACTGAAAGAAAATGGTTATATGTATCCTTTATTTTCTTCTAATCAACACCACCATAATCACCACAACCATCATCATCATCATTAGTAGAGTATAGTATTATGTAATATAATATAAAGAGGTGAATGTATGGTTTTGTGGATACAGAATTTGCTTTGTAACCATATGGTTCTGTCTCACTGCTTGGCACCTTAAGTAAATGTCTTCTACAGTAGCCTCAAGTTGACTGATACCTTGGGAGTAGCAAGTACCTCAGTTAGCACTCATACAAAATTCAGGCTAACTAAATGTATAGGAAGGAAAATTAGAATTAGTATTTAGTTATTCCAAGAGACGTTCCATACAAACTGTAAATCCAGGAAAATGTACTGATTAACAGAATGGTGCATCCATCACAGGTGATAAATGTAGATAAATAAAGAAATGCCAGTGATGATATTACATTTATTAATTAGTTATGATCATGTGGATAATTAGTGGAAATGTTACATCAGTCAATACATTATCTTTTACTTGTTTCAGTCATTTGACTGCTGCCATGCTGGAGCACCACCTGAAGAGTTTTAGTCGAACAAATCGACCCTAGGACTTACTTTTTTTAAAGCCTAGTACTTACTCTATCGTTCTCTGTTGCCAAACTGCTAGGTTACACAGATATAAAAGATTTATGTAAAATCATAATGGTTGGTGGAAAATTTCATTTTCCGCTAACCATCTCATCATTCTGAGTGTAAATGTATGTGTGTGTGTCTGTGTGAATATTTACATTCCACATCTTTGCACAAAATCATTTCTGTGAAATAATAACATGTTGACATTCCTTGTTAACAAATCATCCTGTAGCCCTGTGCTACTTGAAAGATATTTAAGAGTTTATGGCAGGAAGGACAGTAAAATAATGCTTCAGTAATAAGCATTCATCCAACTCATGCTAGCATGGAAAAATGAACATTAAACAAACGAATGATATTATTCCTTTCTTAACTAATTCTCAAGTCTAATTGCTGCTAAAAACTACTATTTTGGTGTTGGAGGTGGAACTAGACAGTTTGAAGAATCACTTAAAGAAGACAACCGTTTTACATCCTCTGTTTGCTGGACAAAAGCTGATGGTGAGTAAAATATGATAGAAAGTGTTTGTAAAGTATTTGTGTATTTCTCATGTAATATCAGTTTTCACAATCAGAATGTTTGCATTCGAGCAAGTATTTTAGTTAACCTTCATGATCTTTCCTAATTATTGGGATGCCTTTTGTTAAATTAAAAGACGAAAAGACATTAATAAATTAAAAGACGTTGCCATCTATTTAGATTTATTAAGAATTTAATTTAAAAACTGTTAGTCACTTAACTGATATTAATTTCTGGTCATTGATATGTAATTTTCATTTAAAACAAACTTCATTGTTTGGCTGTCATTCTAGGTGTGACCATTCCATTTGTGTGTAGAAATACTGCCCTAATATTTACTTCTTAAAGCATGTAGGTTTGCTCGGACAGCGATAACTAAGGTTACATAACAAACATTTGATACCAAATGTGCAGCTCAATGACTGTTGCAGGAAGAGTTTCTGACATTTCTCAATAGATAATACAAGAACTCAGAACTTATAGATTTGAGAAAATAATATCTAATGTTTAATTGTTGTTTTATTCATAACTAAATCCTATTGGTCTTGATTCAAATCATTTGATATATTGCACTAACAAGTCAATGTTTACTTTAAATATTTAGAAAAATCAATACTGTGTAGAAATTTCAACGAACCTTTATTCACCCTGTCATTTGCATTGCTTTAGCTCAAAGATAAATGTTAGGGAAACAAAATACCAAATGAAAATGTTTGTCAAAAACCTACTTCTCTTGCTCTGGTCATTACTATCTTATTTGCTTGGTCACATAATTACATAATTTGTTTTGAAAATAGCAACTCTTTTACTTCAGGATTGGACCTTAGTTGCCATTTTAAAAGTTATCCCTTTCTTTAGTGAAGATTTTGTGTTTAATTGATACACTTAAACGTTCAATCTGATTAACCAAATTGAAGCATTTTATTCTCTGTAAATATTTCATATTGAATTAATTCTATTGTTTTCAGGGCTCTCCCGCGAAATCATCTGTGCTCAGCGAAAGAAAACTTAATTGTATTAAAGCTATAATTTTAAAAAGATATTTGTTATTTTTTAAAAGAACGAATGACGAGTAATTAAAATATTGATGAATTAAAAAAATTCATGTTTATGTTATCAAAATCTTATTATACACGACTGGCTTTAATTTACACCAGACATGGGCAACCATTTTTGAGAAGAGGGTTGCATGAGATATTGCTCATAAGGTGGGAGTGTCACTGCTAAATTTCAAGGTAATTTTTCGTTGGAATGTCATTCAGAAAGTTAAAGTTATGCAGGCTGCATGTGGCCTGTGGGCCGCAGTTTGCCCATGATTGGTTTACACTATGTTAAAGGACCTGGAAAATGGGCTTGAATCAAATGATCTGGATGTAGCAAAAACTGAAATAGTAATTAGTAACATTGTTAGCCAAAGCCTGTTTTTACCATTGGGATGATTTGGTGATTTTAATTGATATGCAGTAAGTATCATCAAAATATGAACTCAGACTAAATGATAAATTCACAAAAGGTGCAGTCGGATCTTTAGCTGTTAATGCTGAAGATCTTCAGCCATTGGAGAGAAACAAACTGAAGTTTGGGTTGCTTTTGGATTTTCAATATTAACTTGAGGAGAAATTTGAGTGCAAGTCAATTGAAATGACTTTTGAGTAAGACTGGAAATGGCTGGAGCATATAGAAAAGACACCTACATTTGTATAGAAATTATCTGCTGGCTAAAATATGTTGTGAGCTTGTGCAGAGAAGATACTATGTAGATGTTGACTGAGAAAGATTTAGGAATAACTAGTTAGGTTTGATAATTAGTTTAAGGTAAGAATAATGGAAAGATCCTGACTTGCAGAACATATTGATTGATTTTAAAATTATAGAGTTCATGATTACATATATTCATTTTGGGACACTAGAATCTGTACAGCTTGTAAAATGTTGCCTTGGTGAAGAAGTTTGCTTCCCAACCACATGGTTCCAGGTTCAATCCCACTTCATGGCACCTAAGGCAAGGGCCTACTCCTATAGCTTCAGACTAATCAAAGGATTGTGAGTGGATTTGGTTGAGAGAAACTGATTGTGGCTGTGTTCCCAGCCCCAGGTTCAGTCCCATTGCATGGAATCTGGGACAAGTATCTTCTACTGTAGCCTTGATCTGACCAAAACCTTGGGAGTGCATTTGTTAGACAGAAACTGAAAGAAGCCCATAATATATGTGAGCGTCCTAGTCTTGACATTGCCTGATAGTTGTAAAGGAGTGCTGCTGTCATACAATTTCCAATCTTCCATGAAAACGCCAAGTCATAAGAAACTATTCTCTTGCACAGAACCAAATGAGGGTTAACTACAGGAAAGGTATCTGGTTGTAGAAAATCTGACTCAATTTACTCTGACCCATGCAAGCATGGAAAAGTGAATGTTAAAACGATGATGATGGTTGGTTTTCTTTAACCACTTCTGATAATAATGATTTCAAATTTTGGCACAAGACCAGCAGTTTCAGGGGAGGGGATCAGTAAATTACATCTTAATAACTTTTACCATTGTAAGTCTTCATAAATACTGATATTAACTGAAAAACAAATTATGTTAAAATATTTTACATCACTTCAAATCTTGAAGAAAACATTCTTTGTTGAATTATTTAAGCAGTAATTTTTATCACCTATTTCTTTTTTAAATACTGTTACTGACATTACTGAACTTACATTTCACACTTACATATGCAAACATTTTATCAAAACATTAAGAGTTGCAGTGTAATTGAAGTGTTGAATTACTGTTTTAATGTTCAGTACTGAGCATAGAAAAGGTCGTAAAAATATTTGCTTTAATAATTATATAATAAAGGCAAAAATCAATCTTCCCTTTACAATTTCTTGTAAAAATAAAGAGTAATTAATATTGAAATTCCATCTTTTTACTTTTAAATGGTTATTACCTTAAAAAAAATGTGATACTGCATTAGAAAAACTTGCTGAAAGAATGTTAATTATTTTTACAATGGTCTACTTAAATTTTCGAGTTTATTTATTTGGAACAGAAGTGTTGAGGGCGAAGATGTATGACGAAAAACTTTGATACTTAATTACTATATAATACTATGGTAAAATAAAACAAAAATTATTATATCAGTGTATATGATGTGTCTTTGTAAAATACTTATTCATCGGCGAATTATTGCAGTGTAAGTCAAGGAAAGTAACTATGAAATGTTGTAATACTAGTTGCTGCCCTTGAATGTTACTATCTACCTCTCAAAACAAAACAAAAACATCAAAGTACGCAAATCTTATGAAAACTTTTCGCCTCTATATTTCCTTTCAGCTTTAATCGATAGAACAACCCTTCTGATGCTAACAAAGAAACAAATCTTTCTATATATTAAAGAAATTATTAGATTCTTCAAATTTAAATGATACGAATTGTTTCTAGTTGGGCTTGTGTGTGTGTTTACACACACATATTATATGTATATACATATAATATATAGGCAATGAACAATAAAAAACAACAACAGTCAAGATTATATGTATATATATCTTATATTTATATACATATATATCTTATATTTATATACATATATATATTATATGTATATACATATAATATAAGAGGAATTAGATGCAGTGTATTTATTAATATATATTATATGTATATTGATATAATATATTTATATATATATATTTTTAACGATACAAGTTTCTAGTTGGGTTTGTGTGTGTGTACACGCACAAATATATATTATGTATATACATATATATATTATATGTATATAAAAAAAATATATATATGGACCAGGTGATGAAAATTACAGAGAGAGTTATAGCTCGATTAATCAGGAGCAGAATTAGGCTAGATGTAATGCAGTTTGGCTTTGCCCCAGGGAGAAGCACTACTGATGCCATATACATAGTCAGGCAACTACAAGAGAAGTACCTAGCCAAGAATAAACCACTATACATGGCATTTGTTA
>JAOPUL010004099.1:84988242-84999845 GCA_027564515.1 Octopus rubescens
TGCTCCAGCACACAAGTCCTTGCTTTCAATGGCTGCTGTGCATGACTGTGGCTTTGAACTAGTTGATCACCCTCCCTGTTCTCCTGATTTGGCCCCATCCGACTATCATTTGTTCCCCAACAGAAAAAAACACTTGGTTGTGAACCAGTATGGCAGTGATAAAGACATCATATCAGCTGTTGATGACTTTTTTAAGCAACAGGGTAAAAGCTTCTTCACCAATGGGATCCAAGCACTACAACACCGATGGAAGAAATGTATGGACTGCAAGGGGAGACTATGTTGAAAAATAAACCACATTTGGCGACATTCCATGAGAATATCATGGTGAGCCTATGAACTTTTCAGCTAACCCTCGTACATTGATTTATGTTGGACAAATGAGAGAGAAGTGCTCAATAAAAAGTATATAAAAAAGACATGGTTTTTATTGGAACTGAAACTAAAAGTTTGTCTCTAACTCAAGTTTCATGCCACTGTGAACTTCGGTCGACAATTCTCACCTGAAGATTGCAGTAATGTGAAACTCAAGTGACCTAGTGGTTAGAGTGTTGCACTCATGTTAGCAAGATCATGGTTTTGATTCTTGGACTGGGCAGTGTGTGGTGTTTTTGAGCAAAACACTTCATTTCGTGTTGCTCTGTGATCACTGTGACAGTTGGCATGTGGCACACCGTGCACCTCTACAGGCAACAGTAATTTAATGGAGAGAGTGAGCTAATGTACAACACCAACATTTGTTCACTATTATATAACTATTTTTCTATATATAGGAACCTACCCACTGATCTACAGACTTGGTTACACTATATGATGCTGACTGGGTTAGTCCATAGTTAACAATAATCAGGCTGTTTTCCTCTAAGCATGAAAATTAACGTAAGAAATTTTTCTGGGGGTAGTCAGGTAGATAAACATAGTAAGGCTTGAGACATATATTTACATGGAGCACAAAATATAGATTATAAATAATGAAAAAATCATGTAAAGTCGTATCTTAACAGCTGTCTCAAGTTGGCCATAACTTACATAAATAACCATATTCATAAATAATATGTGCATGATGCCATAGGTGTGTTTCCAGCAACAAGTCCAGATGAAATTGTTAAAGTAAGTTAGGCATCCCTTTTCAAGAGTAGAGTGGCAAATTTGGAAATTTATTCTTGATTTCTTGAAATTATCATCCCTTTTCTTTGAGAGATACTAGACACACAAACACACACACACACACATTTAGATGTTTGGTGGAGTAACAGGAGAAATAAAACTTAATGCATAATTGTGTGTGTGTATGTGTGTGTATACAGGATGCATCAGTTTTTTTAGGACACCTCTTTCAAGAGCTCTAGTTTTCTTCTAACTTATTTTTTTTACCTTACGTTTCAGATAAATAATGTCAGACATCAGGTTGACTCAACAAATAAAAAGGCACGCTGTAATCATTGTCTTAAAAATGCAGCATAATAATATAGAGATAATTTGCTTCCCAAAAGTTGCCCGATCCCTCATTGTCAAAGTTTGAAAGAAGCTGGAAGCAGCTGATGGGAATCCAACATCAGCAGCTAAATGCAAAACACATGATAGGGTCCTAATACCATCAGGACACATAATTTTGTACAAAACGTCTAAGAAATAATCAATAAAAACCATGGAAAGTCAACCAGAGCCATTGCAAAGGACCTCAAGGTTTCAGAATGTGCCCGTGACAAATGATTCTTGTCTGCTATGATCTGTGTGTGTACTTTTATACACCAAGCACCTATATGAGAGGATCTCTTAAGGCTAATAATGCAGTATTTGGTGTTCTAACAAGACATCCATGTTAAATTGGATATCAAGATTACCTTTTAGTATTAATACTGCTTCTCTCACTAATAATTAATATATATATATATATATATATATATATATATGTTAAATAAGTGATCAAGGAAAGAGTGTTTCATGCATAGCACTTATCAAAATTGTGTATGTGTTTATATGAGATACACAGAGCAAGAAAATGGGGGAAAAAAATGCTGTTTTATAAATAAAGTTGTTTCAGCTATACTCGAGTATAAACACATTTGTCACCTTCACTGTCAGTAACTTTGACTGGTTCGTAGTAAACATGTAACCAATGAGACTATTGTTCATAAATTGCGATATAAAATAAAACTATATAAATATAACATTGAGTTCAATATTGACTTTCATTATATATTTCTCTCTTGTATTCTGACTTGCAATCCTACTAAGGATGACTTTGCCCTTCAGCTCTTCCAGAAGTGATACAATCCTAGCTTGAAACGTACTGGAGTGGATTCAAGCAACCATACCCTTTTCATACAAATTGGTGCTATTGTGCCTTGTGATCATTATTCAACTTTGAAGGGAGAAATGGGGAAGATTGAGTAAGCAGATGGATTGTTTGAATGTATTATTATATATATTTATCTATAGTTTGAGAACTCACTTTTTTGTAGTTGACTTTTATTTCTCTAGTTATTATAAAACAATTACTTATTACATACTACAGCTGATTGCCAAATTATGTTGACCTCACACCTGAACATAATTAACATTAGAATAAACATTTTCAACAAAATTTTCATGTAAAATGGGAAATATTTCTTTGCACCTATTATATAATTTCCTTTATAATTTCATTTATAATTTCCTTTCAAAGTGTGAGTTATTTGTAAGTTGTGTTTTCAATTGATATACAGAGAGGGCTTAAAACACCTGAGGAGGATTTTTCACAACAAATTCCTATGAATGCTTCCTGCCTCTTACAGGCAGCATGTAAGATTTTAAAAACAATACTAGAGTTTATTATCCAGTCTTTCACAAAGTTAAATGTGTTAAATCTTCCCCTTAGATAAGAATATCAGATGCTATACCACTATCACTCTTTGGAGGGTCTTAACTCAGAAGTGCTAAGGAAATATTCATCGGATGTACAAAGTTCTTAAAGTATACAGTAGTCATGGGAATATTAACAACAAAGTGAATTGAGCTGCTGAGAAGTAATTGCTTTCATTCAGAATACAGTGGAGCACCCATGACTTAAAATAAATTGAGAGGTAATATTTATCCCCACTTAAACATGGATGCTCTGTTAGAACAAACTATACTGCAGTAGTTACCATGAGAGAAATTCTCATTGGCTTTTGGTGCAAAATGCATTCTTGTTTATATCGCTAGCAAGGAGATAAATCTTCACCATCTCAAATGTCTAGACTACTAGATCATGTGATTTCAACCTTCCTTGATCTCATCAATGATGGACGCTCGACTGCTAGAAATAGCAGTGACTCATCTCCCCACCAACAATATATAGTAAATCAGTGCCAGAACAGGCACTGGTGTTGCAATTAGCTGGTTAGCTTGTTAAAAAATAATTATTAGTGATAGAGGCAGTATTAATACCAAGAGGTGATATTTATCCCCACTTAAATGTGGATGTTCTGTTAGAACAAAGTATACTGCAGTAGATACCATGAGAGAAACCATCAGATCAGTTGGTTAATGATATACCAGCATTCCTTTCTGGTATGACATTCAAAAAGTCATATTGCAAACTTTTACTCCATTCGTAACAGAAAGAAGGCTATAAATTCCAAACAACCGTGACAGGGCATAAATGTTTTGATTATATCTGCTGATAAATATTGATAAATACGTCTGAAAGTTTTGCAGACAGTAATAGCTTGCTGGTTGGAACCTGTTTGATCAAGAGAGTTGAATGCGCATACATGGTTGATGTAATACAATAGCATATTACCTAGGCACAGGTATATTAAGAAGTTCACTTCAGAATCCTATGGTTTCAGGTTCAGTTTCCCTGCATAGCATCTTGGGCAAATGTCTTCCAAAACAGACCAAGACCTCGTGACAAACCGTGTGAAAGTCTGCGTTATAAAGGATGAGGATGATGATGATGATGATATAAAATTTTCAGGATCTGATAGAATCAGGTATTTAAATAGTAAGGCACCAGGTAGAGTCAGGGATAGTGCACAGGTGCACTGACATATACATACTTACTAAAGTAAATATGGATTTGTCCTTCTAGTTATGCATGCATCTACAAGTACTTGTAGAATACACAACGTGTCATCAAAGTCACACAGGGGCACACTCCCTGCACGTATTCCTTCGTTGGCTATAGACTCGAGATCCAAATATATGAAGGGTTCCAAGTTAGGGGAAGAATAAACAATAATAATATATATGTGTATGTGTGTGTATAATATCTAAAAAGATTTAATTAAATAACTATTGAGCATATGTTAACATAAAAAATATTTATACAATCTATCATTTCATCAACAACTAAAATCAAAATATTTAAAATTATGAAAAATATAGAATGAGTGATAAAACAAAAAAATGGGAAACAATTATAACAAAGCAAAATATAGGAAAGAGAAAGATGAAGAATGTATAATAGATTATTGTATACAAACACGCACATACATACATATATGAATAGACACACATAACAAACATGCAGATATATATGTAGGAGATCGCTTTCCTCTGCACAGTTGTGATTCAAAACCAAATCCAAACAACTGTTGTTTTCAGACAAATGTCTGACACTTCATTCCTTATCTCTATGCTGGGAAATAAATGAGAATGAACTGACTTTTCAGACCTTTGTAGGTTATCCAGAGGTCAAGACAAAAAATCCTTTGTCTCAAGTGACCTACATTAGTTAGCAAACCTTATAAATAGACAGAACAATATCAAATCTACACAGAGGGTCTCCGACCGGCGAGGCCAGACCACTCCTGTCAGAATGGGAAGGGGACACACAAAGCTATCCCTTCTTCCTCTTCCTCTCTGACAGCACTCAGACACACACATGAGCTGGCCACTGTGTGTGTATCACTGGCCACTGTGGGCCGAATAAACACTGTAAATATTATTCAGCTTTCCGTCTTTATGTTTGTCACTTGTCTCTCACCATTGCAATTGAGCATCTCGACATAGATCCTACAGCAACAACTGGGGACTGCGAAGATACCTTTTCTGCAGTCACTACACTGGTAACCCCGATGTGATGGTCACATTTGGCGACTCCTTCCAACCTTTTCCCTGTTGCTACACTGGTAACCCCTCAACTAAAAGAACTGCATGCTTTCACATAACATCCAAAGAAAAGAAACAATAACAGCCTTCTTCGCAAAGTGGAGCCTTCACAACAAACAACGCTGCAACAGGAGAGAAAGAATAATATCCTTCTCTTCAGCATCAATATGCACCCATTTCAACTAGAAATGTAGTCTCCAGCTAGCCATGAGCCATCAACAAATGCAGTCTGATCAGATTCTGCAGTTCTACGCCAAAGTCTGCAGTCAACTTCTCTCTGGTAACAATCCACTTTCGACCTGCCACAGAGCACACTACACTGTGATGCACTCCGCAAATCAGTCACAAACTGCACACATAAACAATATTTCAACAGTCATCCACCAAAAACTATAGACTGAAACCATGGAAGTCTGTAAGCATAACTTTTTTAGCTGCCACAAACTTTTCGCTCGAGCTCTGATGTTTGAAAGAACTCCCGCATTTATCCTGCATCCACACCAACTATTATACACATAGACTATCATAGACTTTCAAGAACTTTCTTTGCATATACATTTTCTTTCTAGCATTTCAGGAACCAGGAAACTTCTTCCAGTCACGTTTGTAACTCTTTTTTGTTTAATGTCATTTTGTACAATTAACTATACTTTCTGCTCTGCAAATTTTTATTCATTTACATGTAGCATGTTAAAAACCACAACACAATTATATTTCAATTTCATTCCGTGATGACACATTTCCACGATGACAAATTCTGCAAAGACAAAAAAATGTTACTCTGAGTTTCATGTTCCCATTTGTCCATACAGTATGGATCACAACTGTCTGATGAACAGGAATGTGAAACTCTGGGTAACAGTTTGTGAAAATTTTTTAGCAGCTCTAATAAAAGTATATTACTCTACCTTTGGTATTCATGTGCTGTTTTTCACAGGAAGAAATAAATAACATGACATACATAATGAGAAACAACTTAAATACACTCCCTGGAGATCAAACGATTGTAGAGGAACATTTTAATGAAATTACCAACAACTTAGTGGAATAAATAATGTTGATATCAGAATAAGTGATCTCACAGAAGTTGAAGATCCAATAATTGCTGAATGGATCTAAGTCAATAATATGGACATGAAAAACGCAGTGACCTTCCAAAGATTAGTAATAATAACAAAAATGACAAAACAATCTGTCAGGTGAATATGGCCTTTAACCCTTTCATGCACAACTTATTTTCTTTAGTTATGAAAAAAATCGTTTTGTTTTTTAGAGATGCTTGATATGAAAATATGAAAAATCTAAAAAAAATTCTTGAACAGTTTTTTCTACACTCTTGACATTAACAGCAAAGTCAATTGGTTCCTAGGTGTCACATGACTATAAATCCATTGTTTAAATATATTGTTGTACAACAACCCAGTGCATGAAAGGATTAAGACCATTATAAACCAAAATAAATTGGGCATCACATTCTTGAATGAGTTACTATGCTGTTACAATTGAATGCACCAAAAAGTATGGTGTAAAAGTGAAAAATAAAGAGGCAAATCTTTGTAAAAGAACCAACATAGCAAGAAAAAAACAAGATACTAATCAATGCTCTCCAAACTGACTGAAATATTTGAAAACTTAAGCAATAATCATAATATAAAACCATTTTAGAAGAGAACGATAATGAGAAAATATGAATTGAAGTCTGAACACCCATTTGCTGAAGTAGCGAAGAAGATAAAAAAATGCAGACCAAAGCTGCTTACATACACAGCTTTGAAAAAGACTTTACAGGTTCTTCAAAGATAATACCATGTTAAAAAATAACCCACATAATTCTATAGACATATTGGAAAGAGCACAATCAAAAGTCATCCCCTCAGAGCAAGAAATACTTGAGTTCTGGAGTAAGGTTTGAGCAGATGAGAAGGAGCATAACTGTGATGCTCCAAAGATTAACAGACAATGAGCTTATAGAAAAGCAAATATACTTTACATCAATTCCTGTCCATGTAAATGCAATCTTATTCAATGTTCTTATAAGTTTTATGAAGAGATTTTCTTTTTTATATGAAGAATCAGTTTTGTTTTCAATTTCTTGGCACATCATCTGATTGGGACTTGGGTGCAGCTTGTATAAATTAAAGCAAAGGCAAAGCATAATATTAATTCCTGTAATATACAATCTTAATTCCTGTAATAACAATCTTAAGAATAGGAATAATGATGTAAATAATTGTAATTAAACAAACAGATTTCTCATTGATCTAAACAACATAATAAAAATATTGTTTTTAATATGATACACTGGGAGTTCTATAATATGTAACTAAAGGGCATTTTTAATTATGTCCCTGGCCTCAGCAGATAAAATGGGAAAATGTGCTGCCCTGGAGGATGGCATGGGAGATGCGCTGAAACAACCACTCTGACTCACGGGGCTCACACTTGCAGACAGCCATCTCCGCCCCGATAGTGGTGAGTAGTGATATGGTCCAGGGGCCAAGAATGCTGGAGGTCTCCATTGCTACTGGCTCAACCATAAACTGTCGGCAAGTGACTGATAATTTGACAGTTTGAATGTAGAAGCACTAATCAATGCCCACCTAACAGAGTACTATCTTAGAAAAGATGTCATTTATAGATGCAATCCATAATGATTTTAAACACTGTATAGGATCTATTTCAAACTCTTCTACACCAGGAAGAAGTGCAAGTATTGCTGGACCAGGTGAACTCAGTAAGATTTTCAATACCGTTCACAATAGAAAACAAAAAAGATAATAAACTGGCCTCCTTGAATGTGCTAATACTTTGTAGAGACTAAGCATTCAGGAGTCCTTATATTGCAGGCCCACATTCACCAAACAGTACTTGAAATTTGAAGCCCACTACCCATACAATGTGTAGGAAAGGGGGGCAACCTACAACTTGCAGCAAAAAATCATTAGTACTGGCTCAGACACTCACCAAAAACAGATGATCAGCATTGGAAAGACCATTCAATGTAACAACTTCCCTGCAAGCATATCATCAGTTTCTCTTAATGGTCAAGACTATGAGTAAAAACATTCTCACAATCTGTTGACATTAAAGGCTGGTTGGAAAATATTCCAGTCTGAAGCATACAACATCAGGAAAGTATATAAAATCAGGTTGATGTTTTAAGAACATCTCTTCTGAACAAATTTTCTGTAAGAAGTGCTCATAGCCACATACCACATGTATTCTATATCTCATGCAGTTTTTGCAGTGAATATAAAAACGAAACCAGAAACTCCCTAAAAGCAAAAGTAGAGGAACATTGAAATGCTGTAATTCACAGGTAGAGAGAAAAATCCAGCATGGCTGGTCATTTGGGGAGAGAACAGGAGAGTGACCAACAGTTATGGAATAAATTCAAGATAGTAGATAGAGAGCAACATTGGAAAATAAGACATTTGAAAAAATCAACACATATGCTGGATTTTGATAACCTCCTCAGTAGGTCTAGCATAGAGATGAACATCATATGGGAACCTTTAATTGAGAAAGAAAGCATATCTTTTATACTTGTTTCAGTCAATAGACTGCAGCTATGCTGGGGCACCACCTTGAAGAATTTTTAGTCAAATTAATCGGCCCCAGTACTTATCTTTTGTTATGGGGACAAAAACACACCAACATCGGTTGTCAAGCAGTGGTAGTGGGGGGGGGGCGACAAACCCAGACACACATAGATATATATATACGACAGGTTTCTTTCAGTTTCTGTCTACCAAATCCACTCACAAGGCTTTGGTTGACCTGAGGCTAGAGTTGAAGACACTTGCCCAAGGTGCCACGCAGTGGGACTGAACCCAGAACCAAGTGGTTGGGAAGTAAGCTTCTTACCACACAGTTACGCCTATGCCTATGGCCATAATTGCGACATCTATTAAAGCTATCTTTAAGAGAGCATGTTTGCACTACACATACAGTAGTGGCCAAAATTAGAGAATGAAAATAAAAAATAAAGATATTTGCATTTCTACTTCATTTTTCCGAATAGGATTTTTACTGTATATATTTTAAAGTATGTTCATTATTTACAATACATTTTGTAGGAAGTGATTAATAACTAAATAATTTATAATAGAGAAAATATTTATTTGAAAAATACAAGATGGACAAAATTAGAGAGCATATGGTGTAAAATTAAAAAAAGTCTGGCAACACTCCGACCGATGTATTGATTAGTAGTGAATTAACAATCATGGAAAGCCGACGTCAAGTTGATGAAAGCCTCAGGAAGTGAGGGGTCACATTGAAAAAAGAAGGAATGGCAATTTCTGCTACTGCCAGAGACATTAACAGATCAAAGAGTGTTGTTTCAAGAATACTCAAGTTTTATGAAGAAACAAGCTCGTTTGTGTCATTAGAAAAACAAGGGAGATCATGGAAAACAAGTGTTCGGCAAGACCGTGTGATTCAGAAGCTGTCGTTAAGAGACCGTTTCGATACTGCTGCAGGAATTTCTCGCTACCAAATAAATCGTGATTACGGAATGAGTGTGTTTTGGAAGACTGTGGCTCATCGTTTGAAGGAAGTTGGACTTCATGCCTGTTCCCCAACCATTAAACCTTTCATCGGTATGAAGGACCAAAAAGCTAAGTTAGTCTTTGCCAATGAGGGATGTAAGGTAAAGTTGACCTTGGTGGTATTTAAGCTCAGAACACGAGTTGCAACAAGGTATTTACCCCAATGTTCTAATGATTATGCCAAATTGTAATAATTCTTTTTAATTTAGACATAAAGCCTGAAATTTTTGGGGAGGGCAATAATTGATTACTTCAAATCCAGTACTTAACTGGTTTTTATTTTATTGACCCCAAAGGGATGAAAGGCAAAGTCAACCTCGGTGGAATTTGAACTCAAAAAGTAAAGACAGTTGAAATGTCACTAAGCATTTTGCCTGGCGTGCTAATGATTTTGCTAGCTTGCCACCTAGCCAAATTGTAATAATAAGTACAACAATAACAACAATAACAATTATGTCGATGACAATGATGATGATGATGATGATGTTTATTTGCCACAAGGTCCCAAGACATTGAGAACAATACAAATATAAAATATAAACACAAGCACTAAAAAACAAAACAAAACAAAAAAGTGGGGTTTACATTGAGTAAAAAGAAAACAAAAACAAATGATATAACAATAAAAGATTCCCTAATACAAAGACCCCCCCTCCACCTATGTTAATTCAAAGGAAACCCTGTATGAAGGATTAAATTTCTTTGCCACATCCAAGGCATTAAAAGTGATGTCTCCCAGTTTGTTTCCTCTTCTTAAAACTGCATACTCAGGGTAGGCTGCTTCAGCCACACCTATTTTGCCACTGCCACCCATGTTTAGTTGAATACACTAGAAGGCAGCACATCCCTCTCTATCCTCACCTTGTTCTTCAAGTCATGCTTTGGCCAAAGAGGAAAATAACTGTCTTCAAATCATTCAAATAAATCTGCCAAAAAATATAACATGTAAAACTCTACAAGCCAAAACTTGATGAAATTGGTGAGAATATTTTATGGCTATATTTCTGCCTTAATGTCAAGACTACTTCAACTAACTTGCATATATGATAATGTCTAGAAAGAAAATAACCCTGATCTAAAAGTAACTTTACTAATTTGAGACTAGCTAGTTTAAGAAGATATATTCTCAAAACAAAAACGTTATCAAATATAAAAATAGAACACTTAAAAGAAAGATTACGTAACAAAAAAAAATTACGTACAAACAATGAAAGATAAAACAAATGAGAAGAAAAAACATTAAAAGTTAAAACAAAACACTGTGAACATAAACTATGAAGTGAAGAAGACCTAACACATGCAAAATAAACAAAATAAATAACAGACGAAAACAAAATCAAACCATAGTTATATTTGTAGAATACTGATACAACTGTAAAGATCTGGAAATAGAGATAACTAGAATGTGGGGATTGAAAACAGAAACAACCCCAGCAATAATAGGTGCCCTGGGAATGATTAAAAAAGATGCAAACAAATACATTACCAAAATCCCAGGATTTTATACATTTACACAATATACAGAAAATAGAAGCATGAGGCACTGTTCACATATTACATAGAATATATTCAGCACAATAAAGAGAGAAGATAAAAAAAGAAACACTGCCTATTCCCATGACACACAGAGTTGCACTTGGTTTGGCAGTGAAAGCATGCAACTAAAATAAAACTACTGAAAGAATAATAGAAATAATAAAGCAACAACAACAACAACAACAAAAACAATTGTTTCTAACCTAGACCCAAGGCTGGAAATGAGAGGGAGGTTGTTAATCAATTAAATTGACCCCAGTACTTAACTAGTATTTTATTTTATTAACCTCAGAGGGATGAAAGCAGGATAATAATTTCTTTATAGACCAAAACGGCTCTAACATACATACATACATGTATTACCTACATACATACATACATACATACATACATACATACATACATACATACATACATACATACATACATACATAC
>JAOPUL010004099.1:85156053-85169302 GCA_027564515.1 Octopus rubescens
GTGTGTGTGTGTGTGTGTGTGTGTGTGTGTGTGTGTGTGTGTGTGTGTGTGTGTGTGTGTGTATACACGAGTAAGCATTTAAATGCAAAACAAGGTGGAGAAAACTAGTACTTGAATACTAAAGGTAGAGTAATATGCTTTTATTAATGCTGCAAAAATCTTCACAAACTGTTACTCAGAGTTTCATGTTCACGTTAGTCAGACAGTTGTGATCAATATTGATTGATATTGATCACACCTGTCTGACAAATGGGAATGTGATACTCTGAGTAACAGTGTTTGAAGATTTTTGCAGCTTTAATAAAAGTATATGCTTATATATGAGTTGATGGGGGACCGTGATGCTTGGTGCCTTGCCTGCACCGAAAGTCCTGTGCCCTTTAGGCAACGCTGTGCCAAGAATCCTGTTGCAAGAAGCAGCAGTGTCGAGAGTGCCAATGCTAAAAGCGGAAGTGGCCACGTCAAGAGTTTGTTGCAAAAATTAGCTGGTCGAGAGCTTTGTTGCAAGAAGTGGCCGGTCAAGTTTTGTTGCAAGAAGTGGCCAGTCAAGAGTTCGAGAGTCCTGCTGCAACCTTAAAAGCAAGTTTCCCAAGCAGTCATTAAAAGCTGAGGTGGCGCTGCACCGAGAGTTTGTTGCAAGAGGCGGCAGTGCCGTGAGTGCCAATGCTAAGAGCGGAAGTGGCCGAGTTGAGAGTTTTGTTGCAAGAAGTGGCCGGTCGAGAGTCTTCTGCATTCTTAAAAGCAAGTTTCCTAAGCGATGTCATTAAAAGCTGAGGCAGCGTTGTGCCAAGAGTTTGTTGCAAGAGGAGGCAGTGCTGAGAGTGCTGATGCTAAAAGTGAAAGTTTAGAGTTTGTTCCATGAAGTGGCCGGTCGAGAGTTTTGTTGCAAGAAGTGGCCAGTTGAGAGTTTTGTTACAAGAAGTGGCCGGTTGAGTGTACGAGAGTCTGCTGCATCCTTAAAAGCGAGTTTCCCAAGTGCTGCCACTAAAAGCTGAGGCAGCGCTGCGCCAAGAATTCTGTTGCAAGAAGCAGCAGTGTTGAGAGTGCCGATGCTAAAAGCGGAAGTGGCCACATCGAGTTTGCGACCTGAAGCGGTGTTTCCCACTCTACCTCGCTGGATGAAAATGGTCAATATTATTTGGCACACGTGTTTCGGTACAGGAGGGCAGACACGAGACTCCGGAGCCTTTCTGGCAAATAAGGCACCAGAAGGAGGATAGGTTTGTGATTTGTTCGTCTAAGCCTGTCTTACTTCGTCTCTGCTATATCGCTATGCTAGACATGTGAAAATATGTCCTAAAGGCGAGTTTCCTCTTCTACCTTGCTGTATATCAATACCATTTAACACACTTGATTCAGTCCTAAAGGCGAGTTTCCTACTCTACCGCGCCATATATTAATACTATTTAACACACATGATTCGGTTGGGCTTGGCATTTCAGTATTGTAGGGCAGACATAAGACCGGCATTTCAGTATGGTAGGACAGGGCAGGGCAGACACAAGACTCCAGAGCCTTTCTGGCAAATACAAGGCACCAAAGAGATGTGAAATACACGTTTCTCAATATAAGATAAGTTGGTGTTCGGCTAAGCTTGTCATATTTCGTCTCTGCTATATTATGCTAGAAATGTGAAAATATGTCCTTAAATGCGAGTTGCTCACTCTACCTCCTGCATATATCAATATTATTTAACACACGTGATTCAGTCAGGTTTGGCACTCGGTATTGTAGGGCAGACACAAGACTGGCAGTTTGTTATTGTAGGGCACACATCAGACTCTGAAGCCTTTTTGGGCAAATACAAGGTGCCAAATAGATGTAAAATAAACGGTTCTCAATATAAGATAAGTTTGTGCTTGTCTTATTTCATCTCTGCTATGTTGTGCTAGAAATGTAAAAATATGCCCTTAGATGCAAGTTTTCTACTTTACCTCACTGTATGAAAACTATCAATATCATATCTATCAATACGGTTGAGCACTTGTGGTTCAGTCAAGCTCGGCATTTTGGTATGGTAGAGCAGAAGACACAAGACCCTGAAGCCATTTCTGGCAAATACAAGGCACCAACAAATACACAGCTCTCAATATGGGATGTTTGTGTCCTGATCGCCTAAGCTTTTCCATGTTGCCTCTTCTATACTGGTGTGCTAGAAATGTGAAGTACACCCTTAAATACAAGTTCCCACTCTACATCACTGTATGAAAATTGCCAATAGTATTAAGCACACAAGATTCAGCCGGGCAGCGCCAAAGAGGTGTAAAATACACGGTTTTCAATATAAGTCTGTGTTGTCTCATTTCATCGATGCTATTATGCTAGGAAAGTAAAAATATGTCCTTAAATGCAAGTTTCCCACTCTACCTGGCTATATGAAATTTCTACGGCCACCCTCCACCCCTACCATCACCAATGCGAAGAGGATTCATGCGCATGGGCCGCTGCTCTATGAAAGTGGTCTGGGCGCATATGCACGAGCATCCAGGCTATATATCTGTTATCTGTTCCCTAATATAATGCCCGTCTGTTCCTTGCCTATATGTCTGCTTGTCTCCGGTCTTACGTCAGGCTGCCCTGGTCTATATGTCTATATGTCCATCTGTCACCGGCCTCTGTCCTATATGTCATCTGTCCATGGTCCATATGTCTGTCCCTCTCTGTCCATGGTCTATATGCCCTTCCATTTTGGGTCTATATATGTCTCGTCTGTTGGACCAACAATTGCCTGTGTGCCGGTGCCACGAAAAGGCACTCGTGACGGTGCCATGTAAAGCACTATTGCCGAGAGTCTGGTGCCGGTGGCATGTTAAAAGCACCCAGCACACACTGTAAGATGGTTGGCATTAGGAAGGGCATCCAGCCGTAGAAACCAAGTCAAATCAGACTTGAACTTGGTGCAGCCCCACAGCTTGCCAGCTCTGGTCAAACCTTCCAACCCATGCCAGCATGGAAAACGGACGTTGAAGGATGATGATGATGATGATATATATATGTCTATATCTGTATCTATCTTTATGTATGTATATATATATATGTATAATGTTTAGGTTTGTGTGCACGTGTGTGTATATATATATATATATATATTTATATACAATATAATATTAGTTAATTTATTAAAGGAATAATCAAATAAAATTGTTATCCTATAAGTGTGTAATACCTAATTGGAGTGCCTTGTTTAACAAGGCTATATTTATAAGATACATGAGTACTTTATGTAATTTTTACGTGAACTTCTAAGCTTGCACATTGAGCGCTCAATTCAGTATTCTGTTACAAACAGTAACTTGTTAAGAAGACATTCATGCCTGTTTGACCAGCAGGATTAATCTCCCCATGAAGTAAATATGTATGTCTGCTGCGATAGAGTATATTAATGAGAAGAGAGATGTGCTATCGTATGTAAGGGGGAGGGGGTCACTTGGGAAATTTGTGTAAGTAAATGTAAAGAGTAGGAAATAGGAAATAAAATATTCTAGGAGACTTAGGGGATATATGTAGTATTACGTCATCAGCTGTCATCCATAGTTCATGGCTGTTTCGTACTATTACTGACAGCTGGTCAAACATGCATGAATGTCTTCTTAACAGGTTACTGTTTGTAACAGAATACTGAATTGAGTGCTCAATGTGCAAGTCTAGAAGTTCACATAAAAATTACATAAATTACTCATATAACTTATATATATATATATATAAAGAGAGAGAGAGAGAGAGTTAATTAAGGGTTATCAGAGAGAGAGAGAGAGAGAGAGAGAGCTGGTATTGCTAAAAATAGGAGTCAAACACTCCAATCTGCAAAAAATTATGTTCTATTGTTAGATTGACAAGGGCGTTAACCCTAAACCGACAGAGCTGGCTGTGCATGTGCTAGACATATATATATATATATATATATATATAATACATACACACACATGCATATGCACTCGTGTGAATGTGTCGACGCGGGAAACTCATAATTGTAATGGAGTGAATCATCAGTTTTGTTCAAACGAATGGATATATATGCACTTATGCATGACTACATAAATACACACATGTGTATTAATGTGTGCATGTGTGTGTATGTGTGTGTAATTATCAACATTTATCGACTCTGATTTTCTATGCCAGCATGGATCTGGTGTATATAATCTTTTGTGTAATTTACATCTGTATGTTTTTCTTTTAATCTCAACTGGTGTTTGCTATAAATATATACACTTTGAAGTTACATAATTTTATAATTATGTAAGTTTTATCTGAGCCTATGTACTTATTATTCTTTAAAAATTGAAGTTTTAGTTATTCATTTTAACCTTTAAAATTTATCATTGTATTTTGTTTAGTTTTCAAATAACTAAAAATAGAAAATTCGTTAAAGTCTTTTGTTACCATATTTCTGTTGAAATACACAACCTTTGTTTCAATTAATTTTGAAAACAATGAAGAATTTAGTGAACTAACTTTGTGTAGTAATAATCTGATGTTTGGAGCTTCACAGGAAATGTTGTTGACGGAAGGTTTTAACTAAGATCACTTTAAAACAAGCAGTTTGTATCATAGAACTAGGAGTGGTATCGGGTAGATTGGTATCAAAAGGGTTAATGAGAAAATAAGGGAGATAAATCCAAGGTATTTAATTAAAATCATATAAACCAATTTACTCTCAGATTCAAGCAAATGGCCATTAGTAAATTTCTCAACCAGATCTACTCACCCACAGTAGTAGCTACATTACAAAATCTATGACATTCTCATCCTTTACAACTTCAACTTATTCTTCTCCCCTGGTCTCTTCACTATGGGTACTAAAATCCCCTTCAGTGCCTTCCACTGCAAGGATGGATTCCTAGCTCTCAAATTCTTCCTGAACCATTCTATTTTGCTCAACTCCAGTATCCCTACTCTCCTCTGCCTCATCAAACATGGCCTCACTCTCAGCAGGGTGTTCTATCAGTATGTCACTGCAGACCTTTACTCTCCTGTGCTGTACCTGCACCATCATCACCTTCCCTTCTTCTTCATGTTCTATTGAACTCTCCTATGAAACATTATCCTATGAAACTTTCAACCCGGTCCTACTGCAATTGACATCTTTTCTGAATACCATCTTCCTTCCTTCAGTGTCTATGACAACTTGAGTGACCTTCTTGGTTTACAGTTCCTTCATCCTTTGCCTCACCCAATGTCACTGCACCTGTCCCTCCATCTTTCCATGTCATGAACCACTTCACCTGCACCTCTAAAATTATTATTTACTGTATTAAATGACAACTTTGGGGCATTACATGTAGCAGAAATCATTTGGAGGTTGACTGGTCATGTTCGATCGATATTGTTCAGCATATTTTGCCTTTGAAAATCCTGCATTGCTTTTACCTCCCAAGATTTTCTTTTTCTCTCATTTCCTTGACAAAAGACAACTGCTCAAAACATCAATATATCTCTCTCTTCCTTTACAGTGTATAATATTTTCTTTTTTTTTATCCCACTTTTGGGTGCAGTTTCGTCAATGTATTCAAGAACTAATGAAGAGACAATAGCATTAGTGAAAATGGATTGATAGTTGTTCATTTTAAGTGTTGAATAATCTTTACCATACCATCAAAAGAGCAGGGAAAAGAGTGTGGAAAAATGTATAATCCTGAAGAGGAAACACAGAAATAAAATGCTACCCTCTGCAGATATGATTATTTTCTTTTCACATTGATCAGAAAATTTGAAATACACAAGCACACAGAAATACATATATTTTGTGAGGTAGTGGATATGGTCATGCAACTCAGAGGAAGTGTGCCTATGGATCAAGCAACAATCTTAGCAAACTAGTCATGTACTGTTCATATAGAATTATTTTAAAGTGGTTTGTACAAGGATCTCATTGAATGGCTCATTTTGTACATTGTTTAATTGTTAATTCTACCCGAGTTACATTAGGAGAAACCACGGTTGCTATTACATTGCCTATTGCTAGTCTGAATTTAATTATTATAACAATTATTCTGTCACCTCAATTATTACATAAACCCACTTCTCTGCTAAGAGTACACAAACACTACTCATATCAGAGTTATTACTCATACAGAAGAATGTATATTTGCATTACTGGCCTACAAGGAGTCTGGCTGAAGTACATCTCCATCCCACTTCTTATACATAACATACATTACCTTCTCTCTGATCTGACACCTCCACAGTCCTACAATCGCATCATGCCTATCTTTTATAATGCCAACATTAATAGTGGATGAGTTGAAATTTTGGCAATTTGTTACTGTTAGTTGAGGGATTGCTTGATGACAATCATGAAGGTATTCACATCTGATAGCATTCCTACTTTTGTACAATACTGACATGACAAGTGTCAGTATTGTTAATGAAGTTGGTGTAACAGATGGATGTACAGTGCTTTATGATTAATTAACAAAAATTTTGCGATTTGATGCTCTTCATCATTAACTATTTGCAGAGTGAACTAGATCTAGTCCAGCAAGATAGGATTAATGACCTTTCCTAGAGAAGTTGCCTTTTCTGTGTTTTAAGAAGACAAAGCTCTTATTTGGTCAGAAATTGAATTGTTGAAGAAGATTGGATAAAAAAGGGAGAAAATCTTGAGAAAAGAATAGATTGGGTAGTAGTTTCTCAGTAGAGGAAAAGATTATTGGTATGGGTTAGGTTTTTTTTAGTGGTAACAGTGGCCACTAAGAAAGTTATTTAGTGACCACAGCAACAAAAAAGTGAGCTGGGTTGCCTCTTGTCCATAGTACAAAAAGTGGTGAAAAGAAATAAGAAATTAATGATAGTTCGAAGCTAAAATCAGTTCATATTGGGCCATAGATGAATCAAAGTAAATTGTTCATTTATGATATACAATCTTGTTATAGATGCTTACAGGTCCAGTGTCAAAGCAAAGATAACTTTCACATCCCATCATAATTAACAGATATGACAAATAATAGGCAATTTTGCACCCCTTCACACTTGAACAAAAGGACAACTTCCCACTTAGTCCTTGCCCTTGCTATATCTCTGTACAAGGGAAGGGTGTTCATAACCTTATTTTAAGGAACTAGAACTCCTAGCTAACAAGGAAAAGACTAGCAAATTCATTAAAAAAATTACAGAAAATATGAATTAGCAACAAGAATCAACAGAGAACAGGACATTTTATGATAGATAAATAAACCAAATTCTTTTTAATATGAGAAGAGCATCCTAAAGAAAATCAAGAAGAGCAGTAATTTTCCTTATATTATCGGGAATTTTGTTGTTGTTGTTGTCATTGTTTATACGCAGGCCAATCTTGATTCTGTGGACCTATGATCAAAGACAATATTCATATGGTTTATTATATATTCAGAATATCTCACAGAGATATTATGTAACCATTTAATGAAACTTTGTGCAACAACATTACTGAGAACCACACACACACACACACACACACACACATGAAGAAAGGTGTTCCATGTTTTATTGTCACACATATATATATATATATGTATATATATATATGTGTGTGTGTGTGTGTGTGCATTAGTGCTTCCATGCACTAGTATGTATGGGTAAGTTTATAGATGCATAGACCCACCAATGCATGAGCACAGAAAGATGGTAACTGACTTCTAAAAAAACAAAACAGATAGTAATGAAAATGAAAACCAATCAAGCTTTGTTATCTACCCAATTAACAGAACATCAGCAACACCATCAGCAACAATAAAGGTACATATATGTGTGTGTGTATGTGTGTGCATGCGTGCATGTTGTGTGAGTGTGTGTGTATGTGTGTGTGCATGTGTGTGTGTGTGTGTGTGTGTGTGTGTGTATGTGTGTATTTTAAGATTTTGCTTAAGCATAGCGATACTAATAACCTGGTGTTAGAACTCAATATACAAATGCTTCAGAATAAAGCATTAGATGGGTACAGAGTGTAATATGAAATTAAGTAAATAACAAGAGAACACGAATTATGTAATCAACTTCATTAGCTTACAGCTGTTTTTGCTATAAGATGTAATACACTCAGAGTTGAGTGCCTGTGCATCACCTGATAGCTTCCTTGGACCTTCTAAAAGGAAGTGCAAGTTTATTTGGGAAAGCATTATATATATACATACATATGTATGTATGTGTGTATAAATATATATATATATATATGCTTTTGTATATGTATATATGCATGTGTGTATATATATATATATATATATATATATACACACTCGCCATCTTTCACCGTGTGATTCACACATGTGTTCCTGGACTTTCTTCTATTTCCACTGGATTCTTCCCTCTCTTCTTTCCGACGAAGAGCTATGCTCGAAACGTAAAATGTACTTTTTCTCCTTTATTTTTCCATCCGAGCACGAATTCAATACATACTACATGTGTGTCCACTTGACTGTTGTTGTTGTTTTTTATTGTTCATTACCTATATATATATATATATATATATATATATACACGCACACACACATATACATATAAATGTGTTTATATAACTATCATGTAAAAAACAAAAACACACACATTCGCAGAAGTACACATAAAGACGATACCACACACCACACACACATGCATGTGCACACACACACACATGCATGTGCACACACACACACAGACACCAATACATATTAACTAAGAAATGACAGCCGTGAGGGAAATTTTTGCAAAGGCCCACTTGTGTGGTAAAAGGTTTTGACAAACCAATTAACTGCTTGATTAATTGATACAATGTACACACACACACACACACACACACATGCGCACACACACACACGTGCGCGCACACACACACACACACACATGCATGCACACACACTCATGCACACACACACACACACCCACCACCTACAATATACACATACACACATACAACACACACACACACACCTTTTTCCTTAGGTGTCACTTATAATTGAATATGATTTAGTAGCTGGAAAGAATATTCTTCAAATACAATAAAGAAACTTCATTAACAATGTTTTTATCATGACTGCAAATATTGCAAAATATTGATGGGTGAATTGGTTAAACCTTGCTCAAACCTTGACGGTCATGAGTGGCAGCTTCCCAAGATCCTGCTCAATTGACGTGGCAACCCTATTTAGGGATAATGAACTCTGCTTCAATCCAAAGACATCCCAATATAAAAGAAGAAGTGGAGGGGTGTAAAAACGGCCCATTCAACTTAACCTCACCAAGACACCATAGCCAGTGAGTTCTCTATTTCTGTAGTTGAATAAAGTAAAAGGGAAACAAATCAGATTGATTTTTAGTTCTTGGAACGTCAGAATGATGTTAGATGTAACCAATTCTGGAAGGCCCAAATGAAAAACTGCAATGATTGATAGGGGTTGATGCACCTTGGGATAGGCATCACAACTCTGTCAGGACCTCACTTGAGAAGGTAGGGCCTGGCCATCGCAAATAGTTTTGTCAGCCAACTCATGTTGCTTCTTGTTGCTATATCTGATAGGCTACTGAAGGTGAGATTATCACTGACTGGAAATCTAAATGTAACTGTTTTTTTTTTCTTTTTTGCAAAGTTGCAGTATTGACAAACGAATAAGAAAGATAATTTCTCTAATTCACTAGGATATCATGCCAACAACCAATAGGTTGTTAATCCTCAGCTATTTTAATGCAAGAATGGGAAGGCACTACCAAACAAGGGATCAAGTTTTAGGGTATTTAGGAAAATAGACAACACCTGCTTCAACTATGCACCATGTATGATCTGGCTGTAACAAACACCTTCCAGCTTCTTAAAAAGTAATTCTACAGCTGGTGTTATACGTGACTAACGTGATAACATTAGTTAAGCTACACTTTCTTCAGCATTATTTCCTTGTTTGTGAGTGTTGTACATGAAAGGTTGGTGAGTGAGCTCATTAGTGGAGAGTACATACGCACAAGAGTGGATAATGGATTATTGAGTCTATCTCATCTACTATCCAATGGGCATTAACCTCTATGTGTAGTGAACCTCAATGTTTGGATAGTATGATTTGTGATCACAACAGCATAGACGCAGAGATGAAGCACCACATGCATTCAGATGTGTTCTCTTCCAAGAAGCACAGTGATAGACTGAGGAAACAATGAGGCATAAAGCTGTCAACAAACTATATACTGTACTGAGCAGTAAATTTGTCTATTGCATTGCACTGAGATCTACATTCTATATTACTGACAGTAAAAGGCTGAGCTGCCAGTTGCACCTGTTGCTATCTACAAAGAAGGTTTCTTGGCTTGACCACATCTCCAGCCAGAAGGTCTTGCAGCATGCCAATATGCCTAATGTCAAATCTATCCTTATGGAATGGCTGCTGCATTGAGTTGGATGCATGATCTGTGTGGAGAATAATGGAATCCTCAAGGCTGAAGTTTACAGTGAGCTGAAATGCGGTGTTCAAAACTCTGTTTTAAGGATTTCAGCAAACAACATGTAAATAAAATGGCTGGAATAGTTGCAACTGCATGGGAAAGGACAGTGACTAACTGCAGACAATGACCAAGGGCTATAAAGAAAGGAGTAAACATTGCAGAGTTGGCTGACAAAACTATTTGCGATGGCCAGGCCCTACCTTCTCAAGTGAGGTCCTGACAGAGTAGTGATGCCTATCCCAAAGTGCATCAACCCCTATCAATCATTGCAGTTTTTCATTTGGGCTTTCCAGAATTGGTTACATCCAACATCATTCTGACATTCCAAGAACTAAAAATCAGTCTGATTTGTTTCCCTTTTACTTTATTCAACTACAGAAATAGAGAACTCACTGGATATGGTGTCTTAGTGAGGTTAAGTTGAATGAGCTGTTTTTACACCCCTCCACTTCTTTTATATTGGGATGTCTTTGGATTGAGGCAGAGTTCATTATCCCTAAATAGGGTTGCCACGTCAATTGAGCAGGATCTTGGGAAACTGCCACTCATGATCGTCAACGTTATTTGCAGCTGACCTCTAAATGTAAAAGCCATTCCACCATTCACAATAAAAAGTATTAATAATATAATTGCCGACTGGGAGGACAAAAAAACTATGATGTATAACCCATTTATAGGATATTGTGTGGATGTTCAGAATTGGTCTGTCTGCTCGAGTGCCAGAGATCGTCTGCCTGGCAAGAGCTGAGGTGTGTGAATCAGTTTCTGCTCTCAAAATTCTGCCTGAAGAATTAGGCGCCAATTGGTTTATATGTGGCGACAAGAGGGTAAATTCTAGAACATCAGAGAAGCCATATCACGCCACAGCTTCCACGCTGATTGGCTGGTTTATTGATCAATCATGTGAAACTGTGGTGGCTCACTCGTGGTGCCTAACCGAGTATCTAACGGTTAGGCTTCGAATCTCCGTTACATGTGCATACATACATACATACATACATACATACATACATACATACATACATACATACAAACAAACAAACAAACAAACAAACAAACAAAGGAAGAATGAAATAGAACAGAATTGAAAGGGGTGAGAAAGAGAGACGAGACTACGTAGCTAGAAAACTAATTATAAATATACAGATACATATCCATATGTATTTCGTCTCACTGTAAAAGTAGTTACAGGAGGGAATTTTCAGCAGCTAGGCATGAGGATCGAACTGATCCTTTTCATTGTCAGTATTTGCTTACTTACTTTTTCCAAACTATCAGTAATATTGGTTTCAAATTTTTGCACAAGGCCAACAATTTGGCCGGAAGGGGTAAGTCGATTACAGTGACCCCAGTGCTCAATTAGTACTGATTTTATCGAACCGAATGATGAAAGGCAAAGTCAACCTCGGCGGAATTTGAACTCAGAACGTAAAGACGGACGGCATGATGCTAAGCATTTTGCATAGTGTGCTAACAATTCTGCCAGCTCGCCGCCTTCAAGCTATCAGTAATATTGGTTTCAAATCTTGACACAGGGCCAGCAATTTCGGGGGAGGGGGGTAAGTCGATTAAATCGACACCGGTGCTCAACTGGTAATTATTTTATCGATCCCGGAAGGATGAAAGGCAAAGCTGGCCTCGGTGATATCTGAACCTAGAACTTTAAGGCGGACAAAATGGCGCTAAACTTTTTGCACGGCATGCTAACGATGCTGCCAACTCGTCGCATTCAAGTAATATTGGTGGCTAAATATTACTCATTAATAAGTAACATAGAATACGCTTGTACACAAACTAATTTGCATGGCGATACAAAGTTGATAGGTGAAAAATAATTACAAGTGAAGTAATTCTGCATGAGTTATAAATAAATAAGTAAATGAATAAGTAAATAATAAATAAATAAATAAATAAATAAATAAATAAATAAATAAAAGGCGTCATAACGATACACAGTTTGTGTCGCCGTATGGATAGCATCTCCTATATTTAGTTATTCATAACCCACACTGTATTCATACCCTGCTCTAATAATTATTATACCATGCTATAATAATTATATTCAAAAATATGTATAGCATCGAGTTTACAAAGTTGTTCTACTCCTATACAACTGACTGGAAGTAACGTTCAGGTCTCCTACTGTAATTGTCTGAATGAATATGCGTATATGTGTGTGCGTGTATTTATTAATATTTCTTTTTATGTTAGGTTATATATAAAAACAACTTAACATTAAACTGAAGAGTTACTCCCTACTTTTAGTAGGGTACATGTTTATTAAACTTTTACAAGAAGAGGGATGTCTGTAACCGCGAAGTTTCCGCCAGCGAAGCTTCAGCCAGAGAAGTTTCCGTCAAATACTAGAATTATTATAGCACAGCATAAAATTCAACATAAATGTATTTAACTGTATAACACTTAATAATAAACAATGGACATGTATAGCATTATAACCGAATAAATTAATAACCTATCCACTTAGGTGTCTGATGTTGCATCAGACATTAATTATGTCTATAATTAATAACCTTAAATATTTAACCAGCCTTTCAAGTAGATAAGAAATTAGTCTTTGGACTTTACATATATTAGGAAAATAACCCAATAATTGAATAACTAAAGTATTAAATGTAAGCAATTCGATTAAATTTCCCTTTAAATATGCACACAAAACACTCTACAATAACAATTAACTGTTATCCCCATCCATTTGAAAATCTCCCCTTGAACCTACCAGAAAAACGATCCCCATATTTTTATCAATAGACAGGTGAAATACTTTCCTTCCCTTCTCCCTTTCAATACCCCTACACAAAATAAATTTTCAATAGGATGAACTTTTGGTCATGAAAATTCTAAAAATAGA